>CM033471.1:249646807-250076855 GCA_019447015.1 Hymenochirus boettgeri
GGAGGTTTCCCAATACCAATCTGTCGCAGTGGGGGTGTTAGATCATTTATAGACACTTGATTTCTGTACATTACTATTCCCCATGGTTGTTTTCCCCATACTAATAACTGTCCAGGGTGTTACCTATTTATCTGACACTGGAAGGTGTCGGTACATTAACTATTCCCCTGGTGGGTTTCCCAATACTAAAACTGCGCCAGGGGGGTGTTAGCTATTTATCGGACACTGGATGGGTCTGTTACTTACATTCCCCCATGGTGGGTTTCCCAATACAAATACTGTCCAGGGGTGATTAGACTATTTATAGGACACTGAAGGTGCGGTCATTACTATTCCTTGTGGGTTTTTCCCAATACTAATACTGTCCAGGGGTGTTAGACGATTTATAGGACACTGAAGGTGTCGGTCATTACCATTCCCCATGTGGGTTTCCCAATACACATACCTGTCCATGGGTGTTAGACTATTTCTAGGACACTGGAAGGTGTCGGTACATTACTATTCCCCATGTGGGTTTCCCATACGAATCCTGTCTAGGGGTGTTTAGACGATTTAGAGGAACCTGGAAGGTGTCGTACAGTACTATTTTCCCCAATGGAGGGTTCCCAATCCAATAACTGTCGCCGGGGGTGTTAGACTATTTATATGACCGGAATGTGTCAGTACCTTACTATTCCCTGTTTGGGTTTCCCAATACTAATAACTGTCCAGGGTGTAGACGAGTTATGGAAACTGTAAGGTGTCAGTACATTACAAAATTCCCCCCATGGAGGGTTCCCAATACTAATAACTGTCCAGGGGGTGTTAGACTATTTTATAGGGCACTGGAAGTATAGTACAGTTACTATTCCCCATGGTGGTTTCCCATACAAATTACTGTCCCGGTGTGTTAGACTATTATAGGACACTGGAAAGGTATCAGTAAATTACTATTCCCCATGGGAAAGGGGTTTCCCAATACCTAATAACGTCCAGGGGGTGTTAGACTATTTTAGGACCTGGCGTGTCAGTACATTACTATTCCCCATGTGTTTTCCAATCTAATACTGTCCAGGGGATGTTAGACATTTAAGGACACTGGAAGGTTTTCGGTACATTACAATTCCCCGGTGGGTTTCCCATACAATACTGTCCAGGGGGGTTAGACTATTTATAGGACATGGAAGGATGTCATACATTACTATTCCCCATGTTGGGTTTCCAATCCTAATAACGGTCCAGGGGGTGTTAGACTATTTTTATCGGACCTGGAAGGTATCAGTACATTACTATTCCCCATGGAGGGTTTCCCAATACTATAACTGTCTCCGGGGTGTTAGACTATTTATATGACACTGGAAGGTGTCGTCATTACATTCCCCATTTGGGTTTCCCAATACACCTAATGTCCAGGGGGTGTTGACTATTTTATAGGACACTGAAGGTGATCGGTACATTACTATTCCCCTAAGGTGGTTTCCCAAATACTAATAACTGTCGCAGGGGAGTTGACTATTTATAGGACCCTGAAGGTTCGTAACATTAACTTTCCCCATGGTGGGTTTCCCACTCTAATAACGGTCTCAGGGAGTTAGACCCCCCCTAACATGTTATAGCGCACACTGGAATGTTCGGTACATCTTACTATTTCCCATGTGGGTTCCCAATACTAATAACCTGTCCAGGGGGTGTTAGACTATTTATAGGAACACTGGACGGTGTCGGTACATTACTATCCCCATGGTTGTTCCCATCCACTAACTGAGGGCAAACGTCCAGTGGGTGTTAGACGATTTATAGGCACTGGAAGGTGTCGGTACATTACTATTCCCCATGGGTGGGTTCCCAAGACTAATAACTTCCAGGGGTTGTTAGCCTATTTATAGACACTGAAGTGTCAGTACATTACTAATTCCCCCATGGAGGGTTTTCCCAATCCTAATAACTGTCCTCCGGTGTGTTAGACTATTTATAGACACTGGAAGGTGTCTACATTCTATTCCCCAGGGTGGGTTTCCCAATATAATAACTGTCTCAGGGGTGTTAGACTATATCGGACACTGAAGGTTGTCAGTCATAATATTCCCCATGGTGGGTTTCCCAATACTACACTAACTGTCCAGGGGTGTTATACTTTAAGGACACTTGGAAGGTGTCAGTACATTACTATTCCCATGGTGGGTTTCCCAATACTATAACTGTCCAGGGGGGGTGTTAGACCTATTTATAGGGCCTAGGAAGGTGTGCAGTAACATTAACTATTCCCCATTGTGGGGTTTCCCAAGACTAATAACGTTCCAGGGGGTGTTAGACTATTTTATAGGACACTGGAAGGTCAGTACATCACTATTCCCCATGTGGTTTCCAAAGACCAATACTTGTCCGGGTGTGTTAGACTATGTAGAGGACACTGGAAGGTGTCAGTACATTACTATTCCCCATGGTGGGGATTGTCCCCAAGACTAGAACTGTCCGGGGTGTTAGGACTAGTTTATGACACTGAAGGTGTCATACATTACTAATTCCCCATGGTGGTTTCCCAACACTAACGTCCCAGGGGGTGAATTAGAATATTCTATGACACTGGAAGGTGTAGTACTTACTTTCCCCATGGGGGTTTCCCATACTAATAACTGTCCAGGGGGTTTGACGATTTATAGGACACTGGAAGTGTCAGTACATTACTATTCCCCATGTTGGGTTTCCCATACTAAGAACTGTCCAGTGGGTGTTAGACTATTTATAGGACACTGAGGTGTCAGTACTTCTATTCCCCACTGTGGGTTTCCCAAGACAATAACTGTCCAGGGGTGGTTAGACTATTTATAGGACCTGGAGGTTGTCAGGACCTTACTATTCCCCATGGTGGGTTTCCCAACATAACTGTCCAGGGGGGTTAGACTATGTATAGGACACTGAATGTGTCAGTACATGACTATTCCCCATGGTGGGTTTCCCAATACTAATAACTGTTCGCAGGTGGTGTTTAGACTATTTATAGACATGAAGTTGTCAGTACATTACTATTCCCCATGGTGGGTTTCCAATACTAATACTGTCCATGGGTGTTTAGACTATTTATAGACCCCTGGAATGTGTCCAGTACATACTAGGCACCAGGGTGGTTTCCCAATACTATAATGTCCAGGGGGTGTTAGACTATTTATAGGGCACGAAGGTGTCCAGTACTTACTATTCCCCATGGTGGTTTCCCAATACCAATAACGGTCGCAGGGGTGGTTATACTCTTTATAGGACACTGGACGGTGGCAGTACATTACATTCCCCATGGGTTTCCCCATACTAATAACTGTCCAGGGGTTCAGACTATTTCTAGTGCACTGGAAAGTGTCAGGTCATTACTATTCCCATGGTGGTTTCCCAATACTAATAACTGTCCAGGGGTTGTTAGACTATTTATAGGACACTTGTAAGGTGGCATACTTACTATTCCCCATGGTGGGATTTCCCCGATACCATACCTGTCTCGGGGGTGTTTGACTATTTATAGGAACTGGAAGGTGTCAGTACATTACTATTCCCATGGTGGATTTCCAATACCAATAACTGTCCGCAGGGGGGTTAGACGATTATAGGACACTGAAGGTGTCAGTACATACATTCCCCATTGTTGGGTTTTCCCAATACTAATACTGCCCAGGGGGTGTTAGACATTTATATGACCCTGGAAGGTGTCCATTTACATCCTATTCCCCATGGTGGGTTTTTCCCAATAACTAATACTGTCGCAGGGGTGTGTTAGACTATTTTAGGGGCACTGGCAGGTGTCATTTTTATCATTACTATTCCCCCTGGTGGTTTCCCAATACCAATAACTGTCCGGGGTGTTAGACTATTGTTTCTATTACACTGAAGGTGTTCAGTACATTACGATTCCCCATGGTGGGTTTCCCGAGTCTAATAACTGTCCAGGGGGTGTTAGACTATTTATATTGACACTGAAGTTGTCAGTACATTACTATTCCCCCATGGGGTTTGCCCAAAACTAATAACTGTCCAGGGGATGTAGACTATTTTAGGACCGGGAGTGTCGGTACATTTAGCAATTCCCCATGGTGGGTTTCCCAATCTAATACCTGTCCAGGGGTTGTTAGACTATTTTATAGGACACTTGAAGGTGTCAGTACATACTATTCCCCATGGTGGTTTTTCCCAATACTACTTAACTTGTCCAGGGGTGTTTAGACTATTTATAGACACGGGAAGGTGTCATTACATTACTATTCCCCATTGGGGTTTTGTCCAATACTAATAACTGTCCAGGGGTGTTGAGACCTATTTATATAGGACACTGGAAGGTGTCAGATTACATTAGCTTTCCCCATGGTGGTTTCCCGATACCAATAACTGTCCAGGGGGTGTTATACTATTTTAGACACGGCAGGTGTCCCGTACATTCCTATTCCCCATTTGGGTTTCCGAACAATACTTCCGTTATTTTTTGTTCATTTGCTGAAAATAGACTGTAGGGTCATCAATTTTCGATTTTCATTGTTCCCCGTTCCCCTTTTTGAATTTTTCTCTTATTAGGGTGGGGGTAGTTAACGCAAATCGCCATTGCAAGTCTGTAACTACAATGAAAAATAGCGCACCTTTTTCTAAATATTCCCTAAGCTTTCTATTGTACTGACGCGGAACAGCACATCGTTACAGTTGCAATCCTCGTCATGGGCTCCTACTTTTTTACTTGCTGTTCAACACGAACAAAAAAACAATTTATATAACTTGAATGTTTACCCTCATGGATTTCCCTTTAATATTTTCTCAGCCAACTTGTGTGTGAAATTGGAGATGGTGCATTCGTATTGGTGTTAAATCCAGGAGGTTTGACATTTGAATTTGCCCTTCTTATCTTTGGGCTATTGAGAACATTCCTGGCCTTCTCCTTCAGCTTTGGAAGCTGTTATGTCATTTATTTACCATCCTTTGTGGAAAGTTTAGTTCCCAAAAACCACCAAAACCTTTAACCCGACTCCAGTGGGATCCATTAATTGTGGACAAGGTCCAACATCCCAGCACAGGAGACGCCATACATCCATCATAACTGCTTGTTCTGTCTGTTCCAGTAGTCGTTCCTCCCTGAATGTTTTATGTAGGCTTAAAGGAGAAATTTTACACTAACAATTGAATTAAGGGGGTGCCCATGTAATATGACGGCCATCAGTTAAAATGTAATTAAAATCTAAGAAATGAGACCTCCATGTTTGCATGGCCGCCCATACTAATGACCAGTACTTAACTTGGCTAAGACAGAACCAAGTGTCAAATGCACATAACCAATTTTAGCGTATTTGAAGGCCTTCCATCAGTGCCAATGAGGAATCTGGTCTCCATATTGAAATAGCATTGGATGGATGTCCACTTTTTATATTACATATGGTAGGAATGATCCTGGCTATAAATCTGCTGTTCTCAAGGAATTTTACAGCACTCCTCCGCTTTTTCCCAATTGCTTTAACCAAAGAATTAATGTGGCACCAACATAGGCTTTGAATAGAGACATGTTCACTAGTCCCAGAGACCAGATGAAAGAAAAATGATCAACCCTATACTTGTTACTATGTACATTTAGACAGGCATTATGGTTAATGGCAGGTTTGCCAGACGGGATTGTCCCACTTGCATGGACACGAAAAATGTTCTGATAATACTATCATTCGATAGATATCGATGCCATGTACAGGGGTTGGGGATTATACGTCTAGGCGGTGTAATGAATGGCTTGTAAAACAGTCTTTGTATGGAAGGTTTGGCAGGTCCTTTAAATGTACTTTATTGAAGCTTCTTAGTTCATTCTGGTTCTTCCATTCCTCAAGATTTATTTCATTGTTTCAGTCATGATACTTCTGTAGTCTGGAGAGCTATCTCATTTATAGCCATCTCCTTTTAATTGGGTTCTTGTAAATTTTTGTAGCTACAGGCTTCATTGGGTCCTTGTAGTTAAGTCGGGGTGCTTGGATCGGAGCAGTTTCTATGAATCATGGAAATTATTTTTTAAGGGTATATCCACCCTATGTGCTATTTTTAAGCACTTTAATGCATTTTATATACATTTCTAACTAGATATTAAATGATAGATTGGCCGTGTTCTTCCTTGATTGACTACATTGAGGGAGAGCCACTGACTCTGCCAGAATGGTGACCGATTATACTGAACTATCTCGTCTTCAGTGGAATTCTATTTCCAGTGGTCTATATAAGTTTCTCTCTTGACTCTCTTAAGTTTGGGCTGCGCTACTTCTCGCTAGAGATGGTCGACTTCAGAGTTCGGTCCGTTTCCAAACTTTGTGATTTTACAGCTAAACTAACATGGTAACTTACTGTAAATGGCTGTGGCACCTGGAAATGGTCCTGGGAACATGTCACTATCACCAAAACTTGTTAAAACACTCTTAAACAGAAGCGGGCAAATGTCGGGTTGCGCAAGCTACATTAGAGGGTAACAGCCAATTCCGATGGGTTAACGAACTTACTTATTTCGAGGGTTAGTGGAAATGATAATGATAAATTTGAGGTTCCCAATCGAACAATCTTTGGGAGGGACATCGAAACTAACAATATCTTTCGTGGGTTAGTGCAACATACGTTCGCGGGTTAGCGAAAACGAGGGTTCCGAACCTGAACGCCTAGCTTTCGAGGGTTACCGAAAATCGATGGCTACTTCGAGGGTTACAAAAATGAAGTTACTTTCGAGAGTTACCGAAAATCGAAGGCTACATCTAGGGTTACCGAAAATGTACGCTACTTTCGAGATTACTCAAATCGATGGCTACAGTCGAGGGTTACCGAAAATGAATCGATGGCTACTTCGAGTTCCGAACATGAACACTACTGCGAGGGTTACCGAATATGAAGCGACTTCCGAGAGTTTACCGAAAAATCGATTGGCTACAGTCGAGGGTTACCGAAACTGAAATCGATGGCTACATTCGAGGGTTACCGCAAATGAACACTACATTCTACTTTACCGAAAATGAACACACTTTCGAGAGTTACTGGACAATCGAAGGCTACATTCGAGGGTTAAGTGAACAATAATTCTAGGGTTAGTGGAAACCCAATACACGTTACATTCGAGGGTACCGAAAACAACTTTTACTTTAGAGGGTTAGCAACTCATACTTCTAGGGTTAGCGAACCTTCTTAAATAACAGCCCGAGTCCAGGAAATCGAACTATTTTTTCAAAGTTCGAGTTCGCCGAACTCATAAAGTTCGGGTCAAATCTGTTTTCGAGTTCAGTTTTGTGTCCATCTCTACCTCCTCTCTGCTTCCTGAAAATCCCTCACTGTGCTGCTTGTGCTCGAACGAGCTCTTAAAGTCGCAGTGCGGCACCCAGCCAGAGAGGACCACCAGTGTCCTAACTGGACTGTTGGGGCCCATCAGGAACCTGAGACAGTGCCCACCAGGACTAGTTTTAGGGCCCACCTAACATTTCATATCTCTATATCACTTATTTTCATATCTATCTTTCTCCTATTATAATACATTTCTTACTGTCCCTTTAGCTCTGTAATTAAATTGTATATCAAAAGGAGGTTTAGGGGGTGCTGAACCGAAAGATAAAATTGTATTATTCCCTATTGGTCTGTACTGTTCAGGTTATATTATAATCAATACATTACTGAATAGAAATGGTATCATAATACATATTTCTAACAACTTTATTGTTTAACATAACAAAATGTAAGTGATACATTGAACAATATTTCCCTTTCCAACATCCTGAGCTCCCATTTAACTTTTTTCATGTATTAACTGTTAAATTTCCCTCCTCCATCCCACCCACCTCCCATCGGCCTTTTAATTGAGATCAGGGTGTCATACTAAGGTATCTCCACTCAAAATGACCTTGTTCTGTAGTGTATTAGCACCACAGCCACCCACAACCGCCATGTGTATTTGTTACAAATTAAGCCCCAGAAAATCAACTACCATCCATCTTCCCTTAGCTGAAGGGTGTGGCTGTCCAGGCTTTTGCAGTATTAGTGGCACTGGCTGAGAAGGGTGTGGCTGTCCAGGCTTTTGCAGTATTAGTGGCACTGGCTGTGTCCAGGCTTTTGCAGTATTAGTGGCACTGGCTGGGAAGGGTGTGGGTGTCCAGGCTTTTGCAGTATTAGTGGCACTGGCTGGGAAGGGTGTGGCATACTAATAACGTCCAGGGGGGGTGTTAGACTATTATTAGGACACTGGAAGGTGTAGTACATTACTTTCCCCATGGTGGGTTCCCAACTAATAACTGTCCAGGGGGTGTTAGAATATTATAGGACACCGGAAGGTGTCAGTACATATTATTCCCCATGGTGGGTTTTCCCAATACTAATAACTGTCCAGGGGGTGTTAGACTATTTATAGGCACTGGAAGGTGTCAGTACATTACTATTCCCCATGGTGGGTTCCCAATACTAATAACTGTCCAGGGGGTGTTAGACCATTTATAGGACACTGGAAGGTGTCAGTACATTACTATTCCCCATGGTGGGTTTCCCAATACTAATAACGTCAGGGGGTGTTAGACTATTTATAGGACACTGGAAGGTGTCAGACATTACTATTCCCCATGGTGGGTTTCCCATTACTATAACTGTCCAGGGGGTGTTAGACCATTTATGGACACTGGAAAGGTGTCAGTGACATTAACTATTCCCCATGGTGGGTTTTCCCAATACTAATAACTGTCCAGGGGGTGTTAGACTATTATAGGACACTGGAAGGTGTCAGTACATTAATATCCCCATGGTGGGTTTCCAATACTAATAACTGTCCAGGGGGTGTTAGACTATTTATAGGACACTGGAAGGTGTCAGTACATTACTATTCCCCATGGTGGGTTTCCCAATACTAATAACTGTCCAGGGGTGTTAGACTATTTATAGGACACTGGAAGGTGTCAGTACATTACTATTCCCCATGGTGGGTTTCCCAATACTAATAACTGTCCAGGGGGGTGTTAGACTATTTATAGGACACTGGAAGGTGTCAGTACATTACTATTCCCATGGGGGTTTCCCAATACTAATAACTGTCCAGGGGGGTGTTAGACTATTTATAGGACACTGGAAGGTGTCAGTACATTACTATTCCCCATGGTGGGTTTCCCAATACTAATAACTGTCCAGGGGGTGTTAGACTATTTATAGGACACTGGAAGGTGTCAGTACATTACTATTTCCCATGGTGGGTTTCCAATACTAATAACTGTCCAGGGGGGTTAGACTTTATAGAGACACGGAAGGTGTCAGTACATTATATTCCCATGGTGGGTTTCAATACTAATAAAATGTCCAGGGGGTGTTAGACTATTTATAGGACACTGGAAGGTGTCAGTACATTACTATCCCATGGTGGGTTTCCCAATACTTATAACTGTCCAGGGGGTGTTAGACTATTTATAGGACACTGGAAGGTGTCAGTACATTACTATTCCCATGTGGGTTTTCCATATTAATAACTGTCCAGGGGGTGTTAGACTATTTATAGGACACTGGAAGGTGTCAGTACATTACTATTCCCCATGGTGGGTTTCCCAATACTAATAACTGTCCAGGGGGTGTTAGACTATTTATAGGACACTGGAAGGTGCAGTACATTACTATTCCCATGTGGGTTTTCCAATTAATAACTGTCCAGGGGGTGTTAGACTATTTATAGGACACTGGAAGGTGTCAGACAATTACTATTCCCCATGGTGGGTTTCCAATACTAATAACTGTCAGGGGGTGTTAGACTATTATAGGACACTGGAAGGTGTCAGTACATTACTATTCCCCATGGTGGGTTTCCCAATACTAATAACTGTCCAGGGGTGTTAGACTATTTATAGGACACTGGAAGGTGTCAGTACATTAATATTCCCCATGGTGGGTTTCCCAATACTAATAACTGTCCAGGGGGGTGTTAGACTATTTATAGGACACTGGAAGGTGTCAGTACATTACTATTCCCCATGGTGGGTTTCCAATACTAATAACTGTCCAGGGGGTGTTAGACTATTTATAGGACACTGGAAGGTGCAACATTACTATTCCCCATGGTGGGTTTCCCAATACTAATAACTGTCCAGGGGGTGTTAGACTATTTATAGGACACTGGAAGGTGTCAGTACATTACTATTCCCCATGGTGGGTTTCCCAATACTAATAACTGTCCAGGGGGGTGTTAGACTATTTATAGGACACTGGAAGGTGTCAGTACATTACCATTCCCCACGGTGGGTTTCCCAATACTAATAACTGTCCAGGGGTGTTAGACTATTTATAGACACTGGAAGGTGTCAGTACATTACTATTCCCCATGGTGGGTTCCCAATACTAATAACGTCCAGGGGTGTTAGACTATATAGGACACTGGAAGGTGTTATACATTACTATTCCCATGGTGGGTTTCCCAATACTAATAACTGTCCAGGGGGGTTAGACTATTTATAGGACACTGGAAGGTGTCGTACATTACTATTCCCAGGTGGGTTTCCCAATACTAATAACTGTCCAGGGGGTGGTAGACTATTATAGGACACTGGAAGGTGTCAGGACATTACTATTCCCCATGGTGGGTTTCCCAATACTAATAACTGTCCAGGGGGTGTTAGACTATTTATAGGACACCTGGAAGGTGTCAGTACATTACTATTCCCCATGGTGGGGTTCCCAATACTAATAACGTCCAGGGGTGTTAGACTATATAGGACACTGGAAGGTGTCAGTACATTACTATTCCCCATGGTGGGTTTCCCAATACTAATAACTGTCCAGGGGGTGTTAGACTATTTATAGGACACTGGAAGGTGTCGTACATTACTATTCCCCATGGTGGGTTTCCCATATAATAACTGTCCAGGGGGTGTTAGACTATTTATAGGACACTGGAAGGTGTCAGTACATTACTATTCCCCATGGTGGGTTTCCCAATACTAATAACTGTCCAGGGTGTTAGAATATTTATAGGACACTGGAAGGTGTCGTACATACTATTCCCCATGGTGGGTTCCCCATACTAATACTGTCCAGGGGTGTTAGACTATTTATAGGACACTGGAAGGTGCGTACATTACTATTCCCCATGGTGGGTTTCCCAATACTAATAAACTGTCCAGGGGGTGTTAGACTATTTATAGGACACTGGAAGGTGTCGTACATTACTTCCCCATGGTGGGTTTCCAATCTAATAACTGGCCAGGGGGTGTTAGACTATTTATAGGACACGGAAGGGGTCAGTACATTACTATTCCCCATGGTGGGTTTCCAATACTAATAACTGTCAGGGGTGTAGACTATTTAAGGACACTGGAAGGTGTCAGTACATTACTATCCCCATGGTGGGTTTCCCAATACTAATAACTGTCCAGGGGGTGTTAGATATATTATAGGACACTGGAAGGTGGCAGTACATTACTATTCCCATGGTGGGTTTCCCAATACTAATAACTGTCCAGGGGGTGTTAGAATATTATAGGACACTGGAAGGTGTCAGTACATTACTATTCCCCATGGTGGGTTTCCCAATACTAATACTGTCCAGGGGGTGTTAGACTATTTAGGACACTGGAAGGTGTCAGTACATTACTATTCCCATGGTGGGTTTCCCAATAAATAACTGTCCAGGGGGGTGTTAGACTATTTATAGGACACTGGAAGGTGTCAGTACATTACTATTCCCCATGGTGGGTTTCCCAATACTAATAAATGTCCAGGGGGTGTTAGACTATTTATAGGACACTGGAAGGTGTAGATACATTACTATTCCCCATGGGGGTTTCCCAATACTAAAACTGTCAGGGGGTGTTAGACTATTTATAGGACACTGGAGGTGTCAGTACATTACTATTCCCATGGTGGGGTTCCCAATACTAAAACTGTCAGGGGGTGTTAGACTATTTAGGACACTGGAAGGTGTAGTACATTACTATTCCCATGGGTTTCCTCAATACTATACTGGCTGTTGTTTTACCTTTTTGCCCTGGGTATATTCCCCCTGGGGTTTCCAATACTAATAACTGTCCAGGGGGTGTTAGACATTTTTATAGGACACTGGAAGGTGTCAGTACATTACTATTCCCCATGGGGGTTTCCCAATAATAATAACGTCCAGGGGGTGTAGACTATTTATAGGACACTGAAGGTGTTAGGACATTACTATTCCCCATGGTGGGTTTCCCAATACTAATAACTGTCCAGGGGGTGTTAGACTATTTATAGGACACTGGAAGGTGTCAGTACATTACTATCCCCCATGGTGGGTTTCCCAATACTAATTATTTCTTAAATAAAGTTTTAGCTGCTACCAACTGGAAATCCCTAAATTAGTTACAATATATATATACAATACATTTTTTATGAATTTATTTATTTATGTATTTTAATACTTATACTGTAGTTCTGGTTGGTACAGGGATACTATATAATATTGAGAATTACTGGTATTAATACATATACTGTAGTTCTGGTTGGTACAGGGATACTATATAATATTGAGAATTACTGGTATTACGTCCATCTAGTCACCTTTATACCCTACCCATAATGTCTGTATAACAGTTACATAGTAACATTAGTATTGGTGGTTGTAATAAGACCATACGTCATCAGTCCAAACTTACCCTACCCATAATGTCTGTAAACAGTTACATAGTAATTAGTATTGGAGGTTGTATAAAGACATACGTCCATCTAGTCCATCCTTTATACCCTACCCATAATGTTGTATAACAGTTATAGTAACAAGTATTGGGGTTGTATAAAGACATACGTCCATCTAGTCCAACCTTTAACCCTCCCATAATGTCTGTATACAGTTACATAGTAATAGTATTGGAGTGGTATAAAGACATACGTCCATCTAGTCCAACACTTTATCCCCTACCCATATAGTCTGTCTAACAGTTACATAGTACACATAGATGGGAGTTGTATAAAGACAATACGTCCATCTAGTCCAACCTTTATACCCTACCCAAATGTCTGTATAACAGTTACATAGTAACATAGTATTGGTGTTGTATAAAGACATACGTCCATCTAGTCTTCAACCTTTATACCCTACCCATAATGTCTGTATAACAGTTACATATATATAGTATGGAATTTGTATAAAGACATACGTCCATCTAGTCCAACCTTTATCCCTACCCATAATGTCGTCTAACAGTTACATAGTAACAAGTATTGGAGGGTTGTATAAAGACATACGTCCATCTAGTCCAACCTTTATACCCTACCCATAATGTCTGTCTAACATTACATAGTACATAGTATTGGAGGTTGCATAAAGACTACGTCCATCTAGTCCAACCCTTATCCCCTACCCTAATGTCTGTCTAAACAGTTACATAGTAACATAGGGCCCTATTTATAAAAATCGGTATCGTTCGTAAATACGATCATTATCGTAAAATACCGACCGGGTTTTTAACGCATAACGACCGTTATTTACCGATAACGACCTTATTTACCGATATCGTATACCGGTCGTTATCTAAATGCCGCGGTCTTTCGTACGTCGTTATTTACCGATAACGGTCTTTTATTTACCGATAACGACCGTTATTGGAATTAACAGTCGTTATCGGTAAATACGGTCATTATCGGTAAAACCCCGGTCGTTATTTTAGCATAACGATCGGTATTTTCGATACGATAACGATAACGATTTTTTATAAATAGGGCCCATAGTATTGGAGGTTGTATAAAGACATACGTCCCTCTAGTCCACCTTTATACCCTACCCATAATGTCTGTCTAAACGTTACATAGTAACATAGTATGGGAGGTTTTATAAAGACACAGTCCATCTAGTCCAGCCTTTATACTCACCCATAATGTCTGTATACATTTACTAGTAAATATAGTATGGAGGTTGTATAAAGACACAAGTCCATCTAGTCCAACCTGTATGCCTACCCAATGCCGTGTATAACAGTTACATAGTAATATAGTATTGGAGGTTGTATAAAGACATACGTCCATCTATTCCAACCTTTATACCTACCCTAATGTCTGTCTAACAGTTACATAGTAACATAGCATTGGATTTTGTATAAAGACATACGTCCATCTAGTCCAACCTTATACCCACCCCTAATGTCTGTCTAACGTTACATAGTAACATAGCATGGAATTGTATAAAGACATATGTCAATCTAGTCCAACCTTTATACCCTACCCATAATGTCTGTCTAACAGTTACATAGTAACATAGTTGGGAGATTGTATAAAGACACAAGTCCATCTAGTCCAACCTTTATACCCTACCCATAATGTCTGTCTAACAGTTACATAGTAACATAGTATAGAGGTTGTATAAACATTTGTCCACAGTCCAATCTTTTAGCCTACCCATATGTCTGTATAACAGTTCCTAGTAATTGAGGTTGAATAAAGACATACGTCAATCTAGTCCATTCTCCTTTTTAAACCTACCTAACTGTTGATCCAGAGGAGGCAAAAAAAAACAGATAAAAAGGGGGGGGGGTTTGTTTCTGACTACAAATGGCAATTGGAACGTATCCCTGTCCTAATCAGAACTACAGTAAAATAATTAATACCAGTAATTTTCAATATTATATTGTATCCCTGTATCACCCAGAACTACAGTATATGTATTAATACACGTAATCTCAATATTATATATACCTGTACCAACCGAACTAAAATAATATATTATATATCTCCCAGTAATTCTCAATATTATATAGTATCCCTGTACCAACCAGAACTACAGTTATTTATTAATACCAGTATTCTCATTATGTACCCGGTACCAACCAGAACTACAGTATATGTTATTATACCAGTAATTCTCAAGATTATATATTCCCCGTACCTACAGAACACAGTATATGTATAATACCAGTAATTCTCATATTATATAGATCCCTGTCACCAACCAACTACAGATTGTATTAATACCAGTAATTCTCAATATTTATGTATCCCTTACCACCCAGAACTACAGTATATGCATTAATACCAGTAATTCCAATATTATAAATATCCCAGTACCACCAGAACTACAGTATATGTATTAATACCAGTAATTCTCAATATTATATAGTATCCCTGTACCACCGAACTACAGTATATGTATTAAACCAGTAATTCTCATATTATATAGTGTCCCCGTACCAACAGAACTACAGTAATATTTAATACCAGTAATTCTAATATTATATGATGTCCCCGTACCACAAGAACTACAGTATATGTATTAATACCAGTAATTCTCAATATTATTAGTGTCCCTGTACCAACACAACTCAGTATATGTATTAATACCAGTAATTCCTCATATTATACAGTTCCCTGCACCAACCAGAACTACAGTATATGTATTAATCCAGTAATTCTCAATATTATATAGTATCCTGTACCAACCAGAACTACAGTATATGTATTAATACCAGTAATTCTCAATATTATATAGTGTCCCCGTACAACAAGACTACAGTATGTATTAATACCAGAATTCCAAATTATATAGTGGTCCCCGTACCAACAAGAACTACAGTATAGTATTAATACCAGAATTCAATATGTCTAATCAATAATATAGTGTCCCCGTACCAACAAGAACTACAGTATATGTTATTAAAACCATATAATCGAAATTATATAGTGCCCCGGTACCAACAAGAACTACAGTATATGTTTAATAGTATTCTCATATTAATAGTGCCCTTACCTCAGAACTACAGTATATGTATGATACCAGTAATTCATCAATATAACATATCCGAACCAACAAATCAGTATGTATTAATACAGTAATTCTCAATAATTGTAGTCTCCATGTACAACAGAACTACGTTAAGTATAAAAACATAATAAATAATTCATAAAAAATGTTTGTATAATATATATATTGTAACTAATTTAGGGAGTTCCAGTTGGTAGCAGCTTAATCACTAGAATAGGATTTCTTTTTAATATCAATGTTACGTAGTGTGTCTCCAAACATTAGCACGTAATCTGACACACACCCGGTCCCACCTACACCTTTTGGTGATTGGTTGAGGTAAATAATTTTCCCCACTTTGCCTGGGTTAGATAGGATCCGCACAGCCATAGTTCTATGCTGTTTTTTTGTAGACTACTGCACTGTTTTTCTCTTCATTTAGGGAGGCGACACTACACCATGGATGGTTACACACTGTAAAAGATGCTTGCGATGTAATCCTCGCAATGCTGTGCTGATGGATTCGCAAAAAAAATTTCATCGATTGCGCTCTCCGAAAAAGATATCTCAGATTGCCACCATAGCGCCACTTTTTAACGTGCGATCAGATCGCCCTTCAGGGAGAATTCAATAAAGGTCTTATCGTTTAACATGGGGCTATTTTTGCCCCCAACCACTCAGTATCTTATTTAACATTTGAAGCTAACATCTGGATGGTTGGGGCAAGATTAGCCCCATTTTAAACGATAAGAACTTTTTTTTTATGATAACCCAGTCGTGTAAATGTGGCCAGCGTGTCCTACCCATTGTACAAAACCTCTGTTTATACATAATCAATAAGCGATTTTCCAAAGTGCTCTCATAGGAAGCTACAGAATCCCTGTGCTCTAGGACTGATGTGTGTATATTAATTGTATCGTCTGGTATATTGTGTGGCCGTGGGTGATAGAGATATTTAGCATGATTTATGACTATAGCTGTTAGAGCTGCATCCGGTTCCCCTAGCGTTGGTTTAGTAGGTGTGGCCTATTTTAGAGTCTATAGCCGTTAAGGCTGCTCGTCCCCTAGCAGATTGGTTAGAAGGTAGTGGCAGTATTTAGTCTATAGCTTAAGGCTGGCACGGTTCCCTAGCAGTTGGGTCAGAGTAGTTGGCATATGTTAGATCTATACCGTTAGGCTGGCATCGGTTCCCCTAGTCAGTTGGTCGAGGTAGTGGCAGTATTTTAGATCTATAGCCGTTAGGCTGGCATTGTTCCCCTACATTGTCAGAGGTAGGTGGCAGTATTTTAGATCTATAGCCCGTTACAGGCCTGGCATCGGTTCCCCTAGCCGTTGGTTAGAGGTGTGGCAGTATTTTAGATCTATAGCGGTTAAGGCTGGCACGGTTGGCCCCTAGCAGTTTTGGTTAGAGTGTGGCAGTATTTAGACTATAGCCGTTTAAGGCTGGGCATCGGTTCCCCCTACATTGGTTAGGGTAGTGGCAGTAATTTTAGATCTAATAGCCGTATATAGGCTGGCTCGGTTCCCTACATTTGGTTAGCAGGTAGTGCAGTATTTTAGATCTATTACCGTTACGGCTGGCATACGTTTCCCCCTAGCAGTTGGTTAAGGTATGGGGACAGTATTTTAGATCTATAGCCGTTAGGCTGGCATGTTTTCCCCTAGTCAGTTGGTTAGAGGTATTGGCAGTATTTTAGATCTATAGCCTTAAGGCTGGCATCGGTTCCCCTAGCAGTTGGTTTAGAGGTAGTGGCATATTTTATAGATCTACTAGCCGTTAGGCGTGGCATCGTCCCCTAGCATTGGTTTATGAGGTAGTGCAGTTTTTAGATCTATAGCCTTAAGGCTGCATCGGTTCCCCAACAGTGGGTTAGAGTTAGTGTCAGTTTTTTAGATCTAACGTTAGGCTGCATCGGGTTCCCCTAGCAGTGTGGTTAGAGGTAGTGGCAGTTTTTAGATCTATGCCGTTTTAAGGCTGGACTCGTGTTCCCCTAGCGTTGGTTAGAAGGTAGTGGCAGTATTTAGATCTATAGCCGTTAAGGCTGGCATCGGTCCCCTAGAGTTGGTTAGAGTAGTGGCCAGTATTTTAGATCTATATGTTAACGACTGGACATCGGTTCCCCTAGCAGTTAGGTTAGAGGTAGTGGCAGTATTTAGATCTATAGCCGTTGAAGGACGGCCCGGGGGGTTCCCCTAGCAGTTGGTTAGAGGTAAGTGGCAGTATTTTAGATCTATAAGCGCGTAAAGGCTGGCACGTCCCCTAGCAGGTTGGTAGAGGTGGGGCAGTATTGTGATCTATAGCCGGTTACAGGCCTGGCATGCGGTTCCCCTAGCAGTTGGTTAGAGTGGGTATGGCATATTTTAGATCTATAGCCGTTCAAGGCTTGCACGGTTCCCCTAGCAGTGTGGTTGAGTAGTGGCATATTTTAGATCTATCAGTTAAGTGCTGGCATCGGTTCCCCTAGCCATGGTTAGAGGGTAAGTGGCAGTTTTAAGATATATCTGGTAATCCAGTATAGGTCAGTGACGTTCAACCTAGGGTTTTTGTCTTGTGAGCTGGGAAAGCTGCGTTGGTTGAGATTTATAGGTTCACAGGCAAGCAGATGTCAGCAGGCAAGCTACGTTTATAATACTCTATATAGCACAAATTTTCAATGAAAATCAGTTCGTTATATAAACTGGATCACCCACAGTATGTCCTAAGATAAAAACAAAGTCCCATTTACGTATTGCTTTTAAGGTGGGTACACACATGTCCAAGTCTTCGTCCCAACTGGACCATTCGGCACTTAACCCAGTCACCAAACAAAGATTTTCAGTCTCTCACTCTTGTCATGTTATGGTCAGGACCAGCCGGGGATTGTCCCCACTTCTTACTTTTCCTATGACGTACAGCCCCCCCCCCCACCCCGACAACCACTGTAGTAGTTAAAGCGGAGTGGGCCGTTATTCGTTCAATATCACTACGGTGCGTAACACGCACAGGACTATTTTGTCTGCTACGCCGCTAGGCGCTGGTCCGGTGACAAATGTCCGACGAGTCGGGACAAATTTTAGCCACGGCCCGAAAGTGGAACGATCAATGTGTGGTCCATAGGAACCGCACGATAGATATCGGAATTTACCGACACGTCCGATCATTCATTCATCCGATCCGGACAAACGAACGATCTGAGTGTGGTCTGCGAATGGCACCGCACACCAGCAGATATGTTTGGCCAGCCTAAAGAAAAGTGGGGCCTTAATCGGGTCGGTTTGGCTGTCAATCATCTGCTGGTGTGGCCCAGCCTAAGGAAGTGATGCTCTATGACCTGAGGACACATCATCAGACTGGGGTAGGAGATTGTTGTGACAAGCCCGGCTGAAAGGCACACATTTGTTTTAAGATGCAACAAATATGTCACATGTGAAGGCACGCATTGTTCCATCTTGTATAAGGTCTTGGTATGCTATGCTATGGCTTCAAAGATTATCAAAGGCCTTTTAAACGTTTGTATGGTAATGAAACAGTCCTACAGTTTGTTTCCAGCGAGATTTAGACCAAATGGGGCCCTAGACAAAAGCCAATTGGAGCCCCTCCCCCCCAAAAAAAAACTTTCCAGTTACACATGGGTATTCTGATGCCCATGGCTAGTACAGCAACGTGGAATTTCATGATAATGGTAAAGCAACTGCCTCTACACTATAACTGTTATCACTTAACACCCGATTACCCCCCGTTAATAGCACACCCCCTCCCTTTAATGCTTTATTAGAGGGATTCAACACTATCCCTTTAATGTTTTATTAGAGGGATTCAACACTCTCCCTTTAATGCTTTATTAGAGGGATTCAACACTATCCCTTTAATGCTTTATTACAGGGATTCAACCCTCTCCCTTTAATGCTTTATTAGAGGGATTCAACACTATCCCTTTAATGTGTAATATGCCTTGGAAAAGCGAACGCGCATTAGAAAGGCGACCGCGCATTATACTGTAATATGCCTTGGAAAAGATGTGAGAGTTAGAAACAATTCTTATTGCATAAACACTGTTATTTTGCTGTTTGGCCACAAGATGCCGCTGTTTCCAGGAGACAACACTTAAACTGCACAGACTGTCAAGGAGGGGGAAGTAAAAGATCTGGATGTTCTGGGAAGGAGTAGAAAAAGGAACAGGGGTAGATTTGTTCCTGGGTTCAAGTGATTCTTCGCAACTAGAACTGTGACCCTAGGAGTCCGGAGGGGAGTTGATCGTTCCAGAGACCCAGATGCTGACCAGGGGATAGAGTACATCTGCCAGGAGTTTTGAGGAGGACTGAGGAGTAGATCACTTCGTCTGTGGTACCACATGTCTGTTGGAAAGACTTCCTTTTCGATTCAGGCCATCAGTGGAGAGCTGGAGACAGAACGACCCGGGTCGGTAAGAGACAATTTCGTGCACGCATCTTAGAATTGTTTTGGCGCCTAAAATACTAGAGCCTACGTCTAGGCCTGCTGTTAGATAGTTAGTTAGTATTGCAGGCTGCAAAGATTGTTGTTTATTTGCCACAAAGACTTAACAGATAAAGTTGTGATTCACTCCGGAGAGGAAACAAAGACTTTACCATAATCTCCAATCATCCCAGCATATTGCTCAGAAGTAATATATCAAGCACGTGCCAAATTATAAGTTTCGGGAACGGGGAAGGGAAAAGTAACTGCATAGTCTGTTAAGATTGTAAGCTGCTGTGTTGTACCGCAGGCCAGCCAGTGCCCACCACTACACACAATCATTCCCCTTTTGATAAGGGTAATAACAGGTATAGCGAAGCAGTGTTAAATCTGCTCGCAATAGGTAAAATTTGTTTAAGGTTCTTGGTTCCCAATGGCAGATGTCGTGCTGTGCAACACAGGGGTCCTGGCCCCCGGGCTGGGTGTATGTAATTAGATTTTAGTTTCACTACATTTGAGGTGTGTTCAGTGTCTCGTTACAATAAATAGTCTGGTTATTACATTAGCTGGTGTCAGTGTCACTTTCTGTGTTCGTAGCTTCGCTGTATTCTGGAGAGCCCACTCAGAACACGGCTTACAAGTACATTACTATTCCCCATTGTGGGTTTCCCAATACTAATAACTGTCCAGGGGGTGTTAGACTATTTATAGGACACTGGAAGGTGTCAGTACATTCCTATTCCCCATGGTGGGTTTCCTAATACTAATAACTGTCCAGGGGGTGTTAGACTATTTATAGGACACTGGAAGGTGTCCGTACATTACTATTCCCCATGGTGGGTTTCCCAATACTAATAACTGTCCAGGGGGTTTTAGACTATTTATAGGACACTGGAAGGTGTCAGTACATTCCTATTCCCTTTAATGCTTTATTAGAGGGATTCAACACTATCCCTTTAATGCTTTATTAGAGGGATTCAACACTCTCCCTTTAATGCTTTATTAGAGGGATTCAACACAATCCCTTTAATGCTTTATTAGAGGGACTCAACACTATCCCTTTAAAGTGCAAGTCCAGCCCTAAAATGAAAACTTACATACAGGTAAATCGCCCCCCAAAACCCTAAATGGTAATAGTTTGAAATCTGAAATATATAAGTCTAACCTGAAATCCTGCACAATGTCCTGTTTCCCCTGTTTCTGCTTCCTGGTTCTTCCAGTTAGTAACTGTCAGTTATGGATTTGACAGTTGACATCACAGCCAATGACTGAATGCTAATTCCCTATCTGCCTCTTCTGAGCATGCCCAATCTCATTAAAGGCTCAGTACAGGTTTCTAAATTGCTCAGTTTCCAGGAGGCCTCCAGAAGCATACCACGCATACAGTAATGAATTCATAGGACAAAGTATGATATATCAACATATTTTAAAGAGGCCATTCTTTCGGAAAGATGTTCTTATGAGGGTGGAGTTGTCCTTTAAAATATTTTTTTTCCCAATTTCCATTAATTAAGAAACACTTAAAGCCTATTTATAAATCCTGCAAACACTTTGACTTCATCAATTTTTTGGGGAAAATAATCACAATATACTCAGTTTGACAACTGACTACAATTAATTTCCTTTATTCCTTCCATCTTCCTTCACCTCCCCCCTTGTGTACCCTTTATGCTATGATGTTTTAACTGCACGTGACTGACAGGCGCTTATTAAAATGTCTGTTTCTTTAGCAAGGCTTGAAAAACATCATTTTAGCCAAAATTCTCTAATCAGCGTTGGAGAGAGACAGCAGGCACCGGCTTCTCGGTTCATTCAAGTTACCTTTATTTGTGCCAAAAGGCCTAAAACCTGCCACATATTGTGATGTTCTTCATTTTATCAAGTGTCAACACTTCATTATAGAAAGTTACAAGATCCAATGCCAAAGGCTGTGACAACACCTCATCAAATAACCTGACTTCAGACCCTCCTAACTAGGATTTATTTAGTCTTAGTCAACGTTAACACTGTCCTCTATTGCAGAATGGACCGTTTTATAAACTAATAGGCTTGAATATCACGTTATTAGGAATATTTAGTGTTTTTATTCTTTATTGTATTGGGAGGCGTAACTACCGAGGGAACAGCGACTGTAGGGGGGCTGTGAGGGAAGGGGTGGAAGTAAGGGCCCAGAATTCTTACTCTTCCCTCCGCCAAGTAGGGGCAGCTGATGTAATCAAAGCATGGAATGGGGCTCCATCATAGTTACACTGGGAGGCATCTTAAAATACTGATTTGTAGAATCATGCAATATGGCCCGTACAGTACCGCAGCAGTCATTAATAACTGCGGGTGTAAATTTACAACCAGGGCTGTTAAAGAGCGACTGCCTGTTAAGTACAAATAATGATGGGTAATTTACGGCCATATCGTTAGTGGTCAGTATAAAATGGCAGTATCAGACTTTTCCAACACAGCAGGTCCCAATATATACTCCACTGATTGGCTTAGCTTTCCTAACATTCTAAAACATTATCATACAAACCCTTTGTAGTGGTTCAACAATTTTAATAGACTAATTTAAAGTATAATTAAAGTCATCATTAAAACTGCATATAGTAACAATTTAAATATTTCTGCTTTTAGTTTAGAGTGTGGGCGATATTCCCAGTGTTACCTAAGAACAGATGGAAATTTCAGGTATTATATAAAGAATGGGTGATATTTAGGGGCTGATGCAATAAGAGGTGCAAAAGTTTGCTAATAATTTGCAGCAACCAATCGGGGGTTAGCTTTTTACTGGGTTACACCAGTTAGGTAACATATGATTGGTTGATGCTGATTAATAACACAAGGGGAACTTTTGCACCCATTTATGGTAATAACCCTATTAGGATTTAAAAATATATAAACTATATAAACTAAAGATACCACATGTTTTTTTTTAAAGGTCTTGTAATCCGAATTCAAACAATGCAGGACCTTGTAAAACAGCCATATTGCTAATTTGGCCATCCTACTAGAATATTATGGCAGCACAAAATGTGGCTGAAAAGGGTATAACTGAACTGTACATCTCATCACAGAAAATAAACTGACCGAATATTGTGGGTTTATAAACAGCCCCCAGAATGAATGGGTCATTAAAGTCAACAGGCTTTGTTTTCACTCCTTTGTTTTTACCTTGAGAGTTCCAAATTTTGATTTATAAGACAGAAAGGCAGAAAGTGACCATGCATGCAAAGATAATGGTTGTTTTCAGACAATTATCTATCCCCTTGAAACGAATCTCAAGACAGCAAATGGCAAAAAAATGCCATTGCATCAAATCATCACACATTTCTCTGTGTATATCTCTGTATAAATAAATACTTTCAAAGTACTATCTTCCTATTTGCAGGACCCCTAATAGTGTTCGTCCCTGGGTTGTTTCAGTTGTTCAGTAGAGATCTGACCCGTCCAACAGCCAATCAGTAGACTGTTAGGAACATTCCGAGGAGTGCATTCTGGGATAAGAAGGACCATTGCAGAACCTAAAATGGCAACTCACTACTGACAATACTGTAAATCGATTTTTCAAAAATTAAAATAATATGTATATTACCTAGGTATGAGAAATGTAGATGATTTGTATAAAAATTATATAGATTTTTTCCCCCATTTCTACTGACCCTCCCCTTTAAGGACGTTGTATATAGAATCACACGATCTCTACCAACCATACAGGTTATACTTGCTTAGACATGTATCTCCATTTCCAATAAATAGGACAGATTTTCAGTCTCCCTGATAATAATAGCAGATCCCCGACTCCCTGAAATGATATACAATCTCCTTGGCTGTTATAATGGGAATGTGGAGCGCGCAACAATTCTATAACATATAATATCATAGTGGGCATGGACTCTCTGGCCTCTAATGTATGTGTCCTTCAAGGCTACATGTTTGCCAGTAGGTGTCCTTCAAGGCTACAGATCTGCCAGTTGTGATTTCATATGGTAATTGCTTTCTGTAGGTTTTCTTTCTTCCTCAGTATTTATATTACTTGGGATCTTTTATGTCTCTTCAATACAACTTGACAACCATCAATTTAGGGAGATATTTCCATTAGACAAGCGTATGCTGAATTCCCTTTATTTTATTCTTTATTCTCCAACCTGCTCTTCCAGGAATTGGTCTAATACCTCGCTCAGTAGGTTGTCAATGTAAATCGGTTCTTGTCATTTCGTATGGGGAAATAAAGATAAAATGTAAATAAGCCTGAGTGGAGTCTATAAATTCTAACAAGCAGATTGTTGTAACTCTCTGTCACCACTGAAATCAGCAGGTCAGCCTGTAGTTGTTTGACAGCTCTAGGGGGACAGGGAGCATGTGCAACATTGTATCTGTAAAGCCAGAAACCTGCAAAATTATTAGATGATTTTAAATGTGAGAGATACAACTATCTGTAAACAATCAAAGAATTAGTGGAGGTTCGGTTGTATTTTAGCATTTGTTCTCATTTAAGGGCATTTCTTAAAGGGCATGTCCTACCCTCCAACAAAATTTATACTTACCTTCTCCATCCCCCATTAGCCTTACATTGCAAACCTTACTTACCTCCCAGGCATTTCTAAGGTGGAGGTACTAACCCCCTCCATCCTCTTCACTGGTCTTCCTACTTCCTCCTGGCCTGTCCCAGTGCAACAGCTGACGGCTATGACAGATGACATCACAGCCAATGAATGTTTGGGGTACTGGCCTGACTCTTTTTTTGCAAGCTCATAACAAGAAGCTTTAAGAGGAAACATCAACCCGGGAAGAGGATATCAGAGGGCAGGGTGAGTATCTCAATTCCAAGGAGGTAAGATTATCACAGTTAGGTTATTGAGAGTGAGGAAGGTAAGTATAACATTTTGGCAGAGAGGTAGACATTTGGTGAACATGCCTTTTGAAGTTACCCCTACCACTGCGATTGCATAAAATAGCTTTAGTATAGATTTCCTACATGCAATTGCTTTTGCAAACAACCCCATACCAGCCTCTAATAGAATGAAACGCTCTGTACTCACACTTAATATTCAATTACCATGAATATCCTGTAAATAATATTCTTAAAGGACAACTAATGCCTCAGAACAAGAATGAATCAGAAGGTAGAGCTCCTGATTTAAAGGCAGTAATCTGGCTTTGGCTTCTTATTTTGACATGTGTGCTGGGAAATGTACCCTAAAAACATAGGGGTTTGTGCTTCCCAACATTGTAGTATTGCACAGTGTGGTCAATGACCATTATGTTCTTCACACATGCCCTGTCCTAAACTACGACAGGATGTTGTTACAGCAGATCACACCCACTAGTCTCTAGCCAATCCAGTTACAGTCCAGATTAGGTAAGGGAACATGTGACTTTGGTCAGGAGGTGTTTCCAGACACACATTCATCTTATCCAGTTCTTTAGTTACAGCCTTTTACTGGACTGGTTTATTTTTATTTATTGGTGTTCTGGGTAGTGATGTTTTCAGATTATAGAATATAAAAATTTAGTTCTCCTTTAAAATAGTTCCTTTTATGTCATCAGTGTCTCATGACCAACTGCAACCTGATTGTAACAGAATATAATGAAACCCTAGCTATCTAATATGGTTGTATTTTATTACAGGGTTATAGGGGGTAGAGGGTTATATGGACATCATCAGTTAGCAGATTAGCAATCAGTGTTACAGACATGAATGGGAGGAGTTGCTTGGAGCAATTTATAACAGGCGTTCTACTGACTTGTTTTAAAGGGCGGTGGAATAGTTTGCAAGGCTCGTACTAAACTTGGCAGTCTGCTAATCCAAAACATTACATATGTCAAGGCCAGAACTTCACAGTCAAATAGAAAATTAACAATCTGTGCTGTTTGGCTTGGCAATTGAATTACTTTTTTTTGTGTGTGTGTGTTATCTGAAAGATCCCATTACCGATGCAGTTTGGGAGGGGGATTGGAGAACTAGAAATAATGATACTAATATAAAACCAATGTGACAAAGGGAAATTAACTTGTTACAAGAAGATCTCCTTATCCTATCTGTTGAGTAACGATTCCTCTCCACACTGCACCTGGACGTTAGAATTAGTGATGAGTCCCGGGTTCAAATATCCTCGGATCTAATGGCGGTTTCGAAATTGTCGTAACTTGGAACTCATCATTGAAAATTAGGAAAATTGGATATTAGGTTAAAAACTTTTTTTGGAAAATGTGAAAATTAAATTGGAAAACGGTTTGAAAATTCCAAGAATTCCAATCCAATTCAGTTTGAATCGGATTTTCAGAATTTTAGAACTTTAATAAGTTCTACAGAACCATGGTTGGATGAAACTGACCAGTTTTGCTCACCATCCTCTCATAGTCAGACACCATGACCTTGAACTGCCAGCGAAGGTCGTAGAATTTCTATTATTTAAACTCTAGCTTTTCTTACCACATTCCCAACTCTTTAATGAGCCACCCATTCTTTATAAATTTGTGGCCTATCCTGACATGGGTGTGGCCTGTGTAGGGTTGGGAAGGATTGAGTGGAGCATTGACAGGCCCGTCTATATCTCCCTCCCTATTGCTACCTGATGGGAGGTTATGCTAAACATAAAGTTGGGTTAATATTCAATGAATGGAACAATGTAAAACAAAGGGACTTATTTTTAGGGCCCTGATTGCTTAGAAATTTCCCTTGCAGACCAAAGCTCTCTGGCCACCAAAATAATCTGCAAACTGCTCATTATAAACATTTATAGACCAATAAGTATTACTATTCCTGTTATTAGCGTTCACCAGACATAGCACCTGTCCCTGTATTAGCCTCCAGTCTGTGCGTGCCCACGCAAATATTTACGTTGGCACCAACGGGAAACTGTAGTGTGCACAGAGAATAGAAAATAATCCACATTGCCACATTAGCTGAAAGGCAGTGCAGTGTGTGTTTCCAAATAGGCGTGATGCATTATTTACTGCTTTCTGGAACTCTTCTGCTGTGCTCAGTCCACATTGTGCGCTGGTTCTGAAAGGCGGCACAAAAGGAAATATGTGTAAGAACAGCCTGCAAGGAGGAGAGGCCCGTCTAGTTCGATTCGTTTGGCTTTTTGCATATGAAAATGATAAATCTATATGCAAGCTTTGAATGTTTCTCACTTATTATACACCACGTCTCCTGCCATCTTGAGACATCAAAGGGGATTTTCCAGAGCAGGTCACACCTGTCCCAATGTTTCCACTGATCTGTGCAGAATCCAGTAATTCCATTTCCCAATAGGGACGCCTTACCTTGGATTATACTGAACAGCAGTGATGAATTCCAAACAAACCCGTTTTGATTTGAAAATTGCAGTTTTATTAAAAATCCAGGGACCTGACAGATTTTTTCAAAATTGCAATAGAAAATGTTAAAAAATTTGATCCAATTATTTTCAGAACTTTTAAAGGTTCTGCGGATCTGCTGTCGGAATGAAACTCTGTAATTTGGATCCCCTCTACAGGACAGTGGGAGTCCAATTATGGGTTTGTTTAATAAAAGGTGGCAAAGTTTGCCTTTAATTTTGCAACCAATCAGATTTATTCTAATTGCAGTAGATCAGTAAAAAAGTAACATCTAATAGGTTGCTGCAGATAAACAGCACAGCAAGATTTTTGCACCACTTATTAAATAAACCACTTTGGAGCTCATTTACCCAGAGCGGCAGTGCAGTTGTGCTAACCTATTCAATATTGATATGCCTGAATTTATTAATTACATCGGCTGCATGTGTATCGCAAAAGACATCCACGTTGCCAGCGGAAAAATTCAATAAGGGGTTCACGCTAGATTTAGCTCAAATTTCGGGATTTATCCAGTCGCAAACTCCTATTTAAATTCGCTGTGGGATATTTACCCGGATAGATAGCGCCTCTAGGTAAATCTCCCCCCTTTATTTCCATACTAACAACATTTTATGCACTTTAAAGGGTATGTCCACCCTTAAATCAAACTTTTAATATAGGCTTCCCCCTGGTCCCCCAGCCCCAACCGCATAGTTTTTATTTTAAGAAAGCCCCCCAAACTCTTACTTACCTCCCCTCTTTCCTCCGCCGCGCTCCCGGCCCTCTGCTTGCGAGAAATGCAAGCAGAGGGGCGGGACCGGCAGCCGCGTCTATGATTGGCTGAGCTGCAGCCAATAACGGACGCGGCTGCCGGCAGCTTACTTCAGCGGAGGAAAGAGGAGAGGTAAGTAAGAGTTTGGGGAGCTTTCTTAAAATAAAAATTATGCGGTTGGGGCTGGGGGACCAGTGGGAAGCCTATACTAAAAGGGTTAAATGCTAGGGGGAGGGAATCGGGAGAGGGAGGGAGAGGGAGGGAGAGGGAGGGGGAGGGAGGGGGAGAAGGGCTGCAGTACGCATGGCAAAAATCTACCTGAGGCCAGGTAGGAGGCAGAGTCCTATATGGACTCTGCTAGCCTCCTGGTGGGCAGTTTTTGGGACTTTGGGGGGGGACTACAGGAGAACCCTATGGAGCTGGGATGTGAGGTAAGGATTAAACTACACTACATGGTGGGGCCAGTAGTTGGGGGGATTATAGTTTTGGGGGTGGACATGCCCTTTAAAGGATTGTGATCGAAATTGATTATAATGAATCCATTAATCAATACAAAACACCCACTTTATGGAACCGAATCGAATGCGCAAACGGAAAACGCACAATTGCGGTAACGCTCGCAATTGTGTGCGCGATTTAGTGCATTGTAGTGGGGCCATGCCTTTAATGTTATTTTCACCCTTTACTCAGAGGGGCTAAATAGCTAATTGGATTGTTTCGCTAACACAACCAGGAATCAAATAGGTTAGGGAGAGTTTTGGCTACAGCTTTATTTCTAATTATCCAATTAAGGGGAGAAGAGACTTCTGAGTAATTTTAATGTATATTTTTTTATTTTGAAGCTGGACTTGCCCTTTAAGTAAATGTGTTAAAGGAAAACTCCAGTCTTATAATCCGACTCCCCATTATAGTACCCAGGGTAACCAGTAGGTCAATACCCCTGATTCCCAATTGTTTTGAAGCTATACCTACCTATACCTAAGATATGCCTGATATGTCCGGTCTGCCCTACCTCCTGGCTGGTGCCTGGCCTATGGGAGATGCACCATTGGCCGTGTCTGGGCTCAGGGAGGGGGATGTGGGAGACCAGATCTGGTGAGCGCAATGTTAGGTAAACATAATGTTAAAGGAATAGTGAAACCAGGGGTAAGGGCCAAGTGGTTTAGATCCTCACCCTGGTTACATCAATGGGGGAGAGTGTGGATTGGTGGGATTACAATGCTGGAGTTGTCCTTTACACTTAACATACTGACCATGTCACTGACACTAAAGCCTCGTGCAAAAATGAAGCTTTAACGATCTTCTAAGACCAACGATCCACAACTATTCTCGACTTTTTCCGACTGGCGGATTCGTTCTGCCAATTGTGGTTTGTTTGTACAGTCGGCAGATTATCGGTAGAGTGTAATGGAAGATTGAAAGAAATACACATGTGCAACATTTCGAGATCACGGGATATTCCAAACGTCACTTAATACGTACATCACGTAACACCTTTACCAACCAACATTATCTATCCATTATCATTGATGTATGTACAGGCGTTGTTGGCAGAACTAGTGTATAACGAGACGGTTGCTGAACGTTCATCCGGCACATCGTACGAAAATGATCTGATGTGTGTAAGAGCTTGGTCCCACTACTGCGTGTCGGAGCGCGATTTGTGCTCCATTCACGCTTCCAGTTCTCATTGCCAGTGCAATGCTACCGGGTAGGTCCCACTGTGTGCGCTGTGGTGCGGTCCGTTATTGGTTATAATAACATTATTTGGCCCGGAACGCATCACGCACAGCAGTGCATTGCAAAAATCCTGTATGCGCTGCTGTGCATAATAGTGGGACCCTAAGAGAAAGGAAGAAGAAAGGAGAGGATGTAAAGACTCATCCTTGTAATCAGTTGCACAAAATGCCTTTCAAACCTTAGTTATTCCTGGAAAATCCAATACATCATCATGCGTATGATGCGTTCGCACTGTACGGTGTTTAGAATTGTGTTGTATTCGCTATTTTATCTGTAATAATCTCTGCGGAATTTATAGCCTGAAAAGATAAAAATCACTTTTGGTTCCTGATACGTGACGAGCTTCAGTGTAACAGTCCTTACAGTAAAAATGCGGATGATCACCACGATATTAAAATCCCAATAATAAAGTGATGACATGATCAGGAGCCGCAGCTGAAAAGATGGATGTGGCTCATGAAATAATGCTAATGAGGTGAGAAAGATGATCAATAATTAGAATGACGAGCTGGTGATGGTGTTATGTGCAGAAACAGGTAATCAATACAACACCATCCCCTACGCTTCACGTGCCAGGTAGAAGCGCAACAGGGGTAAGACTTGCCTGCTTCGGGAATTCGGGTTGGAGTCAAAGCCAGAGGAAAATTCTATTTCAAAGGAAAAGGTTCATTACATTCATGCGATGTGTAATGCATCTTTGCACATCAAGAGGATTGTTTTTATTTCTCCGATTCCAAGATGTTCTGGGGACTTTTAATCTGCAGCTACCAATTAGATGTTCTCTAAGGGCACGCCACACTGCAAAGCAAACGCAATCGCAATCGATTTCATGTGCGATTACGTTGCGTTTGTGTCTGCGTTTTTTCCATTAAATATTGAAAAACGCATGCGATTGCGATTTAAAATGCGGAACGCAAATCGCAATTACAACGCACCCAAAAATGTGCGGTCTTGGTACGTTGCCGCGTTTTCAATGATCTGAAAAAATGCAAGCGCAAACGCAAGCACAAAAAAAACCCGCAGCAGTGTGGCCTAGCTCTTACTGCAGTAAGCCAGTAAAAAGCACTCATCTAATTGGCTGATGCAAATTAATAGCATGGGCAAACTTTTGTACCCTTTTCTATAATAAATTGTAGCAGGACAATGTGGTGTCACTAGTGCTTTAAACAAAATGCTAATTAAAAAGTAGCAAATAGGGAATAATAAACTGCATTTTGTTTTAATCTTTTTCCCTTACACACTATGTATTCTTACATGGTGCGGTGTCCTCCTAAAAAATGATTTGCCGTACTTTTTACACACAAACTTCTTCTAAATGAAATGCAAAACAAACACAGTCAGCATGTGGCGTAGTTTGGTTTTTTTTGGAATTAGCAATACCTTGGGCACTGCCGCAGACTACATTTTGGTATTCAGAGGGCTCTGTACGTAACAGGCCATGTGACTAACGCCAAGGCTTTTAAAGGTTACGCACGAAACGGATCACATACCCTTTATCAGTTAATTCTAATAAAAGATTGTTAATTTTCACCAAAATTACAGTTCACATTTTTGCCAAAATTAATTTGGCTAATAATAATAATTACTAATAATTAATAAAGTGACGATAACTGGCGGCAACTATTAGGTTCTATTACTTGCTAGAAGGTACGAATAACTGTCCAGGGGGTGTTAGACTATTTATAGGACACTGGAAGGTGTCAGTACATCACTATTCCCCATGGTGGGTTTCCCAATACTAATAACTGTCCAGGGGGTGTTAGACTATTTATAGGACACTGGAAGGTGTCAGTACATTACTATTCCCCATGGTGGGTTTCCCAATACTAATAACTGTCCAGGGGGTGTTAGACTATTTATAGGGCACTGGAAGGTGTCAGTACATTACTATTCCCCATGGTGGGTTTCCCAATACCAATAACTGTCCAGGGGGTGTTAGACTATTTATAGGACACTGGAAGGTGTCAGTACATTACTATTCCCCATGGTGGGTTTCCCAATACAAATAACTGTCCAGGGGGTGTTAGACTATTTATAGGACACTGGAAGGTGTCAGTACATTACTATTCCCCATGGTGGGTTTCCCGATACCAATAACTGTCCGTTATTTTTTGTTCATTTGCTGAAAATAAGACTGTGGGTCATCAATTTTCTGATTTCCATTTTTCCCAATTTCCCCTTTTGAATTTTCTCTTATTAGGGGTGGGGGTATTTAACGCAAATCGCCATTGCAAAGTCTGTAAATAACAATGAAAATAGCGCACCTTTCTAAATATGCCCCTAAGCGTTTCTATGTAACTGACCGGAACATCACATCTTTACAGTTGCAATCCTCAGTCATGGTCTCCTACTTTTTTACTTGCTGTTCAACTAGAAGCCAGAAAAAAACAATTTATATATACATTGAATGTTTGAACCGCATGGGTTTCCCTTTAATATTTACAGCCAACTTGTGTGTGAAATTGGATATGGTGCATTCGTATTGGTGATTAAAGCCAGGAGGTTTGACATGTTGAATTGCCCTTCTTATATTTGGGCTATTGGAGAACATTCCTGGCTTCTCCTTCAGCTTTGGAAGCTTTTATGTCATTTATTTTAACATCCTTTGTGGAAAGTTATTTCCCCCAACACCACCAAAACCTTTAACCGACTCAGTGGGATCCATTAATTGTGGACAAGGTCCAACATCCCCAGCACAGGGAGACGCCATAATCCATCTATAACTGCTTGTTTCTGTCTGTTCCAGTAGTCGTTCCTCCCTGAATGTTTTATGTAGGCTTAAAGGAGAAATTTACACTAACAATTGAATTATGGGGGTGCCCCATGTAATGAGGACGCCCATCAGTTAAAATGTAATTAAAATCTAAGAAATGAGACCTCCATGTTTGCATGGCAGCCCTATAATGAATGACAAGTATTACTTGGCCTAAGAGCATAACCATAGTGTCAACTGCAAACCAATTTTAGCTTTATTGAGCCTTCATCAGTACCAAGTAGGCAGATCTGGTCTCCATATTGAAATAGCATTGGATTGATGTCACTTTTATATTACATATGGTAGGGAGATGAGTCCTGGCTATATCTGCTGTTCTCAGAGGGAATTTACAGCAGCTCCTCCTCTTTTTCCCAATTTGCTTTAACCAAAGAATTAATTTGGCACCAGACATATGGCTTTGAATAGAGACATGTCACTAGTCCCAGAGAACCAGATGGAAAAGAAAAATGCATCAACCTCTAATACTATGTTACTATGTAACAGTTAGACAGGCATTATGGGTAATGTCAGGGTTGCCAGACGGGATTGTCCCGACTGCATGGACACGAAAAATGTTCTTGATAATCCTATCAATTCGATCAGAATATCGATGCCATGTACAGGGGTTGGGGATTATACGTCTAGGCGGTGTAATGAATGGATTGGTAAAACAGTCTTGTATGGAATGTTGGGCAGGCTCTCTTTAAATGTAACTTTATTGGAAGCTTTCTTAGTTAATTCTGGTTCTTCCATTCCTCAAGATTTAATTTCATTGTTTCAGTTCATTATACTTCTTGTATCTCTGGAGATCTATCTTCATTGATAGCCATCTCCTTTAATTCTGGTTCTTGTATTTTTGTAGCTACAGCTTCATTGGTCCTTGTAGTTAATTCGGGTTCTTGTATCTTAGCAGTTCTATGATCAATGGAAATTATTTTAAAGGGTATATCCACCCTATTGTGCTATTTTTAGCACTTTATTGCATTTTATATACATTTCTAACTAGATATTAAATGATAAAGATTGGCCTTGTTCTCTCCCTTGATTGACTACATTGAGGGGAGAGCCAGCTTACTCTGCCAGAATGGGGACAATAGTTATACTGAAATATCCAGTCTTCAGTGGAAGTTCTATTTCCAGTGGTCTAGATAAGTTTCTCTCTTGACTCTCTTAATGTTGGGCTGCGCTACTTCTCTCTAGAGATGGTCGAACTTCAGAGTTCGGTCCGTTTCCAAACTTTGTGATTTACAGCTAAACTAACAATGGTAACTTACTGTAAATGGCTGTGGCACCTGGGAAATGGTCTGGGGAACATGTCACTATCACCAAAACTTGTTAAAACACTTCTTAAACAGGAGCGGGCAAATGTTGGGTTTTGCGCAAGCTACATTAGAGGGTAACAGCCAATTCGAGGGTTAACGAACGATACTTTCGAGGGTTAGTGGAAATAGAATGATAAATTTGAGGGTTACCGAAATCGAACAATACTTTGGAGGGACATCGAAAACGAACAATACTTTCGTGGGTTAGTGAACGATACGTTCGAGGGTTAGCGAAAACGAGGGTTACCGAAAATGAACGCTACTTTCGAGGGTTACCGAAAATCGATGGCTACATTCGAGGGTTACCAAAAATGAAGTTACTTTCGAGAGTTACCGAAAATCGAAGGCTACATTCGAGGGTTACCGAAAATGAAGCTACTTTCGAGAGTTACCGAAAATCGATGGCTACATTCGAGGGTTACCGAAAATGAAATCGATGGCTACATTCGAGGGTTACCGAAAATGAACACTACATTCGAAGGTTACCGAAAATGAACACTACTTTCGAGAGTTACTGAAAATCGAAGGCTACATTCGAGGGTTAGTGAACAATAAATTCTAGGGTTAGTGAAACCAATTCGTACATTCGAGGGTTACCGAAAACAAATTTTACTTTAGAGGGTTAGCAAATCATACATTCTAGGGTTAGCGAACCGTCCTTAAATACAGCCGCGAGTCCAGGAAATCGAACTAGTTCGAAAAGTTCGAGTTCGCCCGAACTCATAAAGTTCGGGTCAAACTCTGTTTTCGAGTTCAGTTTTGTGTCCATCTCTACTCCTCTCTGCTTCCTGAAAATCCCTCACTGCTGCTGCTTGTGCTCGAAACGAGCTCGTAAAAGTAGCAGGAGGCGGCACCCAGCCAGCGAGGGACCAGCTCAGTGTCGAACTGGACTGTTGGGGCCCATCAGGAAACCTGAGACCAGGTGCCCACCAGGACTAGTTTAGGGGCCCACCTAACATTTCATATCTCTATCATCACTTATTTTCATATCTATCTTACTCCTATTATAATACATTTCTTACTGTCCCTTTAGCTCTGTATTAAAATTAAGTATAGCAAAAATGAGGTTTAGGGGGTGCTGAACCGAAATATAAAATTGTATTAATTACCCGTATTGTCTGTACTGTTCAGGGTATATTATAATCAATACATTAACTGAATATAAATGGTATCATAATACATATTTCTAACAACTTTATTGTTAACATAACAAAAATGTAAGTGATACTATTGACAATATTTCCTTTACCAACATCCTGAGCTCCCATGTAACTTTTTTCATGTATTAACTGTTAAAGTTTCTCTCCTCCAGCACCTCCCAATCGGCCTTTTAATTGAGATCATTGTGGTCAGACTTAAAGGGTATCTCCACCCTCAAAATTACCTTTTTCTGTAGTGTATTAGGCACCACAGCCCACCCCACAACCGCCATGTTTATTTGTTAAAATAAAAGCCCCAGAAATCAACTTACCATCCATCATTCCCTTAGCTCTCTGCTCTATTGCTAATCTCTTCCCAAAATAACAATAGGGGCCAGACAGGCAGCCTCACTTGTTATTGGCTTAGAGTCAGTAAATCACAGACCCAGCTGCCAGCTATGCAAAGAGCCAAGGGAATGAAGAATGGTTGGGTGGAGGCAGGGGTACACTACACTACAGAAAAGGGGTTTTATAGCTAGAAGATGAATCAGCCTGAAGGGTAGGAGGGAGGTAGGGGAAAGGGTTCCCCTGTGCATGCTAGAGTCCTCTAAGGGGTCAAGGAAGAAGCAGGCACCAGATGACACACAGAGAGCTCCTACTCTTCACTTTCTGAGACTTTGAACAGGCACTGCAGGAGAACCATAAGGAGCAGAGGAGAAAGGTAAGGATTGTTTGAACAATGCACTGGGGCAAATTTTTGTTTTGGGGGTGAATATGCCCTTTAATGCTAAAATCTCTGGCCCCTGCTTGTAAGGCTGGGACATAGTTCTTTTTCCTCTTTCTCTAATACTCTTATTCCAGTGTCCGATGGTAGATTGTCTTTCTGCCTTCCAGCCTGTTCCCTTCACTTCTTCCACGCCTACTGCCTCATCTAAAACCTTCTTTGCTTGATAAACTCCCTCCCACCAAGCATATGGCAGACACCTCATCTCTGCATAAATTCATTTAGCAACAGACAGAAGGAACGACCCCTCAATATCTCACTGCAGTCTCTTAGAAAAAGGTGATATAACCTTCTGGTTTTGGAATGTAAACTTTAAAGGGATATTCTAAACACAAATCACAGTCTTGAGGTTTGGGAACGATCCTTTTCTCCTTTAAATTCTAGGCCCTACAGCAAAGCAAATTAAGACCACACACACGTTTCGAGGAGTAGAAGCTCCCTTGTCAGGTACCCCCCAAAACATTATTTGCCTTGCTGTGACTTTGGCAACAATTCATTATTTACACGCCCCTTTTATCCCAATACTGGTCAGTGTGTGTGTGTGGTCTTACTTTGTCCAAGATTTGTGCCACAGGTACATAGGCAGGTGCAGTGCTGAGAATGCAGCCAATCTTCCTACCTCCAGCACAGCAGTCACCAGTGCTAATCAGTGTAATCATTGCTATGGGGTTATTTTTGCTTTTAACATACATATAATATAGTATTGGAGGTTGTATAAAGACATACGTCCATCTAGTCCAACCTTTATACCCTACCCATAATGTCTGTATAACAGTTACATAGTAACATAGTATTGGAGGTTGTATAGAGACATACGTCCATCTAGTCCAACCTTTATACCTTACCCATAATGTCTGTCTAACAGTTACATAGTAACATAGTATTGGAGGTTGTATAAAGACATACGTCCATCTAGTCCAACCTTTATACCCTCCCCATAATGTCTGTATAACAGTTACATAGTAACATAGTATTGGAGGTTGTATAAAGACATACGTCCATCTAGTCCAACCTTTATACCCTACCCATAATGTCTGTATAACATTTACATAGTAACATAGTATTGGAGGTTGTATAAAGACATACGTCCATCTAGTCCAACCTTTATACCCTACCCATAATGTCTGTATAACAGTTACATAGTAACATAGTATTGGAGGTTGTATAAAGACATACATCCATCTAGTCCAACCTTTATACCCCTACCCATAATGTCTGTTATAACAGTTACATAGTACATAGTTTGGAGGTGTATAAAGACATACTCCATCTAGTCCAACCTTTATACCTACCCATAATGTCTGTATAACAGTTACATAGTAACATAGTTTGGAGGTTGTATAAAGAATACGTCCATCTAGTCCAACCTTTATACCCTACCCATAATGTCTGTATAACAGTTACATAGTAACATAGTATTGGAGGTTGTATAAAGACATACGTCCATTAGTCCAACCTTTATACCCTACCCATAATGTCTGTATAACAGTTACATAGTACATAGTATTGGAGGTTGTTATAAGACATACATCCATCTAGTCCAACCTTTATACCCTACCCATAATGTCTGTTAACAGTTACATAGTAACATGTGTTGGAGGGTGTATAAAGACATACGTCCATCTAGTCCAACCTTTATACCCTACCCATAAGTTCTGTAACAGTTACATAGTAACTAGTGTTGGAGGTTGTATAAAGACATACGTCCATCTAGTCCAACCTTTTACCCTACCATAATGTCTGTTAACAGTTACATAGTAACATAGTATTGGAGGTGTATAAAGACATACGTCCATCTAGTCCAACTTTATACCCACCCATAATGTCTGTATAACAGTTACATAGTAACATAGTATTGGAGGTTGTATAAGACATACTCCATCTAGTCCAACCTTTATACCCTACCCCTAATGTCTGTATAACAGTTACATAGTACATAGTATTGGAGGTTGTATAAAGACATACTCCATCTAGTCCAACCTTTATACCCTACCCATAATGTCTGTCTAACAGTTACATATTACATAGTATTGGAGGTGTATAAAGACATACGTCCATCTAGTCAACCTTTATACCCTACCCATAATGCTGTTAACAGTTACAATTAACATAGTTTGGAGGTTGTATAAAGACATACATCCATCTAGTCCAACCTTTATACCCTACCATAATGTCTGTATAACAGTTACATAGTAACATAGTTGGAGGTTGTATAAAGAATACGTCCATCTGTCCAACCTTTATACCCTACCCATAATGTCTGTAAACAGTTACATAGTAACATAGTATTGGAGGTTGATAAAGACATACGTCCATCTAGTCCAACCTTATTACCCTACCCATAATGTCTGTAAACAGTTACATAGTTACATAGTATTGGAGGTTGTATAAAGACATACTCCATCTAGTCCAACCTTATACCCTACCCATAATGTTGTCTAACAGTATACATAGTAACATAGTTTGGAGGTGTATAAAGACATACGTCCATCTGTCCAACCTTTATACCCTACCCATAATGTCTGTATAACAGTTACATAGTAACATATGTGGAGGTTGTAAAAGACATACGTCCATCTAGTCCAACCTTATACCCTACCCATAATGTCTGTATAACAGTTACATAGTAACATAGATTGGAGGTTGTATAAAGACATACGTCCATCTAGTCCAACCTTATACCCTACCCATAATGTCTGTAACAGTTACATAGTAACATAGTATTGGAGGTTGTATAAAGACATACCATCTAGTCCAACCTTTACCCTACCCTAATGTCTGTATAACAGTTACATAGTACAAGTATTGGAGGTTGTATAAAGACATACATCCATCTAGTCCAACCTTTATACCCTACCATAATGTCTGTATACAGTTACATATGTACATAGTATGGAGGTTGTATAAAGACATACGTCCATCTAGTCCAACCTTTATACCCTACCCTAATGTCTGTATAACAGTTACATAGTAAACTAGTAGTTGGAGGTTGTTATAAAGACAACGTCCATCTAGTCCAACCTTATTACCCTACCCATAATGTCTGTTATAACAGTACATAGTAACATAGTATTGGAGGTTGATAAAGACATCGTCCATCTAGTCCAACCTTTATACCTACCATAATGTCTGTATAACAGTTACATAGTAAACATAGTATTGGAGGTTTATAAAGACATACGTCCATCTACCAACCTTTATACCCTACAATAATGTCTGTATAACAGTTACATAGTAACATAGTATTGGAGGTGTATAAAGACCATACGTCCATCAGTCCAACCTTTATATCCCTACCCATAATGTCTGTAAAAGTTACATAGACATAGTGTTGGAGGTTGTGATAAAGACATACTCATCTAGTCCAACCTTTTATACCCTACCCATAATGTCTGTATAACAGTTACATAGTAACATAGTATTGGAGGTTGTAAAGACATACGTCCATCTAGTCCACCTTATACCTACCCATAATGTCTGTATAAGTACATAGTACATAGTAACATAGTATTGGAGTGGTTGTATAAGACATCGTCCATCTAGTCCAACTTATACCCTACCCATAATGTTGTATAACAGTTACATAGTAACATAGTATTGGAGGTTGTATAAAGACATACGTCATCTAGTCCAACCTTTATACCCTACCCAAATGTCTGTTAAAAGTACATAGTAACATAGTATTGGAGGTTGTATAAAGACATACGTCCATCTAGTCCAACCTTTATATCCTACCCATAATGTCTGTATAACAGTTACATAGTAACATAGTGTTGGAGGTTGTATAAAGACATACATCCATCTAGTCCAACCTTTATACCCTACCCATAATGTCTGTCTAACAGTTACATAGTAACATAGTATTGGAAGTTGTATAAAGACATATGTCCAGCTAGCACACAATCAGGGAGATTCAATAAATGTTCTTATCGTTTAAAATGGTACTAATTTTGGCCCAACCAATCAGATGTTAGCTTTCAAATGTTACATAAGATCTGATTGGTTGGGGCAAAATTAGCACCATTTTAAATGATAAGAACTTTTATTGAATAACCCTGAATACATAGAAAATTGGGCTATTTTACATCCACATTAAAGTGCAACTAGAGACCAAAAATATAATACATACAAAAAATAGAATTCTAGTGCACAAACAATTCTAATTGCATATTGGCTACCTCCATAAGGTTCCTGCTACAAACAGTCTGCTAACCCTCGATAAATAATAGCAATTAGTTCAATAAGTTGGCCAAATTATTTTAAGCCCAGTCACCATGTCAAGGTTGGTTTATTGTACTCCACCCAGATTTAGGTCAAGTGCTCGTTTGAGCAAAGTACTTTAAACTAGAGAGTCAGCTTCAAGCATCCAGGCCACACAGGAGAAGATCATGTAGCCAAAAAGGCAAGTACCAGTAGGTTAGGACCCAGTTGAATAAAGCAACCTTGACGTGGTGACTGGGCTTAAAATAATTTGGCCAACTTATTGAACTAATTGCTTTTAGGGGGAGTGGGGGGGAATAAATCCTGACTTCCATAGGTTCACCATTCTCACCTTTCCTAACCTGAAGCTGAAACTTCTTTTCTCCCAATCTGCACCCCCCCTTTTTTTTTGTTAAATAAATCTGGCCACATCTGTAAATCCTGTTCTTATTGTGTGTTTGTCTTTTTAACTGTACAGCAGTAAGTAAATGGGAAGGGTTGAACAATGCAATAAATACTAGAACAGACAATGTTATTGTTGCTCTGAAAGGATAATCAGAATTGTGATCGCTCTTTCATTCTAAATGCACATCCCCCCTTTACTTCAAGGTTATTTGTGAGTGGGTGATACAATATGGGATTTCATCATGTGGCTTGAGCCTTTGGGTCCCATATTGAACCATAGAGATCTTAACTGACTAGAGATTCTGTGATACCTGAACATTCCATGGACCAGATATTCCAAACCTGAACATTCTCGCCTTTTGTTACTTTAAGCTTCTGGCAAGTTCCAATGAATAGGATGTATGGTTGAGCTGGAGGATGCTGGGAGTTTTATTCCACAGCAGCTGTGGACACAATAGCATAGAAGAGCTTCATCGGCTGTGTAGCTGAATAGGAATGTTATTTAAATGGCCTGTAAGTCTGAAATTAAAGTTCCTTTATTTTGTGTAGACTGAATGGTTTTTATATCTTGCTAATGGATTTGTATCTCTGCCTTTTCTTTCTCCTGCTCTTTCATAGGCCCCTCAATGATAATCTCAATCTACACAACGGGTCCTTAACAGAACAAACTTGCCAGTTACCACCTCTAGATTACATTACAACACCCAGGGTAACTACCAGGGGAGCAGACCCTGCAAACGCATGGGGGCTGGGAGCCAGGGGGCTTATTTTTCGTATGACAGATATAGCCTCTTCCCAGAAATACGCTCTAGATAAAGCACAGATAGGGGCCCCATCATAGTTTTGCTGGGGGGGGCCAGTGATTCCTAGTTTTGCCACTGCACTGTCCTCATTCCTTTTGCTTCCCTTAGCCTTTAACTGTATACTGCACAGAAGTTAGGTTGGTGTCTTGTTTAATCACAGAAAGACAACTCAAAAGCTTTATGCCAATCGTTACCAATTCTTGGTCTCTGAGGCAGCATCAGTTGACGTGAAACGCGTAAGACCACTCTTTAGTACACTCAATGTATCAGGTTTTTATATATTGCACTTATATGTATATATATATATATATATATATATATATATTGTACAGTTGTAAAGTTTGCGTTTTTGAAGAAAAGTCCTTCTGGATACGGAGCTGAACTTGCCTTACCTTAAAGAGATGCTTGAACTTTATGTCAATTACATCTGGTTAAGCACGTTGGAATTATTTTGCTGGCTATTCAGGCGAACATTCTTTTAATAGAGTCTATGGGGATCAAGGAAAACAATGAAGGTTGAATGTATGTGAATGTATTGAACTTGCATTTGTTAACAAAATCAGGTTGATGGTTTTTATTAAGCTGGTCATCGACATCAGTAACCTATGGGCAATTTCAGGTGTCTATGAATGAATCAAAAAATAACATGTGGGTAATTCACTGGAATTCTCACTAAAACACATCTGATTGATTTCTCTTTAACTATGAGGATTAGTTGTTTGGAAAGGATGCTGTTTATCTCCACAATGGCTATTTGTCTCTTACACTACAATGTTTGATACAAAATGCTACTTCAGGAACTCTCCAGATTTGGTTACTTTTGAGGCGTGCCCAGGTATATACAGGTATGCAGGATGGGTGACAGCTCCTAACACTGCAAGATATTGATGAAACATAGTGCCAGGGGCGTAGGGATCACTAAAGCAACCATAGCAGTTGCTATGGGTCCCGGAGCCAAAGGGGGCCCAAACAGGTCCCCTGTAGATATGCCATTTCACCTCCCTTAGTTTAGGCCAAAAAACCTTGCTTTATTGTTTTACTTTCAAAGATGCTCCCAGGTTCAGATATTCAACCTACAAAACTGCGGCTCCTCTCCTTATCCTGGTAATGGCCGTCCGCCATAGCCGTGATGGTGACATTAAGGCCAATTTATGACATTTGTTACAATACGAGCCTCCTCTGCTGCTGTGCATGCTTGTAACTAACCAGCTTGCATCAGCAGCAAAGAAGTTGTGGCCCTGCCACGAGGGACGGGGTTATGTAAGTAGAATATCTGAACCTGGGAACAAGATCTGAGCCTGGGAGCCCCATAGCAAGATCTAAAATCTTACTAAGGGGCCCTGTGATATCCAGCTACACTGCATAGTACTTATTTGTTTCTTCACCTATCGGTACTCGCTTGGTAAAGTTTCATCCAAATCTGAGCCCTTTTTCAAGCCGGTTACATTAATAGCGCAGGGCTCCAATACAATAAATACATGATAAAGTGAAATTCTTATTAGGAAACAGCAAAACGATAATGAAAACCAGATTTATGAGGTATCTCGTCTATTCATTACGGTAATGCAATACTGTTATAAAGTACTGTCGGTAAGTTCTCCTCACCCTCAATAAAAATCCCAGGGGACTGTGCAGGGTGTAAATTCAATGAGGTGACCCTTATTAAGAAGATTTCTGTTATTAGTAATAAGTTATTGTTTTATTTGTAGCTTTTGATGGGAAAAAAGGAGTAAAAATTCCTCCACACGGCCCTTGATTACTTATTTAACATCAGTTCAACTTGCAATTGCTCCAGACAGAAAACACTTTCCGTGTCATGGAAGCCCAGACAGGATACAAAGCGCACGTTAATGCTTCATTGTAATGAGACAGCTCGCTTCCCCGTGGCCTCTAAGGTGGGCACATTGTCAGTCTCTGCGTCTCTTACCAATCCGGTCACATCTGTGGGCAGAGCGTCTCCTCCCTGGTGGGTTTTTGTTTTGACTATTTGCTTACAGACCTGGAACCTTATTTCTCTAACATGTTTCAACTTCACCCTGAATGGGCTGTCATGCCTGACATCGCCTGGCACTTCCTTTTCTGTCTTTGTTTCTTTCTTTCCGCTTGAAGTGATTATCTAGAATTCAGTCTACTAGCAATCTCTCCATATCCACACCACAAGTAGCCAAAAATCTAGAGAAAGATATAAAACAAGTCTCCTAATCTTCCAGGGTTTGTTTTCCTTTCACTTCACTCAGTTGCTTTATGTGATAGAAATAGCTGTACTAACTAGAATCTCCAATACACCCCCAAAACAATCCACCATCTCCTACTAGTATCCTGGGTAAGGACCTAAACAACTAGGACTTCAACGCTGGGTTTGGTACTAAATTCCCGTATTACAGTTCGTAGTGCTGGTCTGGCCCTGACACTTCCTACAGTCTTGCACTTAGTGAACAGGAGCAAGTTCTCTGCAAGAAGCTTATTTATGTATTGGCTAGTCTGGGAACAGTCCTGGATTCTGAGAAAACATGGGACCAAAGTGGTACTATGATCTGGGCTTTGAAGGAATGTGAGGATCTAGAGTAAACCTTGGGATGAGGACCTTTCAGTTTAGGTCCTCACCCTGGATAATATTAGGGGTTCAGGGGTTGTGTGTGACTATAATTGTCTGTTACGGTGAAGTGGGGTTACAGAGCATAAAATGCAGACGAGCCATCTTCACTGTCTAATGCTTTAAAATAGCATTGCACAACTAATCCAGATAAATTTCTTATGTAACTGTGCAAATATGTCCTGTTTTCTTCAGCATTAAGTCTTAACTGAGCATGCTTCTCCCCTGAGGTGGCGGGGGAGTGGGGGCAGAGGGTTAGGTGATGTCACTCAACCAACTGGAGGCAGGAAAAATTTAAACATTCACTGCAATAATATTTCACACAGGCTCCAGCCAGAGATGTGATCCAGAGCTCATTTTAAAGGAAATACTGAAGGTTTTTATTTAACCCTAACTTGTTCGGAGACCAGAGTTACCTTTAGTTGTTGCACTTTACTAGCCCTTCACAGGAATAGGCAGTGATCGTGATGACGTAAGCACACTGCACACCTGTGCTGTCAGAGTACGTATGAAAGAGGGTACGGGGCGTCATGAGTGTCTGCTGCTGTTAAGCCCTTGAGCTACGCGTTTCGCTCTGCTGATACATTTTCCTACTCGTTTCGCCTTTGTGTATCGTCCTGCTCTCTCGAGTTCTAGCTCAGTCAGTGTGACAGGCTTTGAAAGAGCACTTTATCCCATTGTTGTCAGAGACAAAAGCGGAGAATCGCAATTAGATGTGAATTTAATTGGGGTTGCTATGGTTATATCAAAAAACTTAACTGAGCAAAACAAAAGTTAATTGGTTCACTGGGTATTTCAAATAAGATATGGCAGCCCATCACTCACATGTTGTTTGCCAGTTGTTAGTAATAGACTCACTGGTCGTCTGTTAAAATGTTTATCACTTTTTAGTAAAAATTGACCCCTTTATACCCTTAGAAAAGGACCTAGAGAACTTGGTGTCCTAGAAGTGTAAAAAGACGGGAACTTTATTAGTAATTTGGTGGTGCAGCACGAACTGTAACTTGCATTAAAAAGAAAACTTAACCCAAATAGCTACGCACCATAATCATCAATGGAGTGTAAAATACCAACCTAGTGAAAAGCATTAAAGTAAATATGACCCCTTAAGATCTGGATTAGATAACTGTTGGTATGTGTACACTGTGTGGCCATGTTTCTTGACCCAGGTGACATGTTCCCTTGGGCATGTGGGAAAAAAAGATGGTGACCGAACTGTGTGATTCAGGAATTCTGGGAAATAAATAGCACATAAGTCAGATGTAGGCATGGCTAATTATCCAGCAGCAACAGATGCATTGAAGCACCTAATGCAATAGGTTCACCCACGTGTCCTCAAATAAATAAACTTTAGCGATAACAAGAAAAATATAAGCAAACCATAGTTCGTAAACCCCAGCTAGGTACTGTATGAGCAAAACCGGATATGTCTTCAATTTATATCCAATTTACTTAAGAAAAAGGAAAATTCTCTCCTGACACCAGGATGGAAAATGGGACAGTCTGTGGGCACCAGGACTCTTAAAATGCAATTGTAAAAATAGAGTGTTTGTTTGGACAAAGAACCTGGTATGGACATGTTACGATTGGCAGGGTATGAGCCAGTGAGTGATATCAGTATGACATCACAGAGGTTCGATGACACCGCTCACAATCAAAAATAGTTTTTCTCAGACGGAAGAGGGCCCTGGGGACTCATATTCCACTGGACATATGGGAGAAGATATGGGAAGCAACAGCTAAAATTTCAATATATAATACATGTAAAGACAATAGCTACAAAATTTTGTACACCCCAGAAAGACTACACACCATTAACACCTCCTTACCAGCAAATTGCTGGAGATGTGGCTCTGCAATAGGAACCTGCTAAATATCTACTGGTCTTGTCCAATATTGCCAGGCTACTGGTCAGCCATTCAAGGACTGACAGACAAACCATTTGGGTACATAATCCCACTTTCCCCCCGACATGTCCTGTTGAACACACCACATCCAGACCTGGTTAAATCAGAAGCTCTATTACACAGACATGTTCTCACAGCAGCTAAATGTCTTGTACCCAAATATTGGAAACAGACTGTGATCCCCTCCATGCTGATTTTTAAATCTCAACAGAACTGACATCTCTGTAAGTATTATTAATAGAGACATGTCAGTTCTGTCGAGATTTAAAAAATGCAGCTGATAAAATGTAATGTTAAATTCAGCATGATCACTATTCAACCAAATCGACCCAGTAGGGCCGTATAACCATTTACTGTCATATTATATGTGATACTCCACTTAAGCTGTATGTAAAAATAAATGAACAATAAATTAAAAAAAAAAAAAATATATATATATATATAGTTTTTCTGTAGCTCTGATTGCACCATTTCCAGAAAGTGGGAAACCTTTTGGTCTGAAAGAATCTAAACAACATCTATGGCTGCCATTACTTTCTATCGCCTGGTATTTACTAAATTCTACATTAGAGTTGTCCATCTGCTTCCTGCCTTGCCTTATTAGATTGGAATTAGAAACCCTTATCTATGGATGGTTCATCTTCTAGAGTTGGTTGATTGTCCCGTCAGATCAAGCCTAAGACAAACTGGGACATAAACCAATGGGTTTTTCATCTTTATAGACAAAATGTCACACATTAACAGATGACTGGTTTCTTTAGAGCTATGTGTATTCCCTACACGTAGGACCCAGGAGTTGTTAAGGATCATTTACAGTCAAGATTCTATCCATCACCTTAGCATTATATATATATATAGAATAACCTATATTCTTTTTACCCCTGAACTTGGAGGACTTCAGATAGGACTTCAGTCTTATAGTTAATAAGACCTCTCAGCTACAATGCAACGGACACCTCATTGTTATACGCTGATTGATAAAAATCAATTTGTTCTGCCATATTATTTATATATATTCACAGAAGTGAGTACACCCCTCATATTTTGTAATTATTTTATTATACCTTTTTACGGGACAATACTGAAGATGTGACACTTTGATACAATGTAAAGTAGTCAGTGTACAACTTGAATAACAATGTAAATTTGCTGTCCCCTCAAAATAACACACAGCCATTGATGTCTAAACCACTGGCAACAAAAGTGAGTACACCCCTAAGTGAATAATGTCTAAATTGTGCTCATTTAGCCATTTTCTCTTCCCGGTGGCTCGTTAGTGTCTCAGGTGTGATTGAGGAGCAGGTGTGTTAAATTTGGTTTTATCACTTTTACACTCTCATACTGATCACAGGAAGTTGAACATGGCACCTCATGGTAAAGAAAACTCTGAGGATCTGCTCTACATCTCTACATAAAGATAGCCTAGGTTATAAGGAAATTGCCAACACCCTGAAACTGAGCTGCAGACCATAGCAGGCCTTGCCTTGGACAACCAAAAAAGTTGAGTGCATGTACAAAAATGTGCAAATAGACCTATGAGTGCTGCCACCATTGCTGCAAAGGTAAAAGGGTTGGAAGGTGAGCCTTTCAGTGCTCAGACCACACTGCATCATATTCATCTGCATGGCTGCATGACAGTTTACTGAAGATAGCAGACTAAGGACATGGATTACTAGAACCATGTCCTGTGGTCCCGTGGTCTGAGGAGACCAAGATAAAGTATTTGGTGTCAAGTGTGTGTGGCGGCAACCAGGTGCTTCTGAGCTCTATGGCGTATGGTCTGAGCACTGACAGGTTGTTAGGAATCTTCAGGGAAAGTCCCTGCAAACCTCTCACTGGACGCAGAGTCTAAGTGACTGTCGGTCTTCTCCAGAGCCTCTGATGGTGAGGATGTTGTGCGGCAAGACAGACACCAGGTTGCGGCTCCAGATCAAAGCTCACAGAAACCCACCCGCAGTGTAGAGAAGCAGCTGGTAATAGACACAAGTAAAAGCAGCGACAGGAGCACTGTAGATAACAATACCTGAGTGGTGAGGAGACCACTCCAACAATACTGGAACCAGGGAAATGGGTACCGGTAGGTGGTCGGAAAACTGGGGACTGCCCAGGCAGCGGGTGTAGTCCGGAGGCAATGGAAACCGAAGGCTGAACTGGAACCGGGTGCAAACTGGATGACATGGAGACCGAAGGCTGAACTGGAACTGGGTACAGGCTGGATGAAATGGAGACCAAGGGCTGAACTGGAACTGGGTACAGGCTGGATGAACTGGAGACCAAGGCTGAACTGGAACTAGGTGCAGGCTGGATGAAATGGAGACCAAGGGCTGAACTGGAACTAGGTGCAGGCTGGATGAACTGGAGACCAAGGCTGAACTGGAACTAGGTGCAGGCTGGATGAAATGGAGACCAAAGCTGAACTGGAACTGGAACAAACTAGACACGAGCAAAATACAGCAAGGGGAGCTGAAGACAGAAACAAACTGATTCTGAACTGGCAGCAAGAAGCCAGCTTAAGCAGGGGCCTAAAAAGGACCCTCCGACATCATCATCCGGTGTCGGAACGTGCCCGCGCACGTCTGCCCGCACGTCTAGGAGGCGGGACCTTCAACGCCCGAGCCGTACTCCACGCCTTTGGCCCATCACCACGGACGTGCCTGGCGTACACAGGTTAACCCCCTTTTGGGACATAGTGTGTGTGTGTGTGTGTGTAGTAGCAGTAGAAAGTACAGTACATAGACTGTTCTGACCTTATGAAGGGAGTAAAACCCTCGAAAGTTTAAGGTATCTCCACTGCTAAGCAAAATTTTTACTGAAGAATGGGAGGTAAAGGAGCAGTGTCTTACCTCCCATTCTTTAGTAAAACGGAATTAGCAGTGAGATACCCTTTAAATAAACTGTTAGTCCATAGAAAGAGTTTAGTAGATGCTGATAGAGGCAAATTCCAGGGTATTTATTTATTACATTTTTGTATACATCATTCTTAATTGAGAAAGTCAGTCAGGTGACTTGGCAGAGTGGGAACCATCACAAATATGTCTTATAGTTGTATAAAGGGCTTCACACATTTTAAAACCAAAACTACAATACATAGCCGAACGACAGGAAATCACAAAAAATCTTATTCTAGATCCTCACCGGCTTCAGCCTACTAGAAGGTTCACTCCTCCTCTGCATGCATGACCTGCTCATTAAGAGCCTGCAAGGGTCATTTGTTGTGCATGCATGACGTGCTCATTAAGAGCCTGCAAGGGTCATTTGTTGTGCATGCATGACGTGCTCATTAAGAGCCTGCAAGGGTCATTTGTTGTGATGTCACTAACTGCTACCAGGAATTAGCAGACCAAAAGTGTCAATAATCAACAAAAAGATCTTCATTTTGCCACATCCCATGTTACGATTGGGCATTAGTGATCGATGTTCCAGTAGGATACGACCCAGAGGCGTTAGAAAAGGAATACACAGACAACTATGTTGGGTGAAAAATGTCAGTCACAGCTTTATTTAAGACAACAAGTGGTTAACTTTGTAATGGCTCAAAAATGCTTCAGCTCCACCAAGAATGCACCTCCCCCCCACCCCCCATGCAATCATCGTCCATGTGTATGGCCAGTTAAGCAGAGGACAGGGAGATATGGTTGTATTTTCAAAGATTGCTGGACACCAACTTGAGTCCTCCATGTTCTGAAGCCTCAGCTGATTGGAAAATCACATTCTGTATTTTTGTACATTGTTTGTTTTTAACAACCCCCTTAATCCTTTTGATTGGCGCTGATTGGTACTGATTGGAACTGATTGAAACTGATTGGCAACACACAGAAACATTTCTTTTTACGTGGTGAGCTCATAGGCTTTAAGAATAAATCGCTTCTGTGCTTCAGTGCGCATTAGAGATGGCAGACAGCTGTTATTGTTGTGCTATAACATGTGCTGTGTATGTAATAGTCACTACCAAGGGTAACTAACGGTGCCTCTCTGTTAGTTGTTAATAGTAATACATCTGTGTATAACAGGATGGGTAAGTGTCCAGCTGCAGCGTTTACTGACCAACAATTTTTTTCTTCATTTCCAAAACACAAAGTGGTGTGAGGTCCAGGGTATGTACACCTGGACCCGACCCTACATGGATAGTGTAAAATGACCTATTTGTACACACACAGTCCATATACCACACTGTTATAAAGGGAAGGATTAAGCCCACAAACACTGGACCCAGATACTGGAATTGTTTGTACAATACCTCTCATTTTGCAATTCACAAATTGATTAGACTCCTACCTCCCATTTTACAATTGTAAACAAGCAGTGAGCTGTCAAATATGCTGCTTGTCTGTTGCTCACAGTCACAAATTGATTAGACTCCTACCTCCCAATTTGCAATTGTAAACAAGCGGTGAGCTGTCCAATATGCTCCTTTTCTGCAGCTGACATTTACAAATTGATTAGACTCCTACCTCATGTTTTGCTATTGTAAATAAGTGGCGAGCTGTCAAATATGCTTCTTGTCTATGTCTGACTGTCACAGTGATCTCCCCCTATCTGCTGCCGTAACTTCTATCTCTAATATAGTCATGTATGCATACTATGCTACAGGGCAGCTTGGGGAACAACCGGTGAAACAGTCAGTGGCAGATTTTCTCTTACAAACCCAGCAAATTGAGATTTTTATTTTTCTGGAACTCTAGTCTAGATACTCTTTAAATTCTATCCTTGAATGTGCACCTGGTTTGTCTTTGGGTGGAGCCCAAGGTCATTTAGAAGGATTGGATAATGAATCTAACAATTGCTAAGATTCTAATACACTAAATGAAACGAGTAGAACTTTTAGCATTCAGTTCTCCTTTGAATGACATTTCCTTTATGATTGATACAACTACAGAGAAGACACGAAGGGCCACAACAGTAAATCCCAAATCATTCAAAACACTTCATGCATGAATGCGGTGGAAACAAGGAGAAGATTCTATAACTACTAAATGTGCTGATTGAGCTTTGTTCCCAACAAGCAATTTTTCCAGGAAACAAAGGTTTAACATCAGAGAATCATTCTGGTAGTAATGATTTAAGGTCACTAGGTATAGCAGAGGGAGTATAGCCTAGACAATGGAAGGAGTTTTCTCTGTAACAAAGTGCCTCAATTACTCTAAATCAATAAAGAAAATGAAAGAGTGCCCACACAGCGAGCCGAGATACCAGGTCATGGAATTCTAGGTTCTAAGGATCTAAGACCCTTCATGATAAGTGTTTGAAGTTTTTGGTCAAGGAGAGCATCTAATGAGAATATATAGGGTCACAAAAGAAATGTCTTTCAAAGGGAGAAAAATCTTGATGTTTTAAGGCACCTCCATGGAGCTTGTTAAGGAAGAAATTAAGTCTAGTCTTATCTATTCTACCCTTACCAGAAAGGCTCCTGTTTATACAGGGTGGACCCAGACGGAGATGGAAATGTCTACAAAATGGCTGATTCCTGATGCTCAGGAAGACATGGAATATAGAGGGTTTTTTTTACCCCCCAGCTCCCAATTTGAATCTCTAGGTAGCTGTTAGAGAAAGTTAATTTCTTAGTAGCTTTATTAAATGGTTTTGTCAGTTCAGCCAGAAATTCCCAAACCCAACCTTACAGGCCCGTGCTTTCATTGTAAGGAGAGCTAAATTATCCAGAGAGTTGGGGAATAATCAGCCAAGTGAATTGTTATGTGTTAACTTCCCGTATTTTTCTTAGATTGTTCTGGGGATTAGAAACTCTAGACAATAATACTGAGGGTCTCTGAAAACACAGAGAGATTTGATTTGCTACTTATTGTATTTTACATGAACAATTTGTTCTTCTGCTAAATTTACTGCGAAGATGCCAACATACCAATACATGCATGGGTGCACTTTACTGGAGGGCAGGGGCATTTTGGGGCATTTTATAGTTCATGGGATTTTCCCCAGATGAAAGAAAGAAATTGCAGAATACAAACCCAAACTCTGTCTTGGAAAGGAACATGTACGCTTCTTATTAAGTTTACCTGTCCTTTAAATTTATACCAAGATAAAAAGAATTAGCTTAAATATTCTTACCACTGTGAAGAGCATGCATAAACAAGCATGAATTTGTATGATTCAACATGGTACCTTGGCACCTAGTCGGTGATTAGTCATTTTGGAGCCATACACACACATATCTGATAATCACCAAACCCCACTAAGCATGTTGATTGGCCACACGGCTACAACCACTTTTGATATTTGCAATAAGGATGATCTCCAGGAATGTAGCCCTACACAGTCAGGACCCCCAGCCACCAACCTCTCTCTGTAAGATAAAGGCTTTCTCTTCTTTACCATTACGTCCCATCTGGAGAAAATAGACCCGAATCCCACCTAAATCTATTAAATCAGGTCCCAACTCTCTAATTGTATCTTTCTCCTTTCCTCACTTATTTTTTCCATTTCATTCCCTGGCTCCCTGTTAACTCCCTTTATTCATTAATTCTTCACTGACCGTTCCTGAAAGGAGAACTATAGTGTGTGTAAACCTTTTCCAAAAACAGTTCAAATTAAAAAGTACTTACTACAGGGAGGTAGATTTGGTACTTTCTACTTCCCAATATTATTTCTAAGATGAGCAGCAGCACAAAGAAAACTGCTTATGCCCGTCTTCCTGTGTGCTTCAGCACTATGTTTTATACAGGAAGGTCCAGGGCTATAACCTGGCAGATGAAAACGTTATGTGCTGTAGCTACTCAATTAAACAATATTGGGATGTGGGAAAAATCAATCCGACCTCCCAGTGTCAGGTACTTTTAATTTCTTAAAAGTAAATTTTTACATTATAGTTGTCCTTTAAACGCTCCCTATTCTATAAATCTAAATCCAGCCCCACACATAGCAATATATTAACTAATCCCAGCAGGCACCTAGTGATGTGGGGTTTGGGTCCCAATTATCTGCGTACTGTACCCATAACCCATTACTCCAACTCACCCCTACAGAGGAATATGTATCCTAAATGCTGCACATCCCTGTCCAAACCACTTAACCCAGACCATAATAAACCAGCCATGCCACAAACATTCCCATTCTCTAGAACTGGAACCTGCAGACAATCACCAGATCTGGCCCGTGGGCTCCTACTCTATTATTAATATAATAATCCCAGCTTGGTCTGTACAATCCACACTGGGCACAATAAATGGAGTACTGCCCGTTACTTTTGTACCCCGATAGTAAGACAGACAATGTACACAAGGAAGTGCAGTACACAATGCTTGTTTTATTTGACTTGCCCTATAAAAATGGCATTTGCCATGAATGAATTTGCAGTATTAGTGGCACTGGCTGGGAAGGGTGTGGCTGTCCAGGCCTGTCCAGGATTTTGGCAGTATTAGTGCACTGGCTGGAAGGTGTGTGGTGTCCAGGCTTTTGCAGTATTAGTGGCACTGGTGGAAGGGTGTGGGTGTCCAGGCTTTTGCAGTATTAGTGGCACTGGCTGGGAAGGGTGTGGCTGCCCAGGCTTTTGCAGTATTAGTGGCACTGCTGGGAAGGGTGTGGCTGTCCAGGCTTTTGCAGTATTAGTGGCACTGGCTGGGAAGGGGTGGCTTGTCCAGGCTTTTGCAGTATTAGTAGCACTGGTGGGAAGGGTGTGGTGTCCAGGCTTGCAGTATTAGTAGTAGCACTTGCTGGGAAGGGTGTGGCTGTCCAGGATTTTGCAGTATTAGTCGCAATGGCTGGGAAGGTGTGGCTGTCCAGGCTTTTGCAGTTTTAGTGCGCAATGGTGGGAAGGGTGTGGCTGTCCGGGCTTTTGCAGAGAGTTGCAGTTGAGCAGGATCCTTGCATGTGGAACATTCCGACTGTACGCTATACTATTTTAATATCACTTTACACTGAATGAGAAATTCCCATTACATACCCATTAGAGTCATTTAAGCCCTGGTAGCCTTACAACCCTACCCCTATCATAGACGTTTCCCCCAGACAGTTGCATTCTTTCTGGGTACAGATGAGCAGGAATCACGCTGTGGCTCTTTCATACATAGCAGGTTTCTGGGAGGGTTTCCCAGCCTCTTAATTGGACAGCTTGGTTCAACTTGCTCATTAATAATTCTGGAGTTTAAGCTGTTCCTGGTTACATTTTCTTGCTTTCAATGTTCCATTGCTGTGAGCCGGGAAGCCTTGAAAAGTTTTAATTGCCGTATAAGTTTCATTTTTTTTTTGAATAACTGAATGGAATGTTATAAGGGATCCAAAAAGCCCCAGAGATAATGGTGTTATATAAATGGATGTGGTGTAATGAGAAAATAATAAAGGTGATTATAAGGATTCATTTACATTTATTTAGTAATAGGTTCCCAAGAGCCTTGGTGTTTTGCAGTAATCTGAAGGCAGCCACATTAGGACACACATGACCACGAATGAGTGTCTCTCCAAATGGGAACATGGCCTCTCACTGCCTAGTTCAGAACTAGAATTGGACAAAGGTCAGGGACATTCATTAAAAGTTCTTATCGTTAAAAATGGTGCTAATTTTGCTCCAACCAATCAGATGTTAGATTTCAAATGTTAAATAGATCTGATTGGTTGGGGAAATTTAGCACCATTTTAAATGATAAGAACTTTTATCTCCCTGGTGTGTGTCATAAATTACTCCAGTTGCATACTGCTGGTCTTACTGTTTTATGACACCATGGATTTTCCATGGTTTCCTTTTGACATCACTGGTTCTGTTCATGTCTACTTTCCTTAAAAAGTTTCTATTTTAGCACACTGAGCATGCTTAAACAAGGGGTTTGGGGAGTAGGAGGAGTTAGCGTGTAATGGAGATTGTCAGGTTCTCCAATTACTTCTAATTGTTACATCCCATTTTTAGGATACATTTAATGTGCAATAAAGGAAATGAGTCAGTATTATAATGCAATTAGATTTCCCCGCCTGAACAAATCAGATACAATGCAAATAATCACAGGTTTATATGTACGTCCTGAGACGCGATTTCGCTCTAATAAAATATGCAAATGACAGGCACGCTTATAAAAGCATGACTACATTAGTTTAAAGCGGGATTATTCCCCGGATTATTTTGGATTATCCCAGCATTAATGCATTTGGTCCTCAGGGACGATTCAATTAGGTAGGATAGAAATAAAATGCTGATATTATCCACCACCCCCTTTTTTATTAATTTTTTTCATCAAGATAAAGTTCCCCTTTTTGTTTTTTTTACCACTACATGGTAATACAGGGCTAGCCGTCGCTATTTAACATTCATTATAAGGGTGTCTAAGGGTAATTTGCACTGACCTCATTCTTAAAAAAAAAACAAAAGGAAAAATGTGTTTTGTGAAATAACCTTCCAATGCAATTAGATCCAGCGTAAACCAGATTAGCTATTGACAGACTCTTGTTTTCTTTAGGCTTTGCTGGTGCAGTTAAGATTGATTGGTATAAATCTATATCAGAAGGAGCCATTTTTATTATTATCAACAATGGCCTATTGCAAGGACGGGAACCTTTCAGCGCTTCCTTAAATGAATCTGTTAAAAATCTGGCGTTGATCTGTCAGGCAAATATAGAAAGGGAACAGTGTCACGGTTTAACCGTTTAAAGGGAAATCAATTTGGATTAAATCTGCATTAGGAACTACCCTGTGCAAAGTGTATCCAGCCGCCACACCCTTAACAATGCACAGCAGGAAGATTATACATCCTTGTTTGTGTTGTAATAGAACAGAAGTCACTGCAACGTTCTAGGAGAAGAGGCTTGAAGGCAGCAAGTCTGTGGTTAATAAAAGAGTTTGCTACGAGCAATAAGTTGAACCTGGTTTTGAACCAGAATATTAAATAGGATCTGATTGGTTGGGGCAAAATTAGCACCATTTTTAAAGAACTTTTATTGAATCTCCCTATTGGTGTTTAGCCTTACAAGGCTCAAATTCTAAGATAAGAACTAATGAGACCTTCTACTGTCCATTAGACCATCACAGATAATAATAATTATCCCCCACTCATACCTGGTCTCCATGATCCAAACCTGGGTGTATTTCGTTTCAGGATCACACAAGGCCTCTTTTGTGGAAACTGTGCTATATTTAGTGTTATATATTTATTGCACTCGGGAGTTGGAGTAGAGCTTTTGCTGTGGGAATTCCATATATTGACCCGTACATGTGCATTATGCAGAAGACCAAAGCAACTCTATGGTTTGGAATCATTTACTCCATCTCACTTTATTAATCACCTCTCAGAGCTGCACAGTTCTGATCTGTTTTGATGTACAACCAGGATGGCTTCTGGAAAACATGATAGATTTCAATGGGATCTCAATTCCCAGCAGTCCCTGATTACCATGCGTTGTTCAGTGGAACGGTAAAGATGGGGAGGTCCTAGACAGCATTTTACCTTCATTGTAGTCCAGTGCATGTGGTTCCTGGCCTTCATTTTGCTATTAGAAATTTAAATTTCACTGCTGTATATCAGGATAGTGTAACTGGAGTGCAGTGCGAATGAGAAAATGTGTAACTTTAAAGGAAATATATGAACCATTTATGTCTAGGCAGACATGGAGATTCTGCAGTAAGGACATTTGTGTAATGGGGGGTTTACACATGTTTTATTCATAGACCATTCTGCTGGCGCCGCAAATTAAAGACAAGAACATCACACACACGCAAATGCAATAGATTTGTAGATAAGGGACCCACAGATCTTCGGGGCCCTGGGCTTCTCCAGTTATTGTTGTTAATGGGCTGAGGGTGAGGTTTGATTCGTAGAGTGGGCATGGCTGTAAGGCATTGGGATTATTATTATTTAATTGGAGGTGCAGCCACCAATCGCATGTTTTCTAACCATAGACCAGTAGAATGGTAACATCTGATTGGTTCCTGAAAATGAATAGGCAACATTTGCATCTCTTATTAAATAAGCCCCAAAATGGAATGCTGGGGGCTGCAAGGCTTCTGGAGATCCTCTAGACTAGGAATTCTGTCAGTTATTCCAAATAAATTATATCCTATATAATAAAACCCTAGATGTGCGTCCCTGAGTCCGTCTGTGTGTGTCTTCTCCCTTCTGCGCGTGTGCGTGAGCGTCCCTGAACGTCCACATCCGGACCAAAATGGAATCAGAAAGGCACACTGAAGAAAGAAGCGCATGGCCGGACGGCGGCGGCGGAGGGGGAGGTCTAGCGACCTTTTATATAACGGGCTTAATTGTCTCGTACATCCATATTTCTTACATATTGTGCAAAGCCAAGGGATCCCTAGGATTTTTATCCATGACATTGAATATATTTTCTTCCCTATAACCAGCCTTGTCAATCACTGGTTGCGGTGAAGGAACGATATGACTTCCTCATTATGGCTGAATTAATGGGGAACACAGGGCCGGCGTTCGATATCTCCCACTCTGTCTGTAAATGGAAAGAGGGAAAGAGGAGGGGTTAACAGAGAACTGTCATTTCTTGGAGAGGAAAATGGAACATAATGCCTGTTACCGGTTAACATGGCCCTCTGAGCCCAGTAATTTGATTAACAAGATGCACAGCGACACCTTGTGGCGACTTTCTATTCTCCCCAGACTAAGCATGTCTCCGCTGTGCGTGCTCATTATAATTTAATTCTGTTGCCATTGGTCTTTCCCCTCTCTCTCCTCGTGCCCGGAATATTTATTATTCGCTCAATTCCAATCCTTAAAGCGCAACCTCCCTCTTTTTTTTTTAAATGAAATGATGGTATAGTCCAGAAGCACATGTTACACATGGAAGAGTCCATTGCCTCACTAGCTGAGGAAGACATTTTGTTTTTTCTTCCTTACTTGATGAAGGCCACATTGTGTGTTGCCCTTGTTCTTTTGTGTTAGTGTGTGTGTTTTGTGTGCTGTACATCCTATCATCGATAGGTAATTGTGATCTGTAGCTAAAAGGGTTTATTAGTTTAATCGGAATCCAAGACCATTGGACCATGCCTGAAGAGTTTACAATCTTATGTGGGTACACACAGTAACGAGAAAGGGACAATACAGGTGGATCCGACGGTATTGTCCCTTTCTCGTTAATGTGTGTAGAGTATTTCATTCGGAAATGTCCAAAAATGTTCCCTCGGCCGCAGTCCTCTCCTGAACTTAAAGGTAAACTATAGTGCGTATAAAGTTTTTCAAAAACAGTTAAAATAAAAAGTACCTGAGCAGAGAGAGAGGTAGAATTGGTGTTTTTTACCCCAATATCCTTTCATGAGGATCAGCAGGATAAGAAAACTGCTTCTGCCAGTCTTCCTCAATGCTTCAGCACCAATTTAATATAGAATGGCCCAGGGCCATAACCTGGCAGATGAAAACTGCATGTGCTGTGGATCCTAAACAAAACAATATTGGGAGCTGGGAATAATCAATCCTATCTCCTTGACCAAGGTGCTTTTCATTTTTTAAAAGTTAATTTATACATATATTATAGTTGTCCTTTAAAGTACAGGGATTCGGCCATGGCTGGGGAAAATCCACTGTCCCAAGTGATCTCCCTACGCCCCCTATGGTTGCAGGCTCTATTCCCCTGGTAGCTAGGCCCCTGAAGGGAAGAGCAAACAGCGCATACGATTTACCTGTTCACATGTGAATCAGGCACCAGTCGCTGATTATCTAGTGGGCGTTTTGTTTAATCTGAGATCTGATACTGGTGGGAGTCATTGATGAATAAATATGACACATATCAAATACGTCAAGACCCACTCATCTACTGCACATAATTACAACTTCATGCAAATTCATAGACTTCATAGACAAATTCATGGAAGCAGCGGCAAACTGCTGGCCGGGGGGAAAAAGTAAAATCTGACCTGTCTGAGTACATCAAATGACCAAATGACTTTACTTACCTCTAAAGTAGAAGTGGCTGGTCCACCCTGGATCCATCTCCTCCCTCGAAAGAAACCGGACATGACCTATGACCTTGCATGATCCGTACTCTAGGTCTTGTTGCCAATGGGGGAGGAGGAGTGCCTGGTGATCTATATTTTAGGTTAGTAATTTGGCCAATCTAGTGTATCCGTAGGGTTGAGTAGGGAAACCTATAGGTCAGGTCAGGACCAGCCAGAGCAACTTTTAAGCTGGCTACACACCTTCAGATCCTTGTCCCCCAGCGGCTGGCCGGATGAGCACTGTCGGTCGCAGCAAAAGTAGGGGACCGCAGGATCGCCTGTATTTTCCAATAAGGACAAACAAACGGTTGGATGTCGTCTACAGCCACAGCAAAACCATACCATACCATTTTTATGCCCCAACCAACCAATACACTGAAAAATCAGGTCAAAAAATGACATGGTGTACCTAGCCTGAGTCTCCTCCCTGGTACTCGGTGGTATCAGAAAACCACAAGCAAAGGTATAACTGTCCTGAGGACTAGGCCACACTAGCACGCTTCTCGTGCGTTTATGGTCGCATTTGTTGATTTTTCAGAGCACATGCGATAACCATGCGCTCTGATAATGCAATATTGCTCAAATCACAGTAACATGCACGGAAACACGTGTAAAACATTTCATACTCATTACCACCCATTGTAGTGTGGCCATGGCCTAAAATACCCCAGTGTTTCAGTGACTTGTCTGATCCATCCCTGACTACACAATACGTTGCCCATAACTGAGTATTCAGTGGGTCTCCCGTGTGCCGTTCCCTGTACAGTAATAACATTGTCAGATATTGTTATGTGTTTACTTTACTTTGTTTGTTTGTATTTTTCAATTCAAAGCATCAATATTTTGCACAGCCAAAGATAACGGGGGGGAAATGCCGCAACCACAGACTTTTACGTGGTGTTCCAATGTGTCACTGTTATGACAACCGCACACTCTAATGGGAAACATAGGAGAAGCTTAAAATCTCTGGGTCCTGAACCCATAGCAACCACCCAGCTGTTCCTTGTTCCCTGTCTATTGCAGTTAGGATAATGGACCATTTCATCATTCACTTTAGAGGAAAATCTAAATTTTGAATGTCCACCAAATCAGAGGTCAAATTTTCTGGATCTTGAGCACCCAACCAACCGATACATTGATTTATCTTGCCACTTGTACCCGATCCGTAACCTACAAACCCTTTTACCACACCCTGGCCTGCAACCAGGGTTGCCAGATTATATGCGCATTTGAGCGGGAGGAGGGCACAGCAGGGGCAGAGGTGTGCTGTGAGCAGGGCAGAGGCAGGTCGAGGGTGTCATGGGAGTGGGTGTCCCTGCTGTCGAAACAATTCCCGTCCAAATAGGGATGCCTGGCACCATGCTTGCAATAAATGTTCCCTGCAAGCTCGCACTCACAAAAGCAATGCTTGAGCTATGCTTCTTAAACGGATTACAATTGCATTGGTTTCAATCAGAGACCATAAAGCTTGTGACTTAAGCACTAGAGAGTAATGTGGGTTCGAATAGAACCCAGTTTCGACGAAACTTTCGGAACTCCCGGATTTCACGGAAATGAAAGTAATGATCAATTTCGGTAACCCTCGAAGTAATGATCCATTTCGGTAACCCTCAAGTAATGATCCATTTCGGTAACCCTCGAAAGTAATGATCCATTTCGGTAACCCTCGAAAGTAACAATCCATTTCGGTAACCCTCGAAAGTAACGATCCATTTCGGTAACCCTCGAAAGTAACAATCCATTTCGGTAACCCTCGAAAGTAATGATCGATTTCGGTAACCCTCAAAAGTAACAATCCATTTCGGTAACCCTCGAAAGTAATGATCGATTTCGGTAACCCTTGACAGTCACAATCCATTTCGGTAACCCTCGAAAGTAATGATCGATTTCGGTAACCCTCAAAAGTAACAATCCATTTTGGTAACCGTCGAAAGTAATGATCGATTTCGGTAACCCTTGACAGTCACAATCCATTTCGGTAACCCTCGAAAGTAATGATCGATTTCGGTAACCCTCAAAAGTAACAATCCATTTCGGTAACCCTCGAATTTTTAATATTGGTAACCCTCAAAAGTAGCGCTCGATTTTGGTAACTCTCGAAAATAGAATGCGGAAGCTCAAAAACAGCCCGATCGTGAGGAAAGATAGTTGTAAAAATAAGTTTTGGTTATATTTACAGGTTCCCCAGACCATTCCCCAGGTCTCTGTGTCATTTACAGTAACCTACTATTGCTATTTGTCCCTCAAATTGGACAGAAACTTTCAAAAAATTCTCTCTCAGACTTATATGGGTTCGTTTTCGAATTTCGAAACTTTCTATAATTTCGAAAATTCGATAACAGAATGAAACTCAACAGTTGCGAACATCTCTATTTAGCACCTGCCCAGCCAACAGCTGAACAGCGTAAATGTTAGCGTGCAGTATGAAGACAGCTGGATTCTTTAACAGTTACAAATCTAAACCAGATCTGAAGCCTGGTTAAGGTTAATGAACACTCTGCTTGTCATTAAATGAAGTGCAAAGTTGTAAGGGGCTAGCTCATGTGTAGTCAGGTGGGTTGAAGGTTATATAGTAAACTAGCCGGGCGTTGCCCGGTTTTTCTAAAGACCCAGCCCGAACCTGCATCCAAAATTCAGCTTTCTAACCTGACCCAAAAATCTTAAATTTGGGGTGTCCGACACAATGCAGGATTCTAGAGCAGATCTCATCCCCAATTAACATACCTCACGGCATTTGGGGGGCTATTGTTGTGCAATAATGGGATATTGCAAAATGTCCAAATTTGAGGGCAAATAATGTTGGTATTTACCCTAATAAATAAATTGTGAGATGCTGTACCCCATTGCTTTTACGCTTTAAAGCGTATCACATCAACTTCCCCTTTAATGTGTATCACACCAACTACCCATTTAAGGAATCACAGGCGTATCACACCAACTTCTCCTTTAACGCATATCACATCAACTACCCCTTTAAGACGTATCACACCAACTTTCCCTTTAATGTGTATCACACCAACTACCCATTTAAGGAATCACATCAATTTTCCCTTTAAGACGTATCACACCAACTTTCCCTTTAATGTGTATCACACCAACTTAAGATTTTAAGCATATCACATCAACTACCCCTTTAAGGAGTATCACACCACCTTCCCCTTTAAGGTGTATCACACCAACTTACCCTTTAACGCGAAACACACCAACTTTCCCTTTAACGCATATTGCATCAACTACCCCTTTAGCATGTATCACACCAACTTTCCCTTTAACATGTATCACACCAACTTACCCTTTAAGGCATATCGCACCAACTTTTTAATGCCTATTGCATCAACTTCCCCTTTAGCGAGAATCGCATCAACTCCCCCTTTAAGTACATATCGCATCAACTTCCCCTTTAGTGCATATCGTATCAACTCCCTCTTTAGCACATATCGCATAAACTTCCCATAAACTTACGTATCACATCTGTGATATTTGAAAGGGAAGTTGTGTGATAAACTTGATTCACGCGATTTACCACCAGATGGCAGCACACAGGTTAATTAACTTTAAAAATGTTGAAAAAAGGGGGCATTAATTTAAAAGTAACCTATGCTTTTCCCCAGGTACATAAGTGTTCTAAGTCTGAATATTGTCCCAGCCATACATACACACATACATACATACATACATACATTGACTTTTATATATATATACAGATAATTTACACCCTATTGTAAAATATAAGAAAGTCACCATGACTATTAAAGGTAAAAGGTAGCAGCCATGCTTTACAGATTATAACTCCAATGTGACTTCTAAGATCTTTATTTTTGAAATAAGGCTAATTTATTTCTTATATACAGATATTACAGTGAGTCATATGAAACTGATGACGTAGCTTAACACCAATAGCTAAGTATTAATTATTATTGATTACATAGATAAGCATTGATTGTAACTGGTGACATAGATAAGCATTGATTTTAACGGAGGACATAGCTAATCACTGATTATAACTGATGACATAGCTAATCACTGATTATAACTGATGACATAGCTTTGCGCTGATTATAACTGATGACATAGCTAAGCACCGATTATAACTGATGACATAGCAAAGCACTGATTATAACTGATGACATAGCTAAGCACTGATTATAACTGATGACATAGCTAAGCACTGATTATAACTGATAACATAGCTAAGCACTGATTATAACTGATGACATAGCTAAGCACTGATTATAACTGATGACCTAGCTAAGCACTAATTATAACTGATGACATAGCTAAGTACTGATTATAAATGATAACATAGCTAAGCACTGATTATAAATGATGGAACCTAGTAAGCACTATATACTGAGACATATAGATAACTGATGACATAGCTAAGTACTGATTATAAATGATGACATAGCTAAGCACTGATTATAAATGATGACATAGCTAAGCACTGATTATAACTGATGACATAGCTAAGCACTAATTATAACTGATGACATAGCTAAACACTGATTATAACTGATGACATAGCTAAGCACCATTTGTGAGGCTATAGTATATAAGTATGGATTCCTGGACCATTGTCCCCTCCTATCTCTGAATATAACTCTTCCCAACTGTGGCAAATCAGTAACAACACAGACATGATGGTAGTGATGTCCCCACTGCAGAAAAGGGTGGTCATCCACGTCTGGGATGTCCAGAGTCGGACTGGCCCACAGGATTACAGGGGAGTCCCCTGGTGGGCCCACAGCCCATTCACCCAAGAAAACAGAGAAAACTGCTAAATTTACACCTGTGTTAGCCATTAGCAACAAAATAAAATTATAAAGGTGCAGGCGATAATTATAGTTGGCAAATTAATATTTTATTGCAAGATTTCGAGATTCATATGCATCAAACAACCACAAGTATCTGTTCTCTGGAAAGGATTACTTTGCCCAGCAAAACCTTTGGATAAAATCAAATTGTGTAATGAAATGACTGTACAATGTCCCACTACAGTCTTTTATGTAGGGTAAGGGCACTCCACTTGCAAGAGTCGAATTCCCACAGGTGGGATATCAATAGTGGGAAGACAGCACCGGAACATTTCTGTAGATCTGACCACAACTTCCGAAACCTTAAAGTCTCCATCCTGATGGGAAAGATGGGAAAAAAATGGAAGATGGAAAACAGCTCATGCTGAAATGTACTACATTGCAATGTGTATAGAGAAAAAAGGTTTATGTCCCATTATGAGACAAAGCAACCCATCTGGTTGCCTTCTAGATAACAGAGGATAACAGATAAAAGGAACGACTGGACTAATTACACAGATTTGCAACTGATTATTTCCTGGACTAGCTTGGAATATTACTATCCTTGTTTAGTTAATCATTGGATCCAGTAAAACATGACAAAGTTAGATATATTTGTGGGGTGGCTTATGTTCTATTTTTACAGAAATCATCCACTAATGATGATCAGTGATAACACTGGCTTTAATAAAACACTACCTACATAAGGTTCACTGCTCTGTTTTCCGTAAATGTCTAATTTCCTGGGTGGCAAGTAGGTTCATAAAAAATGGAATTTCATTGAAAAACATGAAATTAACTTTGCCCTGAAATTTTTGCCATATTAATAGAAATATATATATATATTTGATATACATAATAGTTCACCTAAATTGCTGTACGCAGCACTTTTTTGAGACTCATACTTTTATGCACAGCAATAAACTAACACAACAGATTGTTGTTGCAGAAACTATCCCTTAGCAAGAAAAACCTGTGCTGCAATTTTATAAATATTCCCCAATACCATTTTATTCTTTTCTGTCTCATGGTAAAATGAATTTGCATTATTATGCTGTGTGTACAGGTGTTAGTTTACTCCCTCTTAATTATTCCTACAGGCACATTTACACTTTAATTTCTCAACATTTATTTTAGGCTAACGCTTTTCCTTGCTGTTAAAAAAGTTTTAAACATTTTCCTAAGGTACATTTTCTTTGCTTCTCGCTAAGCACAATCTGGAAATACTACATAATACAAACAACCTACTGTTATTCTGAGCTTTACAAACAGCATACAGTAATTATCACAGCGGTTTCTACACATATTGTGTTGTGCATTACTATTACTAATAGGAGCACTCGTTCAAATGTAATCCCTTTAAAATGATCCCCCTTTTTTAAATGTTGCCCTCTTGAGCACAGTCACAGTATATAATTTGGTGGTCAGCATCAATAGTCCCCACTATAATAGCTCTTCAGCTATAGTCCATAGGGCCAGAGTTTATAACTTGGCCATGCATTTTTATTATCCCATTATTGCTTGCAGAGGATAACATTACTGCCATTCCCAAGAAATGAAACCAGAACTCCAGATGGAACAAACTAAATTGGATAAACAAACAAAAAACATGTGTAATGTATATGGGATAAAAAGGGATATAAAAAGCCACAAAGTCAAGGAACTCCTTTTTGACTTCTAATTTTGTTCCACAGTAAGGGGTACATTTTATGGAGATTTAATATCACTAAAATAAGAGTAAAATCCACGCAACCCATGTAATATTGCGTTCATTTTAGCTTTGCGCAAAACTTAACGGGGCATTGTAAGGGAACTTTAAAAATGCGCAAATCCCACTTCTTACCTTTAGCAATGCTACATGACATAATCAAGTTACATCTGGTATTGCGGGATCGTGGAGGTAATACACGTGGATTTGCATTACCAAATATTTTCATCCCTTATATCTGTGCAAAAACATAAAACATAGAGTTAAAGGGCATCTATAGTGAAAAAAAAAACACATTGCCCCTTAAAATTCATGTTAAATTCATGCAAAGTTAAATTCATGTACTCTGTCTGCCTTAATCCTATCTCTGTCAGTGACTTTGTTTACCCATGGTGTCAGATCTCTGTCACACTCCCCCCTTCCCCCTCCCTCTGTTACCTCCTCCATGTCTCAACCCCCGGCTAACCGACAAGCTTATCATGTGCAGTAGGATTAAAGTTCACATCCTGAAAAACACCCCACGCACAGTGGCCAATAGAAAGCAAGCTGTCCTGGAGACACGGAGAAGAAGGAGAACAGTACAGTTTACAATCTCTCTCTTTGTGACCCATCATCAATCAGTGAAAGCTATTAAGAAGGGGGTCAAGTGCAGCCTTATATCTGCCATTAAAGCTACCTCTCTCCCTCGCAATGCTTTTATCTCTATGTTTATTACAGAGTAGGGATCAAGTCAAGGGATTTGATTGACAGTCCAAGTAGGAGTTGAGGAATGCAATCATGTATTCTTCTAACTGGTGTATCTCAGGACAGAGAGGGAATCTGAAAAAAGTGAAGACACTCTGGGGGCTGTGGGATTATAGAACAATGGAAAGAAAGGGAAAAAAATCATTTTCCCACTATAGATCCCTTTAAAAAACCACTGGTGTAGAACTAGTTGTTTGGGGTCCAAACATGGAACAAACATACCTGATGTCTCCCTCACCTATTTCATTGAACAGTTGTACCTGTTTTGAAAAAAGAAAGGTGCTATGAACACAATGCCAACTACTGGAACACAATGCCAACTAACAGCGTGAGTGTTACGAGATCTTCAGGAAAAGACCCCCGTGAGACCCCCTCTGGACGCGGAATCTAAGTACCAGCCGGTTTTCACCAGAGCCTCTAATGGTAGGATGTTTGCGGCGGACGAACCAGGTCCGGGCGGCTCCAGAGAAGAGAAACCACAAGGGTCAATCCACAATGTGGAGAGGCAGCAGAATAGATACCAGTGAAACAGGAAGTAGGACCTGGGAATGATATTCGGATCGGAAGTAGGAGCTGTGGGGAAATATGCAGACCGGAGATAACTGGAGGTAGACTGTGGTAGATATTCGGACCGGAGGTAGACTGTTGGAGGATATGCAAACCGGAGATAAACTGGAGGCAGGAGCTGTGGTAGATATTCGGACCGGAGGTAGGAGCTGTGGGGGAATATGCAGACCGGAGATAACTGGAGGTAGGAGCTGTGGTAGATATTCGGACCGGAGTAGGAGCTGTGGAGATATGCAGACCGGAGATAACTGGAGGTAGGAGCTGTGGTAGATATGCGGACCGGAGGTAGGAGCTGTGGAGAATGCAGACCGGAGATAACTGGAGGTAGGAGCTGTGGTAGATTTCGGACCGGAGGTGGAGCTGTGGAAATATGCAGACCGAGATAACTGGAGGTAGGAGCTGTGTAGAATTCGGACCGGAGGGTAGGAGCTGTGGAGAATATGCAGACCGGAGATAACTGGAGTTAGGAGCTGTGGTAGATATCGAACCGGAGGTAGGAGCTGTGGAGAATATGCAACCGAGATAACTGGAGGTAGAGCTGTGGTAGATATTGGGACGGAGGTAGGAGACAGGACCACGCAGGAAACAAACACTAGAGTAAACAGGGAGCTAGGAGTCCAGAAGCAAGCAACTCTGAACTGGCAGCAAGAGGCCAGCTGCAGAGAGAGCCTAAATAGCCCCTGTGACTCTCCCTGCTGGCCGTGCCCCGGAAGGGAACAGCTGCAAGCAGGGAAAAAGCCTCCCCCCGCCCACGTCCTCGCGTCACTGAGACGCGCGGGCACGTGAGCGGGCGTGCGAGCGGGCGGCGCGCGCTTCATCGCGCGCTCCCGCTCGCGACCGCGGGAGACCCGGGACCCCGGAAAGGTAATTACTGACATTGCCCCCCCATGCCCCCCCCCAGGGCAACTCCGGGTGCCCTTGGGTTTAGGTTTGTCAGGGTTTTGGAATGAAAATTCTTGACCAAACGAGGAGCGTGAATCTGTTCTGCCGGTTCCCAAAATTTTCTTCGGGACCAAATCCCTTCCATTTAATCGATATCTTACTTCCCAGCAGAAATCTGGCATCAAAATATTTCTACTCGTATTCGTCAGTCCCATCAATCAAAACAGGCAGCGGAGGAGGCTTCAGCGCAGAGTCGGAAACATATCTTTTGAAACAGGATCATGAAAAACTGGATGTATCTTAATGAATGGGGGAGCTCCAGTTCAAAGGCGACCGTGTTGATAGCTTCCTAATACGAAATGGCCCGATAACCGGGGACCCAACTTAGCAGAAGGAATCCTCAATTTCAATTACGAGTAGACAACCAGACCAAGTCTCCAACCTTAAATACCAAGAATCCTTTCTTAAAGATTAGCTACTTGCGGCTTGTTCTTGAGCTTCAGCGATGAAGGTCTTTACTCTACAGTCTTCTCCTTACGATGTATTCTGGTGATAAGGTCAGGAATAGTGATCTTGGAAGGAATACCGGTAAGGAAGTTGGATTAAATCCATAGTTACATAAAAGGGGGAAAACTTGATGGAGGAAATGGACACGTTGTTATAGGCAAACTCCGCAAGCGGTAACAGAAGACCAATCTTCTTGTGTTGCAGAGGAGTACACCGGAGATATTGTTCAAGTGTTTGGTTGTTCTTCTGTTGTCCATTAGATTGTGGATGGTATCCGGGGAAAAAGAATTGGGATTGATAGGCAAACACTTGCACAACTCCTTCCAAAATTTCGAAGTGAATTGTACCCCTCTATCTGATACGATATCATCGGGAACCCCTGGAGAACGCACAATCTCTCTAATGAACACATCTGCAGTAATGGGAGCTGAGGGAATTCCTTTTAACGGAATAAAGTGAGCCATCTTCGTTAACCGATCAACAACCACAAAGATTTGTTGAAACCCTTGAGCGAGGTAACTCAACCAATGAGTCCATGGAATCATGCCCAAGGGCGGTCAGGAACCGGCAGAGGAACAGTAACCCGTATGTCTCTGTCTAGTAGTCTTGAACCTAGCACAAGTAAGACAAGAAGCCACAAACTGTTTACATCTCTAGCATATACTTGGCCAAAAAAAATTTCTGTTAACCAACCAACGTCTTTGAACACCAAAATGACCGGCCAAAGCATGAAATGACAATACGGAAGTACTCAGACCTGGCCCGGTCCGGAACAATATTTTGTTATTTTGGTATATAAACCCATCTTGGAAACGAGAGGTAGACTGAGAGATGCTTCTTTGATGGTTTTGGCTATATTAGTATGCAACAGCAGAAATTTTGATTTGGAAAGAACCATATTAGGTTTGTCAGACTTATTGCCTCACAAAATTGTCTAGAAAGGGCGTCGGCCTTGCCATTCTTTGAACCTGGGCGAAAGGTTATATGGAAGTTAAATCGTGTAAAAAAGAGCCCATCTAGCTTACGGGGTTTTAATCTTTTGGCAGTTTGCAAATATTCCAGAATTCTTATGATCAGTGAAGATGGTAAAGGATGATTGGCGCCCTCAAGTAAATATCGCCACTCTTCCAGGGCCGATTTATGGCCAAAACTCCGGTCTCCTACACAATCAATAATTCTTCTCAGAGTCAGAAAGTTTCTTGAAAAAAAAGCAACTGGGTGTAGTAAAGCCTTAGGTCCGTTACGTTGTGAGAGTATAGCTCCTAGAGCAACTTCGAGCACCACCTCTAATGTAAAAGGAACAGTTGGAATCTGGATGGATAAGGATGGGTGGCTGAAGTAAAAGCAGATTTCAGACGCTCAAAAGCTGTTTGAGCGGGCTTCGTCCACAGAATGGAACATGGGTTCTGGTCAGAGCGGTCAACGGCAGTATGATAGTAGAAAAATTCTTAATGAATCTACGGTAGAAGTTAGCAAACCAATGAATTTTTGAACCTGCTTTCGGGTAGTTTGAGGTAGGCCAATCCTGATAGAGGAAACCTTTTGAGGGAACCATAATTAACCCTTGGGATGAAGATGATGAACCCCAAGAACGGTATTGAAGGTTTTTCGAACTCACATTTCCCCAGTTTGGCGTATAACCCATGAATTCTAGACGAGAAAGAACTTTCTTAACCTGGTACGTGATCCTCTAGGTTAGAAGAAAAAAATCATATATCATCTGATACACGGCCAAGAATCATCAACAAAGTCACGGAAAATGTCATTGACAAAATGTTGGAATGTGGCCGGTGCGTTGCACAGACCGAAAGGCATGACCAAATATTCGAAGTGACCATATCTGGAGCGGAACGCCGTTTTCCATTCATCCCCCTCTTGATTCGAATTAAGTTATAGGCCCCCCGAAGATCCAACTTGGTAAAAATTTTGGCGGTCCTCAACCGTTTGAAATAATTCAGGGAATAATGGAAGAGGGTACCTATTCTTAATGTGACGTATTGAGAGCTCGGTAGATCAATACAGGGTCTAAGCGAACCGTCTTTTTTCTCCACAGAAAATATACCCGCCCCTGCTGGGACGTGGAATGGCGAATTGAAGCCCTTCTGAGATTCTCTTCTATATTTCCTTAAGAACCCTTTGCTCAGGTTTCTGACAAACGGATATACCCGCCCAAAAGAATCTCCGCACCAGGTACAGTTCAACTGGGCAATCGTAAATGCGGTGTGTGGAAGATTGTTAGCAGCCTTCTTATCAAAAACATCTGCGAAGTCCTGATAGACACTGGGTAACAAGCTTCAGAATACTTGATTATACTTAACAATGAAGAGGACATACATGACAGCCACATGCGTGAGGGAAAGAAACCTCTCCGAGATCCAATTTATTGAAGGTTGTGTGTTTTCAACCATGGCATACCTAAATAAGGGGAAAAAGAGAAAAAGGCAGTACATCAAAACATATAACTTTGAATGATGATTGATATTGATCAATACTGGGAAAGTCTCTCGTAGTACAGGACCAGATGAAATTTTAGACCCGTCTCCAGATGAATGAAAAGAGGTGAAGATTTGGGACGAGTGGAATCTTCCATTCCTGGGTTAGGGATTCCAAAATAAACAGCTACAGGCCCCGGAGTCAATAACGGCTTGGACGGTGAACCTCGGACCGGTTCCTGTAATGAGACGTCAACAGATAGAAGGGTGCTGAATGTCGGAGAGACGGGCTAGAATGCATAGTAGGAACCTTACTAGTGGGCCTGATTGGGCATCCCTGAAGCAGATGACCAACTCTCCGCAGTAGAGACACAGGTTTATAAGCGGCGTCTTCGGATCCTTTCTTCAGGAGAGAGGAAGGACGAGTTAACCCTAATTGCATAGGAACGGTTCCAGAAATCCTGAAGCAGTGCAGCATAAAGTATCACAGGACATACGGGAAGCACCAACCTTTCTATCTCCTTTCTCTTAGTCGGCGATCGATTTGGACCGCTAGATCAATAAGATCCTTCAGCTTCCCAGGGACTCCAGTGCGTGCTAACTCATCTTTAAGAGTTTCTGACAGTCCGATTCGAACTGATGTATAAGGGCCGCTTCGTTCATTGAGTCTCAACACTGATTCTGCGGAAATCGGCCACATAATCTTCCCCTGTCTTTTCCTTGAGACAGTTACGAAGGCCGCTCAGCTGAGACAGCTCTACGAGGATCATCGTAAATTTCTCCTAGGGCAGAGAAAAGGTACCTACAGAGCTACTGCAGGGCTGTTCTGATCCAACAAGCGACGGGCCAAGCTTGGGGCTCATCCTGAGCAATGAAATAAATGAACCCTACTTTCACACCCTTTCTTCAGTGAAACTTTTAGGGCGAAGGGAAAAGTACAAATTGCAAGAGCTTTTGAATTGGCCAAATTTGGAACGATCACCGGAAAACCGATCAGGGAGCGGGATCTTAGGCTCCGCAATAGCATGGTAATGAGGATTGCCAGGGACATGGCATTCAGTTTATACGCTAGATATTGACAGATCCCTGCTAGCTTCTTGCAAAGCTCCACGAAGTTCAGCGACTTGACGGTACAGGTCTTCTGCTGGACTGACATCTCCAGTGGGATTCATCTGGCTGCCAGTTACTGTTACGAGATCTTCAGGAAAAAACCCCCGTGAGACCCCTCTGGACGCGGAATCTAAGTACCAGCCGGTTTCACCAGAGCCTCTAATGGTGAGATGTTTTGCGGCGGACATACCAGGTCGCGGCTCACGAGAAGGAACCACCAAAGGTCAATCCCACAATGTGGGAGCAGCAGAATAGATACAGGTGAAACAGGAAGTAGGACCTGGGAATGATATTCGGATCGGAAGTAGGAGCTGTGGGGAAATTGCAGACCGGAGATAACTGGAGGTAGGAGCTGTGGTAGATATTCGGACCGGAGTAGAACTGTGGAGGATATGCAAACCGGAGATAACTGGAGGCAGGAGCTTGTGTAGATATTCGGACCGGAGTAGGAGCTTGGGGAATATGCAGACGGAGATAACTGGAGGTAGGAGCTGTGGTAGATATTCACCGGAGGTAGGAGCTGTGGAGGATATGCAGACCGGAGAACTGGAGGTAGGAGCTGTGGTAGATATTCGGACCGGAGGTAGGAGCTGTGGAGAATATGCAGACCGGAGATAACTGGAGGTAGGAGCTGTGGTAGATTTCGGACCGGAGGTAGGAGCTGTGGAGAATATGCAGACCGGAGATAACTGGAGGTAGGAGCTGTGGTAGATATTCGGACCGGAGGTAAGGAGCTGTGGAGAATATGCAGACCGGAGATAACTGGATTAGGAGCTGTGTAGTATTTCGGACCGGAGGTAAGGACTGTGGAGAATATGCAGACCGGAGATAACTGGAGGTAGGAGCTGTGGTGATATTGGGACCGAGGTAGGAGACAGGACCAGCAGGAAACAAACACTAGAGGTAAACAGGGAGCTAGGAGTCCAGAGCAAGCAACTCTGAACTGGCAGCAAGAGGCCAGCTGCCAGGAGGACCTAAATAGGCCCCTGTGAACTCCTCCCGCTGGCCGTGCCCCGGAAGGGAACAGCTGCAAGCAGGAAAAAGCCTGCCCCGCCCACGTCCCTCCGGACTTATTGACCTCACAAAATTGTCTAGAAAGGGCGTCGGCCTTGCCATTCTTTGAACCTGGGCGAAAGGTTATATGGAAGTTAAATCGTGTAAAAAAAAGAGCCCATCTAGCTTGACGGGGTTTTAATCTTTTGGCAGTTTGACTGTCCAGGCTTTTGCAGTATAGTAGCACTTGCTGGGAAGGGTGTGGCTGTCCAGGATTTTGCAGTATAGTCGCAATGGCTGGGAAGGTGTGGCTGCAGGCTTTTGCAGTTTTAGTCGCAATGGCTGGGAAGGGTGTGGTGTCCGGGCTTTTGCAGAGAGTTGCAGTTGAGCAGGTCCTTGCATGTGGAACATTCCGACTGTACGCTATACTATTTTATATATCACTTTACACTGAATGAGAAATTCCCATTACATACCCATTAGAGTCATTAAGCCCTGGTAGCCTTACAACCCTTACCCCTATCATAGACGTTTCCCCCAGACAGTTGCATCTTTCTGGGTACAGATGAGCAGGAATCACGCTGTGGCTCCTTTCATACATAGCAGGTTTCTGGGGGGTTTCCCAGCCTCTTAATTGGACAGCTTGGTTCAACTTGCTCATTAATAATTCTGGAGTTTAAAGCTGTTCCTGGTTACATTTTTCTTGCTTTCAATGTTCATTGCTGTGAGCGGGAAGCCTTGAAAGTTTTAATTGCCGTATAAGTTTCATTTTTTTTTTGAATAACTGAATGGAATGTTTATAAGGGATCCAAAAAGCCCCAGAGATAATGGGCTGTTATATAAATGGCATGTGGTGTAATGAGAATAATAATAAAGGTGATTATGGATTCATTACATTTATTTAGTAATAGGTTCCAAGAGCCTTGGTGTTTGCAGTAATCTGAAGGCAGCACACTTAGGACACACAATGACCACGAATGAGTGTCTCTCCAGCTAATGGGAACATGGCCTCTCACTGCCTAGTTCAGAACTAGATGGAAAAAGCGTCAGGGACATTCATTAAAAGTTCTTATCGGTAAAAATGGTGTCATTTTGCTCAACCAATCAGATGTTAGATTTCAAATGTTAAATAAATCGATTGGTTGGGGCAAATTTAGCACCATTTTAAATGATAAGAACTTATCTCCCGGTGTGTGTCATAAATTACTCCAGTTGCATACTGCTTGGTCTTACTGTTTTATGACACCACTGGATGTTTCCATGGTTTCCTTTTGACATCACTGGTTGTTCATGCTGGGAAGGGTGTGGCTGTCCAGGCTTTTGCAGTATTAGTAGCACTGGCTGGGAAGGGTGTGGCTGTCCAGGCTTTTGCAGTATTAGTAGCACTTGCTGGGAAGGGTGTGGCTGTCCAGGATTTTGCAGTATTAGTCGCAATGGCTGGGAAGGTGTGGCTGTCCAGGCTTTTGCAGTTTTAGTCGCAATGGCTGGGAAGGGTGTGGCTGTCCGGGCTTTTGCAGAGAGTTGCAGTTGAGCAGGATCCTTGCATGTGGAACATTCCGACTGTACGCTATACTATTTTATATATCACTTTACACTGAATGAGAAATTCCCATTACATACCCATTAGAGTCATTTAAGCCCTGGTAGCCTTACAACCCTTACCCCTATCATAGACGTTTCCCCCAGACAGTTGCATTCTTTCTGGGTACAGATGAGCAGGAATCACGCTGTGGCTCCTTTCATACATAGCAGGTTTCTGGGAGGGTTTCCCAGCCTCTTAATTGGACAGCTTGGTTCAACTTGCTCATTAATAATTCTGGAGTTTAAAGCTGTTCCTGGTTACATTTTTCTTGCTTTCAATGTTCCATTGCTGTGAGCCGGGAAGCCTTGAAAAGTTTTAATTGCCGTATAAGTTTCATTTTTTTTTTTGAATAACTGAATGGAATGTTTATAAGGGATCCAAAAAAGCCCCAGAGATAATGGGCTGTTATATAAATGGCATGTGGTGTAATGAGAATAATAATAAAGGTGATTATAAGGATTCATTTACATTTATTTAGTAATAGGTTCCCAAGAGCCTTGGTGTTTTGCAGTAATCTGAAGGCAGCCACATTAGGACACACAATGACCACGAATGAGTGTCTCTCCAGCTAATGGGAACATGGCCTCTCACTGCCTAGTTCAGAACTAGAATTGGACAAAGCGTCAGGGACATTCATTAAAAGTTCTTATCGTTAAAAATGGTGCTAATTTTGCTCCAACCAATCAGATGTTAGATTTCAAATGTTAAATAAGATCTGATTGGTTGGGGCAAATTTAGCACCATTTTAAATGATAAGAACTTTTATCTCCCTGGTGTGTGTCATAAATTACTCCAGTTGCATACTGCTTGGTCTTACTGTTTTATGACACCACTGGATGTTTCCATGGTTTCCTTTTGACATCACTGGTTCTGTTCATGTCTACTTTCCTTAAAAAGTTTCTATTTTAGCACACTGAGCATGCTTAAACAAGGGGTTTGGGGAGTAGGAGGAGTTAGCGTGTAATGGAGATTGTCAGGTTCTCCAATTACTTCTAATTGTTACATCCCATTTTTAAGGATACATTTAATGTGCAATAAAGGAAATGAGTCAGTATTATAATGCAATTAGATTTCCCCGCCTGAACAAATCAGATACAATGCAAATAATCACAGGTTTATATGTACGTCCTGAGACGCGATTTCGCTCTAATAAATATGCAAATGACAGGCACGCTTATAAAAGCATGACTACATTAGTTTAAAGCGGGATTATTCCCCGGATTATTTTTGGATTATCCCAGCATTAATGCATTTGGTCCTCAGGGCACGATTCAATTAGGTAGGATAAGAAATAAAATGCTGATATTATCCACCACCCCCTTTTTTTATTAATTTTTTTCATCAAGATAAAGTTCCCCTTTTTGTTTTTTTTACCTTACTACATGGTAATACAGGGCTAGCCGTGCTATTTAACATTCATTATAAGGGTGTCTAAGGGTAATTTGCACTGACCTCATTCTTAAAAAAAAAACAAAAGGAAAAATGTGTTTTGTGAAATAACCTTACCAATAGCAATTAGATCCAGCGTAAACCAGATTAGCTTATTGACAGACTCTTGTTTTCTTTAGGCTTTGCTGGTGCAGTTAAGATTGATTGGTATAAATCTATATCAGAAAGGAGCCATTTTTATATTATTATCAACAATAGGCCTATTGCAAGGACGGGAACCTTTCAGCGCTTCCTTAAATGAATCTGTTAAAAATCTGGCGTTGATCTGTCAGGCAAATATAGAAAGGGAACAGTGTCACGGTTTAACCGTTTAAAGGGAAATCCAATTTGGATTAAATCTGCATTAGGAACATACCCTGTGCAAAGTGTATCCAGCCTGCCACTTACCCTTAACAATGCACAGCAGGAAGATTATACATCCTTGTTTGTGTTGTAATAGAACAGAAGTCACTGCAACGTTCTAGGAGAAGAGGCTTGAAGGCAGCAAGTCTGTGGTTAATAAAAGAGTTTGCTACGAGCAATAAGTTGAACCTGGTTTTGAACCAGAATATTAAATAGGATCTGATTGGTTGGGGCAAAATTAGCACCATTTTTAAAGAACTTTTATTGAATCTCCCTATTGGTGTTTAGCCTTCAAGGGCTCAAATTCTAAGATAAGAACTAATGAGACCTTCTACTGTCCATTAGACCATCACAGATAATAATAATTATCCCCCACTCATACCTGGTCTCCATGATCCAAACCCTGGGTGTATTTCGTTTACAGGATCTACACAAGGCCTCTTTTTGCTGGAAACTGTTGCTATATTTAGTGTTAATATATTTATTGCACTCGGGAGTTGGAGTAGAGCTTTTGCTTGTGGGAATTCCATATATTGACCCGTACATGTGCATTATGCAGAAGACCAAAGCAACTCTATGGTTTGGAATCATTTACTCCATCTCACTTTATTAATCACCTCTCAGAGCTGCACAGTTCTGATCTGTTTTGATGTACAAACCAGGATGGCTTCTGGAAAACATGATAGATTTCAATGGGATCTCAATTCCCAGCAGTCCCTGATTACCATGCGTTGTTCAGTGGAACGGTAAAGATGGGGAGGTCCTAGACAGCATTTTACCTTCATTGTAGTCCAGTGCATGTGGTTCCTGGCCTTCATTTTGCTATTAGAAATTTACATTTCACTGCTGTATATCAGGATAGTGTAACTGGAGTGCAGTGCGAATGAGAAAATGTGTAACTTTAAAGGAAATATATGAACCATTTATGTCTAGGCAGACATGGAGATTCTGCAGTAAGGACATTTGTGTAATGGGGGGTTTACACATGTTTTATCATAGCACCATTCTGCTGGCGCCGCAAATTAAAGACAAGAACATCACACACACACGCAAATGCAATAGATCTTGTAGATAAGGGACCCACAGATCTTCGGGGCCCTGGGCTTCCTCCAGTTATTGTTGTTAATGGGCTGAGGGTGAGGTTTGATTCGTAGAGTGGGCATGGCTGTAAGGCATTGGGGATTATTATTATTTAATTGGAGGTGCAGCCACCAATCGCATGTTTTCTAACCGATAGACCAGTAGAATGGTAACATCTGATTGGTTCCTGAAAATGAATAGGCCAACATTTGCATCTCTTATTAAATAAGCCCCAAAATGGAATGCTGGGGGCTGCAAGGCTTCTGGAGATCCTCTAGCTATGGAATTCTGTCAGTTATTCCAAATAAATTATATCCTATATAATAAAACCCTAGATGTGCGTCCCTGAGTCCGTCTGTGTGTGTCTTCTCCCTTCTGCGCGTGTGCGTGAGCGTCCCTGAACGTCCACATCCACGGACCAAAATGGAATCAGAAATGGCACACTGAAGAAAGAAGCGCATGGCCGGACGGCGGCGGCGGAGGGGGAGGTCTAGCGACCTTTTATATAACGGGCTTAATTGTCTCGTACATCCATATTTCTTACATATTGTGCAAAGCCAAGGGATCCCTAGGATTTTTATCCATGACATTGAATATATTTTCTTCCCTATATAACCAGCCTTGTCAATCACTGGTTGCGGTGAAGGAACGATATGACTTCCTCCATTATGGCTGAATTAATGGGGAACACAGGGCCGGCGTTCGATATCTCCCACTCTGTCTGTAAATGGAAAGATGGGAAAGAGGAGGGGTTAACAGAGAACTGTCATTTCTTGGAGAGGAAAATGGAACATAATGCCTGTTACCGGTTAACATGGCCCTCTGAGCCCAGTAATTTGATTAACAAGATGCACAGCGACACCTTGTGGCGACTTTCTATTCTCCCCAGACTAAGCATGTCTCCGCTGTGCGTGCTCATTATAATTTAATTCTGTTGCCATTGGTCTTTCCCCTCTCTCTCCTCTGTGCCCGGAATATTTATTATTCGCTCAATTCCAATCCTTAAAGCGCAACCTCCCTCTTTTTTTTTTAAATGAAATGATGGTATAGTCCAAAGAAGCACATGTTACACATGGAAGAGTCCATTGCCTCACATAGCTGAGGGAAGACATTTTTGTTTTTCTTCCTTACTTGATGAAGGCCACATTGTGTGTTTGCCCTTGTTCTTTTTGTGTTAGTGTGTGTGTTTTGTGTGCTGTACATCCTATCATCGATAGGTAATTGTGATCTGTAGCTAAAAGGGTTTATTAGTTTAATCGGAATCCAAGACCATTGGACCATGCCCTGAAGAGTTTACAATCTTAATGTGGGTACACACAGTAACGAGAAAGGGACAATACAGGTGGATCCGACGGTATTGTCCCTTTCTCGTTAATGTGTGTAGAGTATTTCATTCGGAAATGTCCAAAAATGTTCCCTCGGCCGCAGTCCTCTCCCTGAACTTAAAGGTAAACTATAGTGCGTATAAAGTTTTTTCAAAAACAGTTAAAATAAAAAGTACCTGAGGCAGAGAGGTAGAATTGGTGTTTTTTACCTCCCAATATCCTTTCTATGAGGATCAGCAGGATGAAGAAAACTGCTTCTGCCAGTCTTCCTCAATGCTTCAGCACCATATTTAATATAGAATGGCCCAGGGCCATAACCTGGCAGATGAAAACTGCATGTGCTGTGGATCCTAAACAAAACAATATTGGGAGCTGGGAATAATCAATCCTATCTCCTTGACCAAGGTGCTTTTCATTTTTTAAAAGTTAATTTATACATATATTATAGTTGTCCTTTAAAGTACAGGGATTCGGCCATGGCTGGGGAAAATCCACTGTCCCAAGTGATCTCCCTACGCCCCCTATGGTTGCAGGCTCTATTCCCCTGGTAGCTAGGCCCCTGAAGGGAAGAGCAAACAGCGCATACGATTTAACCTGTTCACATGTGAATCAGGCACCAGTCGCTGATTATCTAGTGGGCGTTTTGTTTAATCTGAGATCTGATACTGGTGGGAGTCATTGATGGAATAAATATGACACATATCAAATAACGTCAAGACCCACTCATCTACTGCACATAATTACAACTTCAATGCAAATTCATAGACTTCATAGACAAATTCATGGGAAGGCAGCGGCAAAAAACTAGCTGGCCGGGGGAGAAAAAAAAGTAAAAATCTGAACCTGTCTGAGTACATCAAATTGACCAAATGACTTTACTTACCTCTAAAGTAGAAGTGGCTGGTCCACCCTGGATCCATCTCCTCCCTCTGAAAGAAACCGGACATGACCTATGACCTTGCATGATCCCGTACTCTAGGTCTTGTTGCCAATGGAGGGAGGAGGAGTGCCTGGTGATCTATATTTTAGGTTAGTAATTTGGCCAATCTAGTGTATCCGTAGGGTTGAGTAGGGAAACCTATAGGTCAGGTCAGGACCAGCCAGAGCAGACTTTTAAGCTGGCTACACACCTTCAGATCCTTCGTCCCCCAGCGGCTGGCCAGGATGAAGCACTGTCGGTCGCAGCAAAAGTAGGGGACCGCAGGATCGCCTGTAGTTTTCCAATAAGGACAAACAAACGGTTGGATGTCGTCTACAGCCACAGCAAAACCATACCATACCATTTTTATGCCCCAACCAACCAATACACTGAAAAATCAGGTCAAAAAATGACATGGTGTACCTAGCCTGAGTCTCCTCCCTGGGTACATCGGTGGTATCAGAATAACCACAAGCAAAGGTATAACTGTCCTTTGAGGACTAGGCCACACTAGCACGCTTCTCGTGCGTTTATGGTCGCATTTTGTGATTTTTCAGAGCACATGCGATAACCATGCGCTCTGATAATGCAATATTGCTCAAATCACAGCTAACATGCACGGAAACACGTGTAAAACATTTCATACTCATTACCACCCATTGTAGTGTGGCCATGGCCTAAAAATACCCCAGTGTTTCAGTGACTTGTCTGATCCATCCCTGACTACACAATACGTTGCCCATAACTGAGTATTCAGTGGGTCTCCCGTGTGCCGTTCCCTGTACAGTAAATAACATTGTCAGATATTGTTATGTGTTTACTTTACTTTGTTTGTTTGTATTTTTCAATTCAAAGCATCAATATTTTGCACAGCCAAAGATAACGGGGGGGAAATGCCGCAACCACAGACTTTTACGCTGGTTTCCAATGTGTCACTGTTATGACAACCGCACACTCTAATGGGAAAACATAGGAGAAGCTTAAAATTCTCTGGGTCCTGTAACCCATAGCAACCACCCAGCTGTTCCTTGTTCCCTGTCTATTGCAGTTAGGATAATGGAACCATGTTCCCATCATTCACTTTAGAGGAAAATCTAAATTTTGAATGTACCACAAATCAGAGGTCAAATTTTCTGGATCTTGAGCACCCAAACCAACCGATACATTGATTTATCTTGCCACTTGTACCCGATCCGTAACCTACAAACCCTTTTACCAACACCTGGCCTGCAACCAGGGTTGCCAGATTATATGCGCATTTGAGCGGGAGGAGGGCACAGCAGGGGCAGAGGTGTGCTGTGAGCAGGGCAGAGGCAGGTCGAGGGTGTCATGGGAGTGGGTGTCCCTGCTGTCGAAACAATTCCCGTCCAAATAGGGATGCCTGGCAACCATGCTTGCAATAAATGTTCCCTGCAAGCTCGCACTCACAAAAGCAATGCTTGAGCTATGCTTCTTAAACGGCATTACAATGTGCATTGGTTTCAATCAGAGACCATAAAGCTTGTGACTTAAGCACTAGAGATGTAATGTGGGTTCGAATAGAACCCAGTTTCGACGAAACTTTCGGAACTCCCGGATTTCACGGAAATGAAAGTAATGATCAATTTCGGTAACCCTCGAAAGTAATGATCCATTTCGGTAACCCTCGAAAGTAATGATCCATTTCGGTAACCCTCGAAAGTAATGATCCATTTCGGTAACCCTCGAAAGTAACAATCCATTTCGGTAACCCTCGAAAGTAACGATCCATTTCGGTAACCCTCGAAAGTAACAATCCATTTCGGTAACCCTCGAAAGTAATGATCGATTTCGGTAACATAGCTAAACACTGATTATAACTGATGACATAGCTATACACCGATTACAACTGATGACATAGCTAAGCACTAATTATAACTGATGACATAGCTAAACACTGATTATAACTGATGACATAGGCGGACAGATACCAGGTCGCGGCTCCAGAGAAGAGAACCACAAAGGCCAATCCCACAATGTGGAGAGGCAGCAGAACAGATACAGGTGTAACAGGAAGTAGAACCTGGGGATGATATTCGGATCGGAAGTAGGAGCTGTGGAGGATATGCAGACCGGAGATAACTGGAGGTAGGAGCTGTGGTAGATATTCGGACCGGAGGTAGGAGCTGTGGAGAATATGCAGACCGGAGATAACTGGAGGTAGGAGCTGTGGTAGATATTCGGACCGGAGGTAGGAGCTGTGGAGGATATGCAGACCGGAGATAACTGGAGGTAGGAGCTGTGGTAGATATTCGGACCGGAGGTAGGAGCTGTGGAGAATATGCAGACCGGAGATAACTGGAGGTAGGAGCTGTGGTAGATATTCGGACCGGAGGTAGGAGTCAGGACCAACAGGAAACACACGCTAGAGGAACACAGGGAGCTAGGAGTCCAGAGCAAACAACTCTGAACTGGCAGCAAGAGGCCAGCTGCCAGGAGGAGCCTAAATAGGCCCCTGTGACCTCCTCCCTGCTGGCCGTGCCCCGGAAGGGAACGGCTGCAAGCAGGGTAAAAGCCTGCCCCGCCCACGCCCTCGCGTCACTGAGGACGCGCGGGCACGTGAGCGGGCGTGCGAGCGGGCGGAGCGCGTCATCGGCGCGCTCCCGCTCGCGACCGCCGGAGGAGGACCCCGGACGTATAGGTATAATAGACATTTTACTTGCAGATTCGATACTCGCGTATAGGTATAATAGACATTTTACTTGCAGTATAGGTATAATAGACATTTTACTTGCGGATTCGATACTCGCGTATAGGTATAATAGACATTTTACTTGCGGATTCGATACTCACGTATAGGTATAATAGACATTTTACTCTCGGATTCGATATTTACTTGTGAATAGGTATAATAGACATTTTACTTGCATATTTGCACGCCTCAAACATTCGAACATTCAATAATTATCGAAAGTTCGGAAAATATCGAAAGTCTGAAAAATCCGGGTCCGGGATAGTTCGAGAGGTTTGTCTCGAACTCAGGTTAAAGTTCGAGTTCTAGTCCATCTCTAGTTTCAAGCACGTATCAGTGTTAGGGAGGGGGGTCCTGGTTTTGAGCTGCGGGACCCCTTAAGCCCCAAAAGGCCCTTCTAAGGGCCACAATGTTCCTTCTAAGGACCCGGGAGGAGACAGGATCCCCTAAACGTCCGACCATGGGACATTTGGCCGTTCTATAGTCCTTGAACGTTCGAGAATTCTCTAATTCATCAAACGTCCAAGGATTTTATAAAGTTTCCGAATGGAGTTTGGAAAAAATTCGGAAAGCAGAATTACGGAAATCCCGCAAGATCTGCAATGAAACCGGGTTTGGATCCGTGATCCAGCCATCTCTATTCATCTCTATATCTTGCCCTTGAATGGCACATTTATCTATGCTGATGTAGATGCCTCCTCTGACCTACCTAATAGTCAGTGAGCAATGTCCCCTAGAGGGAGCATCATGGTTCCTAATAGTTACATAGCACCACACATTTTCCAGATTCCTAACTGCTATATTATACACTAAACAGTGTAGAAACAAAACAGTCTAATCCCCGTTCCATACTCTTTGCTTTTATAGCCTCTTCAATGAGATTCGGGGAAAAAATTTCAATAACACATTTCTGAACACAAACAACATGAAACAAATGTTTGAGTTCCTTGGGAGAAATTAACGCCGGGAAAATGGATTCTCTACAATTCTACTAAAAGGAATAGAAAACCGTAAGCGATTTCTAACATTCCGGGAACACTGAATAATTTTATCCAGCTGTCCGGATAGCATGTTTTCCATCAAACTTTATGAAACATGGTTCCCCAGACTTCTGTATTAGAATATATGAAAATATTCCGAGATGTCTCAGTTGGTAATTTGCTACTTGGCACAAACAAAGACAAATTCTGTTTTTTTGGATACAAGTCAACACAAGAATCTCCATGTTTAAAGTCATAATTCAGTCAAGAAAAATATTGAAAACTAGAATATCCTATTCATTACTGCACAGAGATGTTCCCCCATCCCTGCTGAATCTACATTCTCCGTTTGTAGTTACCTTTGTAATTCAGCAGTTGTTTAGCTATGTACATAGTGGAGGCTGGTGAAAGACCCAGTTGGCTATCTAAAAGCTGGTACTCGCGGGCAGATTTTTTGACATAGCCTTAACCATAGGAAACCACACGATCAGCCATGATGTATCGACATGTCCGATTTGAAAGGTCATCTGCAACCAAAAGATGACCACAAATATTTTGGGTCAACTGACCAAAATACAGAAATAATAGTCGGTTACCCCGAAATCTTGGCTTTTGTGTACCTGGCTTAGCATGTGTGAAACCCCACTTCTTCATTGCTAAAGAAATTGTGGGGCTAAAGTGGGTGCTTCCCCTACTCTTTCTATAGAAAGAATAAGCTGTTCTGAATCCTGTCTTTAGGGGGACCATTGGTGAAGATTGTTTGACCGATTATTTAACAATAATTATTTTATTATTTATCAGTCTAACAATCTTTATCGTATGTGTATACAAACCCTAACTTGTATTAAGCAGCAACAAGGGAATTTAAAGGAAGGAAAATAATTACCTGATTGCATTTCACAAAAATACCTCCTTACTGTGGTCAAGTGGGTGGCAAAGTCCTGGGTTTTGATGCTTATAGTAAAGATATGGAGTGTAGCACACACACCAGATGAAGTTAGTTTTTGTTGCTCTTTCTGGGATTTGCAGGCCTTGTCCTGGAATGGCTGGGACTTGGCAGGGTTAAAGGGCACGTCCAGACCTATGGAAACCTACATACAGGTAAATCACCCCCCAAAACCTAAACGGTAATAGTTTGAAATGTGAAATATATAAGTCTAACCTGAAATCCTGCACAATGTCCTGTTTCCCCTGTTTCTGATTCCTGGCTCTTCCAGTTAGCAACTGTCAGTTATGGATTTGACAGTTGACATCACAGCCAATGACTGAATGTTAATCCCCTGTCTGCCTCTTCTGAGCATGCCCAGGCTCAGTACAGGTTTCTAAATTGCTCAGTTTCCATGAGGCATCCAGAAGCATAGCAGGCATACAGTAATGAATTCATAGGACAAAGTAGGATATATCAACATATTTTAAAGAGGCCATTCTTTCTAAAAGATATTCTTATGAGGGTGGAGTTGTCCTTTAAAGATGGAACCATTTAAAGTTGGACAGAGCTTGACTGAGTTGAGTAGGATCTCATTTACATTTTTGCTATTAATGATTTTTTTTTTTTTAAATACATTTCATTTTTACAAATGTTCTATTCTTCTTTAAAGACTGAGGCTGAATATTTTGATATTTGATATTGTATCGTTCTGGAGGGAAAAAAATCCAGCCAGGAGACTGTTCCCACCTAAGGCAACTTTACTAAACTCTCAAAAAACTCCCTTAATTAGTTTTCGATGCGCGAGGAACCGATTCGGGAGAAAACAAAACTGCAATATCAGAACAGAACCAAAGGCGATTATGACCCATCAGTATTTGAGTTCCCAGACAATCAAAAAGAAAAACTTTTATGCTTTACAAACTTGCAGTGTATCATTTTGTGCAGTAGTGACACAGGGGAAATACAACCTCTACAGTATTGTTTAACTGCAACCTTTTTGTCTGTAGAATGAAATTCCTGTTTACTCGCATTGCATCGCTGAAGATGATTGCCTGTCTTGCTTTTGTATCAGTTTATCAAACTTGACTCTAGTTTGTCCAAGACAGCTAACAATCAGACAGCAGAGCAATCCCGGCCTCTTAGTGTGCCCCGGACTGGCCTCATACTGTCCCACCCCACCTGTCTGCCCCTGACCTGCCCCACCCCTTCCTGCCCCTCCCCCATTACCACACCCAGAATCTGGCAACCCTGAATGGGAAAAAAAATATAGAAAGACCAGGGAGAACGTCATTAGCCAAATGCAGGGAATATCATTGAAGAAAAAGCATTTAAAATGCTACTTCAAAGGAAAAGTCCGAGTGATAGAAATCGTATTATAATCGTTTAATCTGATACCCATATTCCAGTTAATACAGTTTACATTTTGTATCTGTGATGCCAATTTACAAATGGTGTGTGGTGCATGTTATACTTTATGTGTCATTCACTAAAGAGCTGCCTTGAAAACATGGAAATTACCCAGAGACCTACTCTTCATGAAATATGAATATTAACTAAAAGAGTTGAAGCCATTAGTCATTCTAGTCTTAAATGGTGTCACTTATATGGCACTTTGCAACTTACCTACTGTAAGGATTTAAAGGGCCATATACATAAAATCGCTGTGTTGCTATTTTGCAATCCCACACCTTTAACAATATCGGACGTAAATGTATGACCGCGGTCGTAAATTGACAATCCCCCATACAATACCATTGCGGTATTTTAGTACATTGTGGTGTTCGAACATTTACGAACGTTCGCTACTGTACAATTGCATTTTCTTTTCGTACTTTTACGATAAACCAGTGGTAAGTTTGCAATACGGGTTTTTAAATATTCCTCTAAATCTAAACCAGTCTACGGATAGTACTCTGGCACTGAAATCAAATCATGTAATGCTCTAACAGCCCAACAGATGGCATGGCGTTCACTAAAGAGCTACCATGGAAACAAAGAATACCCACAAATATTGTCTTTATGACACTTATGGTGGGTCAGAGCTCTGTATTGTCCAAGGAATTTGTAATGCAGAACATAACTTTCTGCATTACTAATCCTCCATCTTTAAAACAACATCACATAAGAAGTTTATTTCTAATTTTGGACCCACAGATTGTTCTTTTTTTTTTTTTTTTATTGCTCGTATTGCAACAAAAGGGTTTTTTTTCTGGTTCTGAATGAACATTTGTTTATAGTTTTGTATTGAGAGTTTCTGATGACCTGATTGGCCTCTCTGTATACACCCTAATGCTCCATTTGGATAGAGGATGGCTTTATCCCTGACCCCTTATAAACCCAGTGACATCCCTTTTAAACCAGATATGGACCTAACCAGATTACTGCAAACATGTAGCAGACATAAAAGCACCAGACACTATTGGAGTCTGTATTTAGCAAACTATTTGAATTCTATTGGCTGTCCCAGGAAAGTGAATCCTGCTGGGATTTTTCTAATTCATAACAGCTGGGCATGGAAGTGGTATTGATATTTCTGAGTTAAAAGGAAAATAGATCCTCTTTATTAACTCAAGTGGTCATAACAAGAAATGTAAAACATTTCCTGAGAAATATTGGTTTTCTAAAAAAAAATACCAATCATAACAATAATTTCCCATCCAGCCTAGATGTCTAGAATTTAGAGTTCTAAAGAAAGTGGAAACTTAACAAAGTTTTCTATGGCGCATATTTTTACAGGTAAAAGGAGCTGATCTGAGCATGCCCAGGACGGAGCATGGGACTTTGTACTAGAACTGGAAAAAAACAACAGTTTCCGCTCTTTGAGGTTTTAAATATTCCGCCGGATCCGCACATTTTTGAAACCCCCAGTTGCTTCTATACCAAGTTTGGTTTAAGAGAGTAATCTTGGGTGCTGAAAAATATATATATACCCCAAAATATTTTGGTTTACTTTTCCTTTAATGTTACCTTTTTATTTAGAATCCTATTGCACATTCTAGAATGAACTGGAACATCTAGATCATGCTAGAATGACCGAATGATGCTTCATACTGTTCTGGAGCTACTAGGTCAGAGATGTCCCACTAAATATTTAAAGTACAACTCCCAGTTTGGAACCTACAACTGCCTGGTAGTTACTCCCTGCGTTCCCCATCCCCGTACTAATTTCTCACTAATTATTCAGGTGAATGGTTCAGTTACCAAAGCTTTTTGATAAACCCCCCATGTTTTTTTTATGCACCCTGTATTGCATCTCCACAAAGTCTTACAAAATACAAATGCCTCTATGCACACAGATACCAACTTTTTTGGACAGATATTATGGGTTTGTGTAGTACAAGAGCAGAAGTTTGTCCCAGCAATTGATCCAACCAATTAGATGTTTTTGTGTAAACAATAAACATTACAAGATATCAAGTTGCAGGTACCTGACAATGTAGGTTAAATTCTATTCCCCTTTAACAGAACACTGTCAATTTCATCCATGTTACAAACCATGTCCTATACGGACATATTTTCTTTTTTTATCACAGATCACAGAAAATTGAAGGGGTTCAACACTAATATAAAAGAGAAATGTTCTGATTTATCTGTATATAAATAAACCAACTTCCTGTTTGCAGGACACCTTATAATGTCTTATTTTGGATCCTGACCTTGGGTTGGTTCAGTTGCTCAGTAGAGAATTGAGCATGTTTGACCCACCCAACCGCCAATTAGTAGAAATTACTGTTAGGTAGAGATGGACGAACTTCATAAAGTTCGGTCCGTTGGAAAGATCGAATCTGGACCCATTAAAGTCAAACAAACGATACTTTTGAGGGTTAGTGAACGGCTCGTAAATTCGATAATTCTCGAAACAGCGACGACGAACTTTTGATAATTATCGAAAGTCCGGAAAGTTCGAAAGTCCGAGAAATCCCGGTCCTGGGATAGTTCGAGAAGTCCGAGTCCATTCGAACTCCGGTTCGAGTTCTAGTCCATCTCTACTGTTCGGAACATTCCAAGGAAATAGTGCATCCTGGCAAATAGAAGGAGCATCACAGAATCTGACACAGCAGCTCCCTACTGAACACTGTAAAGCAGATTGAAATAAATAAATATAAGATGTAAAATACCTAGGTATGTGGAATATAGATAAACAATTTAAACAATAATGATCTTCCCCTTTAAATAAATAAAGTTGAAGGCTTTGTTTAAAAGGCGAAACAATAGGGGGCCATCGTTCTTCCTTTAGAGGGAAAAGTTTCGAAAAAGTTCTGCGAGTCTCTAAAATATAATTAAGTCTGAGATAATTAATTTCCATTTAAAGGGGAGTATTGTCAGATGAACATGACTCTCCAAATCTTTTATGCGATTGTTTTACAAATCTTTTAATTAAGGTAAAATACAGGAGATGCTATTTAATAGCTCACACTTGTTCACTGTTCCCTTTTTTTTTTTTTATTTCCATAGAATATTTCTAAGGCTTGAAACACGCTTATGACATCAAGGTTACTTGCAATTGAATAGAAAAGTGACATCCATTGCTAGAATAAAAAGCCAAAGCAGGAATCTAAGAAAGAGGTTTAGGCAATTAAATGTCAAAACTCTCAGTTCCCATTACAAAAATATGTTCGGCCTGGCGGAGAAGGGAAATGTCAACTTCAGCTTTATGGAACAAACAGAACTTAGGGCGTGTTTACAAAGATGAGGTATTGTGAATAACGATAAGTTCTACTTCATGATTCGCTATTCCGCAAGGTCGTAAAATACTGATACCCGTACAATATTACAGCAGTCCTTAACGGGCATGTCCAACCAATGTCCAATGGTCAATTGCCCTTTATTTTTCCCTAACCCCAACTGTAATGTTTAGCGCTTTATTACGTGCATTTCTAACCAGATATTTAAGTGTTGCCTCTGGTTTCTCCATTTCTGCCAGAGGTTGCGCCCCCCTTCCTCTGCGCCCCCCTCCCTCTGATCAATAAGGTTTATATAGCAGGGGAAAGAGTAGGCAGTCATTGGCTGTGATGTCAGCAGTCCCAGACATCATTGAAAGGGAGGAGCCTGCTTCCTCTGCCACAGGGACAATAATTATCCTTAAATATCTGGTTAATATTACATCTAATTATTTGCCAAATATATCGGTTGGAATAGGAGGTGATACGTTTTTTGTTTTAAGGGTGGACATGCCCTTTAAAGTCCGGAAGGGTATTGTATGGCTGTTGCAAATTTACATAAAAGACGCCGATATAAACCTGCCATATCACACCTTTCTGATACCTCCGGTTTAAAAATATAGCCCTTAAAGTGAGCTTCTCAGCTTCCATGCTGAGAAGATTGCTGAGGTTAGCATTTCTTAAAGTTTGGGTTTTTGGATTCATTATCCCACAGGTCGGCTCAGAGCCCTGCACATAGCACTAGGTGATTATAGTCAGCAGCCCTGCACATAGCAATAGGTGATATAGTCAGCAGCCCTGCACATAGCACTAGGTGATATAGTCAGCAGCCCTGCACATAGCACTAGGTGATATAGTCAGCAGCCCTGCACATAGCACTAGGTGATATAGTCAGCAGCCTGCACATAGCACTAGGTGATATAGTCAGCAGCCCTGCACATGCACTAGGTGATTATGTCAGCAGCCCTGCACATAGCACTAGGTTATAGTCAGCAGCCCTGCACATAGCACTAGTGAATAGTCAGCAGCCCTGCACATAGAAGGAAAGTAGCAGAGCACCTGCACTAGGTGATATAGTCAGCAGCCCTGCACATAGCACTAGGTGATATAGTCAGCAGCCCTGCACATAGCACTAGGTGATATAGTCAGCAGCCCTGCACATAGCACTAGGTGATATAGTCAGCAGCCCTGCACATAGCACTAGGTGAAGTCAGCAGCCCTGCACATAGCACTAGGTGATATAGTCAGCAGCCCTGCAAAATAGAACCTTGGTGATATAGTCAGCAGCCCTGCACATAGCACTTGGTGATATAGTCAGCAGCCCTGCACATAGCACTTCCAGCAGGGTCTGGAGAAACGTGGAAGAGCGATAACAAACTCTGAGGAAAAGCTGTGCAAGGAACTTGGTCACAATAGGTGGGACAAAGGCGCAGAGCGCTGCCGAAACTGGATGGCGGAGGCCTAAGGAGGGGTCAAAAGAATAAATATCTAGGGGTATAGTCGGGAAAGCAATATTACCCCTTGACCCCCAGGGGGATCCGCGGAGGGTCCTGCCCTGCTGGTGGCTGGGCTGTGCTTTGTTCTGAGGGCCTTGGGGGAATTAGGGGAACCGGGGTCCCGCGTAGGAACGGCTTCAAGGCAGGTAAAAGCTTGCCCCGGAACACGGGCCACTCCACGGGGGGGGGTGGCCTTCAGAAGGAGAGCTCAGCGTGACTGGTTCCTCGTCTTCACGGATGGAGTACAAGCTAGCTGGAAACGCAAGTGGCCCGTATCAGATCGGGCGTGCTAGCTGGCGAGCGGTCATCGGCGCGCTCGCCTCTCGGAACGCCGAGGCGAGGACCCCCGGACCCGCGCAAGGTAATACCCCCCGCCTGACAACGTCATTTTGTTACAAAAAACGTCCTTTGTTTCTGCCGCTATATGCACCCTCAATTTCAACGAAGCAAGGAGCCAATGACCGGTTCAGCCGGGAGGGGGTTCAAGTTGCTGTAATTACATCTAAATCTTTTTTTAACCTTCTGACAAGCGGGGTTCTGTGTTTGGGCAGGGGTTGCCCTACCTTTACAAAAAGGTTTTTTTAAGGGTGGACCAATGGCCTTAAAAAGTATGGGCCGAAGCTTTTTTAGTACCTGTTAACATATACAAGGGGGGTATGGGGCTATTTATATATGTGGAGTGATGTGGGTGTTTAACAGTCTTTGGCTGAAATATTGTATGTGGGGTCAGGGGGTGGGGAGATTTTACTTGGTAGGGGTTGTACCCGGGCGGGTACTGGTCCGTGGGGGGGCGTGAGAACCTAGCCCTCTACTCTCTCGGCACTTGAATTAGGGGGGTTTTCTTAACCTTAGGAAAAAGGTCGGGAAGTCTCTGTGGGGGTTCCTTTTCCCAGCGGCACCTCCCGTAGGCGCTCGAAATTTAACCCGGACAGGGTCATAGGCCCGAAGACGATCAACACAACAATCGGGACGGGGTCAGTGAGGACGTCTGGGTGTTGTACATCCCCGAAGATATCCTCAGTACAACGGCATACTATAGAGGCAAGAGGAAACATCTATTTAAATTATTGCAAATCCATTACTGGGAGACTGATACCGAATAAGGCCGGTGAGGGTAGGGGGATGAAGGGGGGTTATAACACTAAAAAATCCAATCCGTCATCTATCAAAGACTTAAACCAAACTCGCTTATTTCCCCTCATATCGGTACGTCCACAAAGCAACTTTAAAACCACCTACTTTAAAAAAAATCCAAAGAAAACGTTAACAACTTTAACAAACTTTAACCAAGACGTCCCCGGCAGGGGGGGGGGCGGGGGGTAGAAGGCGTGGATTAGTACAAAGGGGTGGGGAAATGAAAGGAAAGGGCAGAACTTTAACCCTTGAGGTGGAACGGAACAAAAATAGAGTGAGGGAAACGCCAAAATAGAAGGGGGAGGAGGGGAAGAAGGAGGTAGGGTTGGAGAGGGGACAAGATTTAGAAGAACAACCCGTGAATTATGTATTTTGAAAAGGGCAGGCAGGGTCCACAAAGTAGGTTGTTTTATAAAAATAGGATTTGGTAAGGGGGGCATAGTTACAGGGGGGGGCAGTGAAATTTTAATTGGTGTGTGTGTTTGGGGGAGAGAGGGGGTGATATGGATATGTGGACAAGTGTTCTAGTTGTGGGTCGCGAACCTAAAACGCCAGGATATTAATTGTAACTTAAAATAGTAAACCATCTGAAATGTATAGGTACAAGGTGTATAGAAAAGCAAGAGAGACAAAAACACAGGAGAAAAAACAAACACCCATTACTACACTAGCTAAAGTGATATGTGACCTATACAACGCTTGAGAGTTCATGCAGCGGGAGCCAATTTTGGCCCACGCTCAGTGGGCTAGTTCAACTATAACAGTAGGCCAACCGGTTATAGTTCGGCCCTCTCAGCAGCCTCGCTCCCGGAGTTATATTAGCACGTTAGGTACAGTCACCCTTCTAATGTTGCACGCCCGGCCAGCTGATCAATTACGACACCTCCATGTCCCGGTCGTAACTGTCGACTGTTAAAGTAAATCCTGGCTGGTGAACTGGGGGGGGGCTGGAAGATCGGACGCCGTTGACAGCGATGCTATGGGACAGACTGGCTCTAGGTAAAGGGGGGGAATCAGGCCATGTAAGAGCAAATCCTCCAGTTTAACCACCACTGTTTTCGTCCCAGAACCTGGTCATCTCAATGAGACATTTGGTGTAAGGGGGTTGGGGTGTAGGAGTCACAGGCCTCCATAGGAAAATTTCCAGCAGAAGTAAACACTATTGAAGGGTCAAGAAAGCCCTCATTAAGTACAGAAGAACAAAAAACTGGTTCGGAAAAGACGAAGAAAAAACCGGCAGCCGGGGAAAGGGGGGAAACGCAAAGGGGGCGGGAGGAAAAGAAAGGAAAAGGGAACGGGAGAGACAGGAGGTAACCACCAACCGCCACGGAAACGGAGGGAAGAAGAAGAAGAAGAAAAGGGGGGGTCCCCGTCTCCGTTCCCGTCGCCCTGGTTCGGAAAAAGCCTCCACAACAGGGATCTCCGCGTTCCTCCGCCCGCCTGTTTGTAAACGGCCAATCCCTTTATTCTTCCGCCCTCCTACTCCGCCCGTATTTCCAAGAATTGGCCTTCCCCCCTCGCGCGGCCCGGGGGCCCCTCCCTTCGCGGGTTCCCCGGGCCCTCGAAGGCTACAATTGGCGATGTAGACACTAACACCTCCGAGAGTTAAGATACCCGGGGGGGGGGGGCGGATTCAGAGAATTCATTCATAATTATCCTAATTTTTTGATATCGCCCAGGGGTTAAAGTCTTCTTCTTCGAGTTTTTGTGTTTCAGGAAAACGCCTAAGCTAGTCGAGTTTGAGGTAGAGTTCAAAGATAGTTTTGTGGAAGTATTGGGGGTTATGAAAGGTACTCCGCCGAGGGAGGGCTTATCTATTTTTTTTTTACCCCTCAAAACGGTATTGCAAGACCGGGTTTAGTAGAAACAAGCTCGGTAAAAAAAAAATGATGCTCTCCCGCTAATTAGATCTGTGGGAGAGATGGCAAAGTAAATTGTAAGGGGGCGGGGGAGCGTAGTTGAAACAAATACGGCCTGCAGACGGGACAGCTCGTAGCCCGCAATGTATTACAAATTAATCTATGGAACTAAAAAACACACAACTAACGAAAGAGTTAAATTGGAGAAACCAGGGGGGTATAATGTTACACTCAACCTCACAAAATTGAGGACGGTAAAAAAAGAACACCAACAAAACAAAACTTAGGAAGACGGCCCGGCTAATATTGAATAATGATGAGCCGAAGGCCAAAAGACCTAGAAAATGGGTTAATAACAGTTGCGAAACAACTAGCGAGTAAGTTGCTGAACCAGGGGTTATTGGCGGTTGCTGGGGGGTGGTGGGTTGAGTTAGTTATATCTGATAGGATTTATAGCATACCTTACAAGCTAATTATATGGGATGATGGTGTGGGGGTGAGAACCCGGGAGTGCCCGGAGGAAAGACCAACAGCGTGAGAGGGCACTGGGTGGGAGCCGGATCGATGGACAAAAACTCGGGCCTGTGCCGTGTGTCCAAAGGGTAGGGAATCAAAGCTCAGGACTGTGGGGGGGAGGTTGGGGGGGGGGGGGTTGGGCAAGATCTGGCCGAGGGGCAAGTCATGTTCGGTGAACCACACTGAGACTCAAAGTCCCGTTCGTGGTGCGCTGTGGAGAGGTACAGTTAGGGGGCCGTGGTGTGGGGTAGGAAGAGCCTTTTGGGCTGTGGGAGGGGGGAATGGGATCCCGAAGCAATTAGAAACAGGGACCTTAGTGGCACAAGGTGACGTTAGATGGGGGTCGCCGAGAGGGGGGGGTGGGGGGGGGGGGAAGGGGCAGGGCTGGTGGTGGTGAGCTGGGGTGGGGAGGGGGCCGGTCAGGTAAGGTACAGCGTGACAAGCCTGTTGTCGGTGCGTGGGCCCCGGGTTGTGGAAGGAGAGAGAGAATAGGACCCCCAAGGGCTCTTGCTAAAGAGGCCAATGGGGGTGTTCACTAGTTTTCAATAGAGGAGATGATCGCGCAAAACATTGGGGTCTAAGATAGGGGGGTCAGGGGGGGGGGGATCGCATAAGTTGGCGAAGGCAGTTGGGGCCTAACTATATAGGGAGAAGTTTTGGAAAGTTTGAAAATAATGACGGCCGATTAAAGTCAATGGGAGGTCAAATGTGTTTGAGAAAGTGTTGAGATAAGATGGGACAATGTCAATATCAGCGGGGACGGGGGGGGGGGGGGAGAGGGGGGGGGGGATTGCATGAGGGGTGTGGTGTCCATCAAGATGAAGACGGGAGCACCTCCGAGGAGGGGCTCGGGGGGGTGTAAGGGCGGTAGGGGGGAGCAGCCAATTGGTAGGGTCCTGGGGAGGGGGGAACGTGTAGTGTAGACGAATAGAGGTATGGGCACCAGAGGGGAGGGGGGGGAACTGGATTCGTAGAGAGACGTTAACAAGGGGGGGGGATCGAGGGGGGGGAAGGGGTGTTGGGTGTTCCGTGCGAACTATATGAAAGTTCGAAAACGACCCATTAAAGTCAATGGGAGTCAAATAGTTCGAAAAGTTTGAATAAATAAAAACAATTAAAATATCAATCTGGTAACTTAATGTAAATGGCTGTGGGACCTGGGAAATGGTCTGGGGAACACGTTCAAATATCCAGCTCGAAAAATCAATTTTACTCTACTTTCGAGCTCTCATGTTCGAACATTTGATTATTATCCCATGAACACTCCGGATTCGATACTCGCGTATAGGTATAATAACATTTTCTTGCGATTCGATACTCGCGTATAGGTATAATAGACATTTTACTTGCGGATTCGATACTCGCGTATAGGTATAAGACATTTTACTTGCGGATTCTATCCGCGTATAGGTATAAAGACATTTTACTTGCGGATTCGATACTCCGCTGTATAGGTATAATACATTTTACTTGCGGATTCGATACTCGCGTAAGGTATAATAGACATTTACTTGCGGATTCGATACTCACCTATAGGTATAATAGACATTTTACTTGCAGATGATTCGTACTCGCGTATAGGTATAATAGACATTTTACTCGCGCATTCGATACTCGCGTATAGGTATAATAGACATTTTACTTGCGGTTCGATACTCGCGTATAGGTATAATAGACATTTTACTTGCAGATTCGATACTCGCGTATAGGTAAAATAGACATTTTACTCGCAGATTCGATACTCGCGTATAGGTATAATAGACATTTTACTTGCAGATTCAATACTCGCGTATAGGTATAAAGACATTATACTTGCAGATTCGATACTCACTATAGGTTAATAGACATTATACTTGCAGATTCAGATCGATACTCACGTATAGGTATAATAGACATTTTACTTGCGGATTCGATACTCGCGTATAGTATAATAAACATTTTACTTGCGGATCGATACTCGCGTATAGTTATAATAGACATTTTACTTGCGGATTCGATCTCGGTATAGTATAAAGACATTTACTTGCTTATTCGATACTCGCGTATAGGTATAATAGACATTTTTCTTCAGATTCGATCTCGCGTATAGGTATAATACATTTACTTGCAGATTTCGATACTCACCTATAGGTAAGACATTTTACTTGCAGATTCGATACTCGCGTATAGGTATAATAGACATTTTACTTGCGGATTCGATACTCGCGTATAGGTATAATAGACATTTTACTTGCGGATTCGATACTCGCGTATAGGTATAATAGACATTTTACTTGCGGATTCGATACTCGTGTATAGGTATAATAGACATTTTACTTGCTTATTCGATACCCGCGTATAGGCATAATAGACATTTTACTTGCGGATTCGATACTCACCAGTATAGGTATAATAGACATTTTACTTGCAGATTCGATACTCGCGTATAGGTATAATAGACTTTTACTTGCTTATTCGATACCCGTGTATGGTATAATAGACATTTTACTTGCGGATTCGATACTCGCGTATAGGTATAATAGACATTTTACTTGCGGATTCGATACTCCACGTATAGGTATAATAGCATTTTACTCTCGGATCGATATTTACTGTGAATAGGTATAATAGACATTTTACTTGCATATTTGCACGCCTCAAACATTCGAACATTCAATAATTATCGAAAGTTCGGAAAATATCGAAAGTCTGAAAAATCCGGGTCCGGGATAGTTCGAGAGGTTTTCTCGAACTCAGGTTAAAGTTCGAGTTCTAGTCCATCTCTAGTTTCAAGCACGTATCAGTGTTAGGAGGGGGGGGTCCGGTTTTGAGCTGCGGGACCCCTTAAGCCCCAAAAGGCCCTTCTAAGGCCCACAATGTTCCTTCTAAGGACCCGGGAGGAGACAGGATCCCCTAAACGTCCGACCATGGGACATTTGGCCGTTCTATAGTCCTTGAACGTTCGAGAATTCTCTAATTCATCAAACGTCCAAGGATTTTATAAAGTTTCCGAATGGAGTTTGGAAAAAATTCGGAAAGCAGAATTACGGAAATCCCGCAAGATCTGCAATGAAACCGGGTTTGGATCCGTGATCCAGCCATCTCTATTCATCTCTATATCTTGCCCTTGAATGGCACATTTATCTATGCTGATGTAGATGCCTCCTCTGACCTACCTATAGTCAGTGAGCAATGTCCCCTAGAGGGAGCATCATGGTTCCTAATAGTTACATAGCACCACACATTTTCCAGATTCCTAACTCTATATTTACACTAAACAGTGTAGAAACAAAACAGTCTAATCCCCGTTCCATACTCTTTGCTTTTATAGCCTCTTCAATGAGATTCGGGGAAAAAATTTCAATAACACATTTCTGAACACAAAACAATGAAACAAATGTTTGAGTTCCTTGGGAGAAATTAACGCCGGGAAAATGGATTCCTACAATTCTACTAAAAAGGAATAGAAAACCGTAAGCGATTTCTAACATCCGGGAACACTGAATAATTTTATCCACTGTCCGATAGCATGTTTTCCATCAAACTTTATGAAACATGGTTCCCAGACTTCGTATTAGAATATAGAAATATTCCGAGATGTCTCAGTTGGTAATTGCTACTTGGCACAAACAAAGACAAATTCTGTTTTTTTGGATACAAGTCAACACAAGAATCTCCATGTTTAAAGTCATAATTCAGTCAAGAAAAATATTGAAACTAGAATATCCTATTCATTACTGCACAGAGATGTTCCCCCATCCCTGCTGAATCTACATTCTCCGTTTGTAGTTACCTTTGTAATTCAGCAGTTGTTTAGCTATGTACATAGTGGAGGCTGGTGAAAGACCCAGTTGGCTATCTAAAGCTGGTACTCGCGGGCAGATATTTTTGACATAGCCTTAACCATAGGAACCACACGATCAGCCATGATGTATCGACATGTCCGATTTGAAAGGTCATCTGCAACCAAAAGATGACCACAAATTTTGGGTCAACTGACCAAAATACAGAAATAATAGTCGGTTACCACCCGAAATCTTGGCTTTTGTGTACCTGGCTTAGCATGTGTGAAACCCCACTTCTTCATTGCTAAAGAAATTGTGGGGCTAAAGTGGGTGCTTCCCCTACTCTTTCTATAGAAAGAATAAGCTGTTCTGAATCCTGTCTTTAGGGGGACCATTGGTGAAGATTGTTTGACCGATTATTTAACAATAATTATTTTATTATTTATCAGTCTAACAATCTTTATCGTATGTGTATACAAACCCTAACTTGTATTAAGGCACACAAGGGAATTTAAAGGAAGGAAATAATTACCTGATTGCATTTCACAAAAATACCTCCTCTTACTGTGGTCAAGTGGGTGGCAAAGTCCTGGGTTTTGATGCTTATAGTAAAGATATGAGTGTAGCACCACACACCAGATGAAGTTAGTTTTTGTTGCTCTTTCTGGGATTTGCAGGCCTTGTCCTGGAATGGCTGGGACTTGGCAGGGTTAAAGGGCACGTCCAGACCTATGGAACCTACATACAGGTAAATCACCCCCCAAAACCTAAACGGTAATAGTTTGAAATGTGAAATATATAAGTCTAACCTGAAATCCTGCACAATGTCCTGTTTCCCCTGTTTCTGATTCCTGGCTCTTCCAGTTAGCAACTGTCAGTTATGGATTTGACAGTTGACATCACAGCCAATGACTGAATGTTAATCCCTGTCTGCCTCTTCTGAGCATGCCCAGGCTCATACAGGTTTCTAAATTGCTCAGTTTCCATGAGGCATCCAGAAGCATAGCAGGCATACAGTAATGAATTCATAGGACAAAGTAGGATATATCAACATATTTTAAAGAGGCCATTCTTTCTAAAAGATATTCTTATGAGGGTGGAGTTGTCCTTTAAAGATGGAACCATTTAAAGTTGGACAGAGCTTGACTGAGTTGAGTAGGATCTCATTTACATTTTTGCTATTAATGATTTTTTTTTTTAAATACATTTCATTTTACAAATGTCTATTCTTCTTTAAAGACTGAGGTGAATATTTTGATATTTGATATTGTATCGTTCTGGAGGGAAAAAAATCCAGCCAGGAGACTGTTCCCACCTAAGGCAACTTTACTAAACTCTCAAAAAACTCCCTTAATTAGTTTTCGATGCGCGAGGAACCGATTCGGAGAAAACAAACTGCAATATCAGAACAGACCAAGGCGATTATGACCCATCAGTATTTGAGTTCCCAGACAATCAAAAAGAAAACTTTTATGCTTTACAAACTTGCAGTGTATCATTTTGTGCGTAGTGACACAGGGGAAATACAACCTCTACAGTATTGTTTAACTGCAACCTTTTTGTCTGTAGAATGAAATTCCTGTTTACTCCATTGCATCGCTGAAGATGATTGCCTGTCTTGCTTTTGTATCAGTTTATCAAACTTGACTCTAGTTTGTCCAAGACAGCTAACAATCAGACAGCAGAGCAATCCCGGCCTCTTAGTGTGCCCCGGACTGGCCTCATACTGTCCCCCCCACCTGTCTGCCCCTGACCTGCCCCACCCCTTCCTGCCCCTCCCCCATTACCACACCCAGAATCTGGCAACCCTGAATGGGAAAAAAAATATAGAAAGACCAGGAGAACGTCATTAGCCAATGCAGGGAATATCATTGAAGAAAAAGCATTTAAAATGCTACTTCAAAGGAAAAGTCCGAGTTGATAGAAATCGTATTATAATCGTTTAATCTGATACCCATATTCCAGTTAATACAGTTTACATTTTGTATCTGTGATGCCAATTACAAATGGTGTGTGGTGCATGTTATACTTTATGTGTCATTCACTAAAGAGCTGCCTTGAAACAATGGAAATTACCCAGAGACCTACTCTTCATGAAATATGAATATAACTAAAAGAGTTGAAGCCATTAGTCATTCTAGTCTTAATGGTGTCACTTATATGGCACTTTGCAACTTACCTACTGTAAGGATTTAAAGGGCCATATACATAAAATCGCTGTGTGCTATTTTGCAATCCCACACCTTTAACAATATCGGACGTAAATGTATGACCGCGGTCGTAAATTGACAATCCCCCATACAATACCATTGCGGTATTTTAGTACATTGTGGTGTTCGAACATTTACGAACGTTCGCTACTGTACAATTGCATTTTCTTTTCGTACTTTTACGATAAACCAGTGGTAAGTTTGCAATACGGGTTTTTAAATATTCCTCTAAATCTAAACCAGTTCTACGGATAGTACTCTGCACTGAAATCAAATCATGTAATGCTCTAACAGCCCAACAGATGGCATGGCGTTACTAAAGAGCTACCATGGAAACAAAGAATACCCACAAATATTGTCTTTATGACACTTATGGTGGGTCGAGCTCGTATTGTCCAAGGAATTTGTAATGCAGAACATAACTTTCTGCATTACTAATCCTCCATCTTTAAACAACATCACAATAAAGTTTATTTCTAATTTTGGACCCACAGATTGTTCTTTTTTTTTTTTTTTTATTGCTCGTATTGCAACAAAAGGGTTTTTTTTTCTGGTTCTGAATGAACATTTGTTTATAGTTTTGTATTGAGAGTTTCTGATGACCTGATTGGCCTCTCTGTAACCCCCTAATGCTCCATTTGGATAGAGGATGGCTTTATCCCTGACCCCTTTATAAACCCAGTGACATCCCTTTTAAACCAGATATGGACCTAACCAGATTACTGCAAACATGTAGCAGACATAAAAGCACCAGACACTATTGGATCTGTATTTAGCAAACTATTTGAATTCTATTGGCTGTCCCAGGAAAGTGAATCCGCTGGGATTTTTCTAATTCATAACAGCTGGGCATGGAAGTGGTATTGATATTTCTGAGTTAAAAGGAAATAGATCCTCTTTATTAACTCAGTGGTCATAACAAAAATGTAAAACATTTCCTGAGAAATATTGGTTTTCTAAAAAAAAATCCAATCATACAATAATTTCCCATCCAGCCTAGATGTCTAGAATTTAGAGTTCTAAGAAAGTGGAAACTTAACAAAGTTTTCTATGGCGCATATTTTTACAGGTAAAAGGAGCTATCTGAGCATGCCCGACGGAGCATGGGACTTTGTACTAGAACTGGAAAAAAACAACAGTTTCCGCTCTTTGAGGTTTTAAATTCCGCCGGATCCGCACCATTTTGAACACCCCAGTTGCTTCTATACCAAGTTGGTTTAAGAGAGTAATCTTGGGTGCTGAAAAATATATATATACCCCAAAATATTTTGGTTTACTTTTCCTTTAATGTTACCTTTTTATTTAGAATCCTATTGCACATTCTAGAATGAACTGGAACATCTGATCATGCTAGAATGACCGAATGATGCTTCATACTGTTCTGGAGCTACTAGGTCAGAGATGTCCCACTAAATATTTAAAGTACAACTCCCAGTTTGGAACCTACAACTGCCTGGTAGTTACTCCCGCGTTCCCCATCCCCGTACTAATTTCTCACTAATATTCAGGTGAATGGTTCAGTTACCAAGCTTTTGATAAACCCCCCATGTTTTTTTATGCACCCTGTTTGCATCTCCACAAAGTCTTACAAAATACAAATGCCTCTATGCACACAGATACCAACTTTTTTGGACAGATATTAGGGTTTGTGTAGACAAGAGCAGAAGTTTGTCCCAGCAATTGATCCAACCAATTAGATGTTTTTGTGTAAACAATAACATTACAAGATATCAAGTTGCAGGTACCTGAACATGTAGGTTAAATTCTATTCCCCTTTAACAGAACACTGTCAATTTCATCCATGTTACAAACCATGTCCTATACGGACATATTTTCTTTTTTTATCACAGATCACAGAAAATTGAAGGGGTTCAACACTAATATAAAGAGAAATGTTCTGATTTATCTGTATATAAATAAACCACTTCCTGTTTGCAGGACACCTTATAATGTCTTATTTTGGATCCTGACCTTGGGTTGGTTCAGTTGCTCAGTAGAGAATTGAGCATGTTTGACCCACCCAACCGCCAATTAGTAGAAATTACTGTTAGGTAGAGATGGACGAACTTCATAAAGTTCGGTCCGTTGGAAAGATCGAATCTGGACCCAAAAGTCAAACAAACGATACTTTTGAGGGTTAGTGAACGGCTCGTAAATTCGATAATTCTCGAAACAGCGACGACGAACTTTTGATAATTATCGAAAGTCCGGAAAGTTCGAAAGTCCGAGAAATCCCGGTCCTGGATAGTTCGAGAAGTCCGAGTCCATTCGAACTCCGGTTCGAGTTCTAGTCCATCTCTACTGTTCGGAACTTCCAAGGAAATAGTGCATCCTGGCAAATAGAAGGAGCATCACAGAATCTGACACAGCAGCTCACTCCTACTGAACACTGTAAAGCAGATTGAAATAAATAAATATAAATGTAAAATACCTAGGTTGTGGAATATAGATAAACAATTTAAACAATAATGATCTTCCCCTTTAAATAAATAAAGTTGAAGGCTTTGTTTAAAAGGCAACAATAGGGGGCCATCGTTCTTCCTTTAGAGGGAAAAGTTTCGAAAAAGTTCTGCGAGTCCTATAAATATAATTAAGTCTGAGATAATTAATTTCCATTTAAAGGGGAGTATTGTCAGATGAACATGACTCTCCAAATCTTTTATGCGATTGTTTTACAAATCTTTTAATTAAGGTAAAATCAGGAGATGCTATTTAATAGCTCACACTTGTTCACTGTTCCCTTTTTTTTTTTTATTTCCATAGAATATTTCTAAGGCTTGAAACACGCTTATGACATCAAGGTTCTTGCAATTGAATAGAAAAGTGACATCCATTGCTAGAATAAAAGCCAAAGCAGGAATCTAAGAAAGAGGTTTAGGCAATTAAATGTCAAAACTCTCAGTTCCCATTACAAAAATATGTTCGGCCTGGCGGAGAAGGGAAATGTCAACTTCAGCTTTATGGAACAAACAGAACTTAGGGCGTGTTTACAAAGATGAGGTATTGTGAATAACGATAGTTCTACTTCATGATCGCTATTCCGCAAGGTCGTAAAATACTGATACCCTACAATATTACAGCAGTCCTTAACGGGCATGTCCAACCAATGTCCAATGGTCAATTGCCCTTTATTTTTCCCTAACCCCAACTGTAATGTTTAGCGCTTTATTACGTGCATTTCTAACCAGATATTTAAGTGTTGCCTCTGGTTTCTCCATTTCTGCCAGAGGTTGCGCCCCCCTTCCTCTGCGCCCCCCTCCCTCTGGATCAATAAGGTTTATATAGCAGGGGAAAGAGTAGGCAGTCATTGGCTGTGATGTCAGCAGTCCCAGACATCATTGAAAGGAGGAGCCTGCTTCCTCTGCCACAGGGACAATAATTATCCTTAAATATCTGGTTAATATTACATCTAATTATTTGCCAAATATATCGGTTGGAATAGGAGGTGATACGTTTTTGTTTTAAGGGTGGACATGCCCTTAAGTCCGGAAGGGTATTGTATGGCTGTTGCAAATTTACATAAAAGACGCCGATATAAACCTGCCATATCACACCTTTCTGATACCTCCGTTTAAAAATATAGCCCTTAAAGTGAGCTTCTCAGCTTCCATGCTGAGAAGATTGCTGAGGTTAGCATTTCTTAAAGTTTGGGTTTTTGGATTCATTATCCCAAGGTCTCTCAGTAGCCCTGCACATAGCACTAGGCGATATAGTCAGCAGCCCTGCACATAGCACTAGGTGATATAGTCAGCAGCCCTGCACATAGCACTAGGTGATATAGTCAGCAGCCCTGCACATAGCACTAGGTGATATAGTCAGCAGCCCTGCACATAGCACTAGGTGATTAGTCAGCAGCCCGCACATAGCACTAGGTGATATAGTCGCAGCCCTGCACATAGCACTAGGTGTATATAGTCAGCAGCCCTGCACATAGCACTAGGTGATAAGTCAGCAGCCCTGCACATGCACTAGGTGATATAGTCACAGCCCTGCACATAGCAGGTGATATAGTCCCAGCCTGCACATAGCACTAGGTGATATAGTCAGCAGCCCTGCACATAGCACTAGGTGATATAGTCAGCAGCCCTGCACATAGCACTAGGTGATATAGTCAGCAGCCCTGCACATAGCACTAGGTGATATAGTCAGCAGCCCTGCACATAGCACTAGTGATATAGTCACAGCCCTGCACATAGCACTGTGATATAGTCAGCAGCCCTGCACATAGCACTTGGTGATATAGTCAGCAGCCCTGCACATAGCACTTGGTGATATAGTCAGCAGCCCTGCACATAGCACTGGTGATATAGTCAGCAGCCCTGCACATAGCACTGGTGATATAGTCAGCAGCCCTGCACATAGCACTAGGTGATATCAGCAGCCCTGCACATAGCACTAGGTGATATAGTCAGCAGCCCTGCACATAGCACTAGGTGATATAGTCAGTAGCCCTGCACATAGCACTAGGTGATATAGTCAATTACATTGAGTCAAACCCTGCAGAGCGGTGGAATCCTAACTCCACAACCTGTTCAATATAGCCTTTGGTCTTAATGCCATATAATAAAATTATAATGTATACCATATAGAATAAATGCAAAAGAAAGAATAACAAATATTTCATTTGAAAGTTTTATTATTATTAAATATTATTGACCTGCCTGGCAAAAAGATGTTTACATTACTTATGCCCAACACTGTAATAACGGTTAAATAAAGGGAGTGTTGATCCAGAGGATGGCAAAAACCCCTCCTGTAGCTGCAGACAATTTTACCACAAGAGGGGGAAATATTCCTTCCTGACCCCTTAACAGCAATTGGAAATTATCTACTTCAAGGGCATGTCCACCTCTTACAAAACTTTGCTGTAGTGTAGGGGACTCTCTCCCACCCCCAACCGCTAAGCCGAACTTTACTTACACAGCCTCCGTGTAATACACATAGGTGTATGTGTGTCTATAATTGTATGGGTATGGGTATGGCTATGTGTATTGGTACGGGTATGGCTAAGTGTATGGGTACATGTATGGCTGTGTATGGGTACATGTATAGCAATGTGTATGGATATGTGTATGCTACGTGTATGGCTATGTAACATATATGGGTACATGTATGGGTACATGTGTGCGTACGTGTATGGGTACATCCGAGTACATGTATGAGTGTGTGTATGGCTAAGTGTGTGGGTACGTGTATAGCTACATCTGGCTACATGTATGAGCAAGTGTATGGGTAAGTGTGTGGGTACGTATATGGCTACATGTATGGGTATGTGTGTGGCTACGTGTGTGGGTACGTGTATGATTATGTGTATGGGTACGTGTGGGCATGTGTATGGGTACATGTATGGGTACGTTTATGGCTATGTGTATGCTATGTGTATGGGTACATGTATGGCTATGTGACGCGTATGGCTATGTGTATGGGTACGTGTGTGGGTATGTGTATTGCTATGTGTATGGGTACGTGTATAGCTATGTGACACGTATGGTTATGTGTATGGGTACGTGTGTGTGTATGTGTATTGCTATGTGTATGGCTACATATGGCTACATGTGTGGGTACGTGTATGGCTATGTGTGTGGGTACGTGTATGGCTATATGTATGGGTATGTGTATGGCTACGTGTAAGGATACATGTATGCTATGTGTATGGGTATGTGTATGGCTATATGTATGCTATGTGTATGGGTATGGGTATGGCTATATGTATGGGTATGTGTATGGCTACGTGTATGGATACGTGTATGCTATGTGTATGCATACGTGTGACCTTTTTTGCACCAGGTCCTCACCCCATGGGACTTTGGGTTTTGGCCAATGGGATGTTGTGCTTCTTGCAAACTATAGAGGGGTTAGACCAGATTTGAAGAAAGATTCCGGGAGCCATTTTCTTATTTTTCCTATTACAGGTGTAGCCTCTTCCCAGAAATACTCTGTAGATTAAACAGGGATCATGTTACTGCTGGGGCAATGTTGTTGTCCTTTAAAAGAAACCACCAGGTTGGGCAGATCTTTCTGGGTGTAGTAATATGTGTTATTGGCCTGGCTGATATACCCATATTGTGCCACCCATGGTAAATATGACATGATTGGGGTTAATATGCACAAGTCTATTGCACTGTCACTCTGGGCTGCTAGATAGAAATCTGCACAAGGCTTATTAGGCTCTGCTGAGTTGCTGAGTTGCAATTTGTACATTCCGTGTCCTTCATGCAATTCTGATCAGCAAGGACTTGTTCAATGTGAGCTAATGCTCCAGGATGTGTCAATGGCTTCCTGATTATAATTGAAATTATATTTGGTAAACCAGATTATGTCTGAGTATCTTATTCATTTCCAAACATCACCAAGTCTTCCTCTCCACCTTCCCACAAGTCGCTGGTGCTAATTTCCTCCGTTAAAGTAACAGAACCCTATTTTTAAATGGTGCTCCATAGTTCTGGAACATCACAGGTATAATTATCATTACTGCTATACTGCAAAGCTTGACTAAGACAGTCTTTTGGTCCTTGGCCCATGTTATCAGTATCAGATCTCTACATTGGGGTAGATGCTGGAATTACACAAGGGTTTTTCTCGAGACCCATGTTGCTATCTGTATGGGACTAGAATGAAAATGATGTCATGCTGCATGATGTCATTGGGTGCTTTCATGTCGTTAAAGGGAACCAGAGGTTGAAGAGGGTGTAATCTACACAAAATAAATCCCTGTTTACTTCCCTGTCTGGGATTTAATATAAAAAGTTCACAAACATATCCACTGCTGTCTTATTTTGTGCTGTCCATGGTTGATTTGTCCATATTGCTGATATGCCCAAGTCTATGGCACTGGTCTGGGACATTTCTGTAAGGTTCATTAGTTTCAATGCGCAGTTTCATTCATGTAGTCATGATGATCACTGTGGGTTTGTGTGATGTGCACTGACTAATCTGCTCCCGGATGTGTAAATGAAGGTTTCCTGATTGTAACTAAAAGTTCTTGGTAAACCACATTATGCCCTGTTTGGTCTGTGCTCCAGTGATGTCATTGTGGTGCTAATGATCATGAAAAAGGTGATATCCTGCTAACCCATTTCGATAACGTATCGACTCTCCACGACAGGTGGTCCTGTGTCCATGGTTCTTTCCGGTTATTGGCTCAGATCAGCTGCAGAACAGGGTAAGGGGCTGGAGGCAGGTCTGGTATATAATTATATTGTTATATTATATGGTATTCACCCTCAGACAGACTCGAGTTCATAATAAAACACACAGGACCCACCAGCGAACATGTTTTGTTCTCTTCTCCTCTATACTTCTCTTTTACCTTTGTGTTTAATTCTCCAGTTTTATTTAGCACTAACCCTAAATGGCTGGTGGAATGACACAGCCTGGTCCACTTGATGTTATTATATATAACAAGCTCAAATCTGGCTCTAACCTCCCGTTAGGCCTATCTCACTATTACCATTTAAATGACCATCAACAAATGTATATAAAGTATATCACTGACTTATATTAGGTACAAGACAAAATATACAACTTATACAAAATATATAAACTTACTTACAGAGCTGAGATTCCTATTTTAATATGGGATTGTCAAAATGGAAGGTTAAACCACACTCCTGTGACTGCTAAAGGGTCTCCATGTGGATACTGAAAGGAAGTGGTAATGTCAGTATAAAATCCAATGATGTGCTGTTTGTAAAACATGTGACAGTCTTAGCCAATCAAAAAAAAAACTTTTCTGTACTTTGCATATACCCCCCCCTATAGAAGGCTCTATTTCATTTTATACTTTTTAGGGAGCTTTTAGCTTCTTTAACCCCACATCACCCTTACCTATAAAGCTAATCAGTATCCAGTGCTATCCTAACCCCATAGCAACTGTAACTCTGGACATTGCTGTGGTGAATACTAATAAGTATGAACCTAGCATGTTAATTTGGATCCTGTATAGGGTCTCCGGTTGCCTGTGCTGTTTAGTTTGAACTGCACATTGTGGCAGGATTGCCTAGATCTATTCTCGGACCTACTTACTACCTGCACCTGACCCACAGTACTTACTACCCACACACCGACCTACATTATTTACTACCCACAACGACCTACAATACTTACTACCCATACCCGACCTACAGTAATTACTACCCACACCTGACCTTCAGTATTTACTACCCATACCCAACCTACAATACTTACAATCCACACCCGACTTACAGTACTTTTACATGGTCATGAAGCATTTAGTTGACTTCTAAAATCCTTATATTTTACAGCAGGGTTGTACATTATTTATTTTATGCATTTATATTATGTAAATGTATTTATGTTTTGAGGGGTAAAATATTCTTTTAATTTTTGTTGTCTATTTTCATGTACAATATATATATATATGTAGCTAATTCAGTGTAAATGACTGTAAGGGCTAGGCCACACGTGCGCGTTTTATGTTTGCGCACGCGTTTTGCACTAGCAGTTGCACGTGCGTTTTGGTTATAATGGAAATCACGGGAACGCAAAGAATCCCGCAATTTCCGATGCGGAAAACGTCAAGACCGCATGTGCAAAACGCACACTCAAACAAGGATCGGATACATAATCGCGTGCAACGGTTGCATGCACAATTCTGGCGCGTTGCAGTGTGGCCTCAGCCTAAGTGGAGAATAATGATCTACCATGTTTGTATCAGGATTTGCACACCAGAGGGCGATCTCTCACTTAAACTTGCGATGAAACAATGGGATGCACTGTATCTTACAAATTTTCTCTTCTAATTAGCAAGACCCAAATGTAACTAACCTGGAACTAGGATTATAGTTATCCTGTGTTTATATATTAATATATATTATTTTGGAAAAATATCTAAAGTATTAAGCCATTTTGTAATGAGCAATAACTCATTTTTAACCTTTAAGTAAGAGATATATTTTATTATGTCTTTTATATAACGACTGTACCGAGAAAATACAGCAACTTTGGCTGAACAAAAGCAGGAGGTAGGGATCCTCCGTCCCACTGCATTACCACAGAATGGAGGTAGGGTTTTTTTAACGCTAGGTCCCACTTTTCTGAGCATTTCTCACGTTGTGTTTTACAATCCTTTAGCACGTGAAAAACACAAGCCAGGCTAACTCAATGCGGTTGGCCACACTGTGTTTGCTGCAAAATCAGTTTTCAGATACGTTCATTTTTTTCCGTATGCGCTCCAATTAACGGAATATCGCCAGAATCGCAGCTCAAACGCACAGCTACATTGCATTTACACATTTCAAGCGTGTGTCGTGTGGCCACAGCCCTAAAAACATTTTCTCAGTATAGTTTCAGACACAGGACTCATTGCACTGGACTGAAAAACGTGATGCGATTGCGTTTGCATTTGTGTCCGCTTGTCCACCATTTTCTTTGCATTTCCATAGACTTGAATAGACAGGAAAGAACACAAAGGAACCAAAAGTTATGATGTGTGATTAATAAAGAGTAACGGGCATAGTGGGAACTGTGAATCCCATTAAAAATAACATGTCATTTCAGATCAGAAAACACAATCGGGCAGAAAAGCGTAAAGAAACGCTAAGACCTAGACCTTAAGAGAGGAAACACTTCACCCAAACCATCAATATGGGATAAACAAACACAAGAAGAAAGAACAACAAACTTACACAAATACGTGTTGGAATATTAACATTAAAGGACAACTAAAGCCACGAAACAACACTAAAGCAGAAGGCAGAGCACATTAATATAAAAGCAGTTGTCTCATTTTGATGTGGGTGCTGAGAAATTTACCTTTCGTTTGTGTTTTGTTTCCCAACATTCCAGTATCCCACAGTGTGGTCGCTGATCATTATGTTCTTTGCACATGCTCAGTCCTAAACTACTGCAAGAACTTGTTACAGCAGGTCACGCCAACCAGTATTCTCTAGCCAATCCGTATTCTCTAGCCAATCCATATTTGGCAGAGCAGGCATGTGACTGAAGTCAGGAGGCGTGGCCATGGCCAGACATTGCATATACACACAGTTGTCCTATCCAGTTGGTCAGTGTATTACATTTACTGTAATGGCATTATTTGGTGTTTATTGGTGTCCTTGTGGTGGGGTGGGGGGGTGCTTTCAGATTATGGAGTATAAATATTTTGGTGTAGTTCTCCTTGAACTTATACAGTAAAGACATTCTAAACCAGCTGTAAGATCCTTGGAAGAGTAAAACACTTGAATTAGATGAATTTGTGTCTTTATCAAACATTAACTACTATTTTGTAAATATGTACCAAATACAAAGTGCATACGATTTCATCAGACTTTAATTAGGACCTTGGGGAATTGTTAGTCTTTAGCCTGGAATCGGTCATTATATTTAGGTCCGTACACACATAGGACTGCGCCAGCCGAAGAAAGAATTTTTACTTTCTGTCAAATTTGGTCAGAGTTGGAATGTAACCAAGATCCCACACTAAAGATTAGTCAATACTCTGTCAGTGTTCTGTATTCTGTCCACTGCAGCTTCTACAAAATGCCATTTTGTCACAGAGAGGTATTTTGTCAAAGGGATTTTTTTGTTAATTAATTTCAACAATAATTTATTTAGCATTACAAATCTACTGACACCTAATAGCGTAATCCCTAACAACCAGAGCCTCGCCTATTCATTTCTCCATTACTGTAGTACAAAGTGTTGTTACAGAACATGGACTTTTGCCAGGTGTTGACAATCCATTAAGGAAATGTCTCTGCCCAGTGTAGGATCATTTCAGCCGTTAACTCCTTGGAACTGTGATGACTCATGACGGTACAGGACCTTAAATCCACTCTCAGCCTTTCCTGACAACAAAATGACATGTGTATAACACAATAGTAATTTCCTTGCCCACACGCCAAGGGGCATACCAACAGGAGGAGTTCTGATTGGGAATTTCTTGGCTTTCTCTTCCAATGATATTCTGTAGGAAAACAAGCTACATTGCAACTAAATAGTAGATCAGCAAAATGAAAAGGAAGGTGAGGGCTGGGACACGCTCGCGTATTGCGATCTGTTAGCGTGAGAGAAACACACGCCAGTGTATCACAACGTGGGTGAATGTGATCTGTTCTGTTCTCGCAGCACGTGCCATCACATGCGCCCTGATTTCGAAATATTACCAGAAATCCAGCGCAAGTGGAAGGTAACATGTTTTGTTCACTAATCTGTCACATCAGAGGACACGTGGACATCCTTTAAGATTGGAAGAAAAGAAGTTTAATTTTCAGGTTAGGAAAGGTTTCTTTACAGTGAGAACGGTGAAACTGTGGAACTGACTTCCAGCAGATGTGGTAATGGCAAGTTCATTAAATAGCTTTAAAAATGGCCTGGATAAGTTTCTAAAACTAAAAAATATTGAGAATTACTGGTATTAATACATATACTGTAGATCTGGTTGGTATAGGGATACTATATAATATTGAGAATTACTGGTATTAATACATATACTGTAGTTCTGGTTGGTACAGGGATACTATATAATATTGAGAATACTGGTATTAATACTATACTGTAATCTGGTTGGTATAGGGATACTATATAATATTGAGAATTACTGGTATTATCATATACTGTAGTTCGTGGTTGGCACGGGGATACTATATAATATGAGAATTACTGGTATTAATAACATATACTGTAGTTCTGGTTGGTACAGGGATACTATATAATATTGAGAATTACTGGTATTAATACATACACTGTAGTTTGGTTGGTACGGGGATACTATATAATATTGAGAATTACTGGTATTAATACATACACTGTAGTTCTGGTTGGTACTGGAATACTTATAATATGAGAATACTGGTATTATACATATACTGTAGTTCTGGTGGTACAGGGATACTATATAATATTGAGAATTACTGGTATTAATACATAACTGTAGTTCTGGTTGGTAAAGGGATAATATATAATATGAGAATTACTGGTATTATACATATACTGTAGTTCTGGTTTGTAAAGGGATAATATATAATATTGAGAATTACTGGTATTAATACATATACTGTACTTGGTGGTACGGGCATACTATATAATATTGAGAATTACTGGTATTATAATATATATTGTAGTTCTGTTGGTACGGGGATACTATATAATATTGAGAATTACTGGTATTAATACATATATGTAGTTCTGGTTGGTACAGGGATACTATATAATATTGAGAATTATTGGTATTAATACATATACTGTAGTTCTGTTTGGTACAGGGATACTATATACTATTGAGAATTACTGGTATTAATACATATACTGTAGTTCTGGTTGGTATAGGGATACTATATAATATTGAGAATTACTGGTATTAATACATATACTGTAGTTCTGGTTGGTACAGGGATACTATATAATATTGAGAATTACTGGTATTAATACATATATTATAATTCTGGTTGGTACAGGGATACTATATAATATTGAGAATTACTGGTATTAATACATATACTGTAGATCTGGTTGGTACAGGGATACTATATAATATTGAGAATTACTGGTATTAATACATATATTGTAGATCTGGTTGGTACAGGGATACTATATAATATTGAGAATTACTGGTATTAATACATATACTGTAGTTCTGGTTGGTAGGGAGGGATACTATAATATGAGAATTACTGGTATTAATACATATAATGTAGTTCTGGTTGGTACAGGGATACTATATATTATTGAGAATTATTGGTATTAATACATATACTGTAGTTCTGGTTGGTACAGTGATACTATATAATATTGAGAATTACTGGTATTAATACATATACTGTAGTTCTGGTTGGTAAAGGGATAATATATAATATTGAGAATTACTGGTATTAATACATATACTGTAGTTCTGGTTGGTACAGGGATACTATATATTATTGAGAATTATTGGTATTAATACATATACTGTAGTTCTGGTTGGTACAGGGATACTATATATTATTGAGAATTATTGGTATTAATATATATACTGTAGTTCTGGTTGGTACAGTGATACTATATAATATTGAGAATTACTGGTATTAATACATATACTGTAGTTCTGGTTGGTAAAGGGATAATATATAATATTGAGAATTACTGGTATTAATACATACACTGTAGTTCTGGTTGGTACTGGAATACTATATAATATTGAGAATTACTGGTATTAATACATATACTGTAGTTCTGGTTGGTACAGGGATACTATATAATATTGAGAATTACTGGTATTAAACATATACTGTAGTTCTGTTGGTGGTAAAGGGATAATATATAATATTGAGAATTACTGGTATTAATACATATACTGTAGTTCTGGTTTGTAAAGGGATAATAATAATATTGAGAATTACTGGTATTAATACATATACTGACTTGTGGTTGGTACGGGCACATACTATATAATATGAGAAATACTGGTATAATACATATATTGTAGTTCTGGTTGGTACGGGGATACTATATAATATTGAGAATTACTGGTATTAATACATATATTGTAGTTCTGGTTGGTACAGGGATACTATATAATATTGAGAATTATTGGTATTAATACATATACTGTAGTTCTGTTTGGTACAGGGATACTATATACTATTGAGAATTACTGGTATTAATACATATACTGTAGTTCTGGTTGGTATAGGGATACTATATAATATATTGATGAATTACTGGTATTAATACATATACTGTAGTTCTGGTTGGTACAGGGATACTATATAATATTGAGAATTACTGGTATTAATACATATATTATAATTCTGGTTGGTACAGGGATACTATATAATATTGAGAATTACTGGTATTAATACATATACTGTAGATCTGGTTGGTACAGGGATACTATATAATATTAAGAATTACTGGTATTAATACATATACTGTAGATCTGGTTGGTACAGGGATACTATATAATATTGAGAATTACTGGTATTAATACATATACTGTAGTTCTGGTTGGTAGGGGGATACTATATAATATTGAGAATTACTGGTATTAATACATATACTGTAGTTCTGGTTGGTACAGGGATACTATATATTATTGAGAATTATTGGTATTAATACATATACTGTAGTTCTGGTTGGTACAGTGATACTATATAATATTGAGAATTACTGGTATAATAACATATACTGTAGTTCTGGTTGGTAAAGGGATAATATATAATATTGAGAATTACTGGTATTAATACATATACTGTACTTGTGGTTGGTACGGGCATACTATATAATATTGAGAATTACTGGTATTAATACATATATTGTAGTTCTGGTTGGTACGGGGATACTATATAATATTGAGAATTACTGGTATTAATACATATATTGTAGTTCTGGTTGGTACAGGGATACTATATAATATTGAGAATTATTGGTATTAATACATATACTGTAGTTCTGTTTGGTACAGGGATACTATATAATATTGAGAATTACTGGTATTAATACTTACTGTAGTTCTGGTTGGTATAGGGATAATAATATTGAGAATTACTGGTATTAATACATATACTGTAGTTCTGGTTGGTACAGGGATACTATATAAATTGAGAATTACTGGTATTAATAAATATATTTAATTCTGGTTGGTACAGGGATACTATATAATATTGAGAATTAATGGTATTAATACATATACTGTAGATCTGTTTGGTACAGGGATACTATATAATATTGAGAATTACTGGTATTAATACATATACTGTAGATCTGGTTGGTCAGGGATACTATATAATATTGAGAATTACGGTGTATAATACATATACTGTAGTTCTGGTTGGTAGGGGGATACTATATATATTGAGAATTACTGGTATTAATACATATACTGTAGTTCTGGTTGGTACAGGGATACTATATATATTGAGATTATTGGTATTAATACATATACTGTAGTTCTGGTTGGTACAGTGATACTATATAATATTGAGAATTACTGGTATTAATACATATACTGTAGTTCTGGTTGGTATAGGATACTATATAATATTGAGAATTAATGGTATTAATACATATACTGTAGTTTGGTTTGGTACAGGTATACTATATAATATTGAGAATTACTGGTATTAATACATATACTGAGTTCTGGTTTGGTACAGGGATACTATAAATATTGAGAATTACTGGTATTACCAGTATACAATATACTGTAGTTCTGGTTGATCCAGGGTAATTTCGATTGCCATTTGGCGTCACAAAGTATTACCACCCTCCCCACCCCTTTTCGGATGTTTTTTTTGGCCTTCCTATGGATCAACTGTTAGGTAGGGTTAAAAAGGAGGGTGAATAGGTTGGACTGATGGACGTATGTCTTTATTCAACCTCAATTACTAATTACTATGTAGTGTGGCCGCAGCCTAACTAGAGGGAATTTTTAAACAGTTAATGTTTAATCAGGATTTACTTTAAAAAGTAAGTGATATGTATTTTCTTTTAATTGCTTGTTTCTGGGTAATAGGGTGTAGACTGGAGATCTGCTTTTCTTCTCCTTTTTTTATCTTTTAAGAGTTTTATTTTTAGAGGAACTCCAGCTTAGAAAATTGTGAGAAGAGCTGTAAATTCGCCCTGTTGGCAACGCACCATCACCTACTCATTTGAATAGCAGCAGCACCGAGCATGTGCAGACCAGTGAACAGACAATGGGCGGGGGGGGGGTGATGTCAGCTCTGCCCTGTTCCATGTCTTATAAGAAAATAATCTTTGATTCAGGGTGGAGGATTACTGCCTACTATTATCTTTTATGAAAGAATCTTTTTCATTGTAACCTAGATGGGAAAGGGGCAAGACGGAAGAAGAACCACAGATAGAGAGATGTGATAGATAAACAACAACAGTGGGGGTTTCCAGACTATAAATGTATGAAATATTCCATTCAGAGCATATAAACAATATAACATTGCCTTTGGCCGGTTGCCATGATACTTCCCCTAGACCAGAATTACAAAGAGAAGTGGGACTGTGAGATCTGCTGTGTTTTATGTTTCTTTTTTTACAAAAAATTTCGTGACTAAAATAAAAGTTATTGTTAAACACTCGTCCTGGACCATTCGCAAAATAATAAATAAATAAATCTTCCTGTCTGTACTGTACAATGAACACTGATATATGGAAATCGTGAACTGTGCGGACTGGGGGCAGGGGGAAAAAATGCCGATCGGTGTATTAAGGAGTATCTCACATGTGATTACCATCATATATCTGTTGGCAATAAGGGGTAACCTCATACACACCACCAGACTGACCTACCATATGCTGTATGGGAAATATTCCGTAATGGCTCCTCTCTTAAAGGAGAACTAAACCCACACAATCCAAGTTTAAGTTAGAAAGTACCTACCTCAACATCCTTCTCAGCATGGAAGGTTCCACTCAGGGGCCTTTCCTTTACCTTATGAGCTCATTTTAGGTTCTGTTTGTTCCCCTTATGAAGCTGACATTTTCCCTTGCCTGACAGTACTTTTACTTGATTACATTGTCAGCCCTGTGTGATTTCCACTCCCACCTCTAACCATGATGTATGAATATATTACATCATCACATATTCAAATTGGTGGTGCAGCTGATTAACCTTTAGTAGTAACAGTGTTGTAGTGTGATGTATATAGGTCTGGGTATCTAGTGTGTCCAGATCTGTAATAATGTATGTCTCACCTACGGCTTTCACTCCACACAAATCCGATATATAAACAATAAATTGCAGGTGAAACATACAGAGACACAGGTCTGTAGCTGTGAATAGCAAGTTTATTGCAAAAACATGCGTGCTACTTGTTTCAGACCCACTCAAGCACTTGAGGAAGGACAAGTGGGGTCAGAGACATGTAGCACGCATGTTTTGAAATAAACCTGCACTATTCACAGTTACAGACCTCTGTCTTTGTAGTTTCACCTGCAATGTATGTTTAAGTGTTGGAGGGCCATGTTTAAAAACTTGCGAATCCGCAGGTTTTCGTTACTGTACGACCGTGGCAGTAGTATACCATAACCATAAACATAAACTACCATAATAATATTCTACGGGCGGTCGTAGATTTACGTTCAATATCGTACATTTACAAGATTTCCGATAGTAATCATAAATTAATGACGGCCATAACGATCGCTAAAGAAGGGCGATACCACACACTGTAAATATGGCCTGTAGTGTGAAGGTCTCTAGCTCTCCCTGTCAGCTGCAGCAATATTAGTAGAAAGTGTAGCTTCTTAAGGGGAATGTTGGAGGGTAAGAAGAGTGTGTTTTTATAGAAACCACATGGTGCATAACTGTAGGGGGAGGATAGTGAAGTGAACCGATTTGACACAGTTCTGTGCAATGCATTTCTCATCAGTGTACCTTATTAAAGGGAATGTTGGAGGGTGGGAAAGTGTGTTTTTATAGAAACCACATAGTGCAGAACTGTAGGGGGAGGATAGTGAAGTGAACCTGATCTTGACACAGTTCTGTGCAATGCATTTCTATCAAGTGTACCTTATTAAAGGGAATGTTGGAGGGTAGGAAAGGTGTGTTTTTATAGAAAACCAATGGTGGAGAACTGTAGGGGGAGGATAGAGAAGTGAACCTGATCTTGACACAGTTCTGTGCAATGCATTACTCATCAGTGTACCTTATTGAAGGGAATGTTGGAGGATAGGAAGGGTGTGTTTTTTAGAAACCACATGGGGCAGAACTGTAGGGGGAGGATAGAGAAGTGAACCTGATCTTGACACAGTTTGTGCAATGCATTAATCATCAGTGTACCTTATTAAAGGGAATGTTGGAGGGTAGAAGAAGAGTGTGTTTTAACTGTAGGGGGGAGGATAGTGAAGTGAACCTGAACTTAGCACAGTTCTGTGCAATGCATTTCTCATCAGTGTACTTATTAAAGGGAATGTTGGAGGGTAGGAAGAGTGTGTTTTCTGATTCAGATTCAGTAGTACAGAGCTAAGCTTAGGAATGCATTGCACAGAGCGGTGCTAAGATCAGGATCATTAATTATCTTCCACCTGCAGCACTGCACCATGTTCTATCAGTGTATGTATTAAAGGGGAATGTTGGAGGGTATGACACTTGCAGCTCTGCACCATGTATTTAATATGTAAATATACATATTAATAGGAATTATTGTAAGGGAATGCCAATTAAAGGGATTATTAGAGGGAATGCAAACATGTTCTATAAAATTAATGCAGCAGGGGGGCTGCCTGTGAGAAGTTTTGCAAAAACAATCAACTAGGGTTCCCACTTGCCTTTAAGACCCGAAAAACATATACAGGCCTATGTATTAAAAGTTTTATCGTTAAAAATGGGGCAAATTTTGCCCCAACCAATCAGATTTTGCATAAGAACTTTTATGCATAGGCCTGATAATATCTACACAACAAAAGGTTGTTAGTATTTCTTTAGAAGCATGATGCAGGCTGAGACAGTTGTATTAATGCAATGGTACTGAAATGGTACTGAATGGTACACCACTTCCAGGCTCCAACAATTCCCCTTTAAAATGCATTGCACAGAGGGTGCACCTGCAGTTCTGAGCTGTTTGTTTTATAAGTGTATAATTAAGTGGTCAGTTCAATTCTACTGGGTTACCACCTTTCCCTTTAAGACTCAAACACAGGGCTAGCTCCCACTAGTGCATTTTGGATTGCGGTTGTGATCGATTGTGTAGTGAGAGTGCAGGCATGTAATAGCCTATGGGACCGGCCCCACTACATGCGATGCATTTCCTGTGCTATTGGAGTGCATCCGATCACCATTTTTGGTCTGTATTGCATTCGCTCTGCTAGGGTGGAAGCACAACACCCATGCACAGAACTGAGCACGATCCCGCATTATTAGAAACCCATTGCGTTTAATACATGCTGTATTAACAAGAGGCTGAATTCAGAGGTGAGAGTCAAATGGTTTTACTAAGTGACAGTTATAGAGTCTGTGGAGCTGCTCAAGTACATTTTTCAGTAACTTGGGATATTAGACAAATCCCATCGGATCCAAGGGGATATGTGTAATATCGGCCATGGTTTGTCAGGCTTTGTAAAATACCATAATATTCCAATATTGCACAAGAATTGGATCATGTGTGGTGAAACAGCGATCGCCCCAAATTTGTACAACATTAAATAAAGGTGCATGCCCATCTTAAAGGCAAACAGAGGGAGATGTATGGTAATGAAAGTTCTTATCATTAAAAATGGTGCTAATTTTGCCCAAACAATCAGATGTTATTTACCATTTGAAAGCTAACATCTGATTGGTTTGGGCAAAATTAGCACCATTTTTAACGATAAGAACTTTTATTACATCTCACTGAAAGTCTTTATAACAGCCTGCAATTGGGACCAATTCTTTATAAGAAATATACAAAGCAAACCATCTTATCGTGCTCTCTCTTGTGACTAACTGATTCTGAAATCAGTTGACAGAATATCCTGTGACAGGATCCTTCCTTTATTTTTATCAAACTAGATAACTTTAGAAGTTATTTCTAAAAATAAAAAAAGTGAATAATTATGATCTTGCCCACGTGGCATTTTTTGAAGCGGATCAAAAAGGTAGTAACTGAATGCTTTTTTGCAATAACTGTCAGTTTTCAAGCTCCCCCCCTCCCTCTTTATTAACATAGTTCTCCAATGTCAAAGATGGGAGAATTTCAGTGACAATGACTTTGGGAGGAGCCAGAAAGAAGTCAGTTGCGCTGAGAATTACTCCATATCTGCAGCAACCAATGATGATTTTTAACTGCAGTACACCCATACAATACAATACAATAATGTTCTATAGCGCTTTACTCCCATGGGAGTGTTATCACAGTGGTAACAACTCTTTTGATTGGTTTAAATCCACATTTGTTTATTATGTGATTCTTCATTTTTAAACTGTATTGCCTATCTAGAATCAGCGTTATACCTAAAGATGGTGGCACTGTTTTGTTTAAATAGGTGATAAATGGCAAACATCAAAATGTTTTTTTCCCTTTGGCAAAATATTTCTACATAGTAACCCCTCTAATTAAAGACTAGAAAGAGAAATCTGTATAAAGGATTATAATAAATTGTAATCCTGTAATAACAGGAAGTTCATAGGTTGACTGTCCCTGATAGGAGCGAAACTCATGGCCTGGCGAGGTCCATTCCCTAAACAATTTTCATTGTTTATTCTATCAGATGGTTTTGTATTTAGTCTTCTAAAAATTTGTGGTTTATTTCTATAAAGAACAAGTTCATCTAATTTTTCTACCCCTTATACATTAACCGTTAAGGTTGTAGAGGCACAACTCTCACTTGTTTATTTAAATTATTCTTACTGTAAATGTTGTCTTCCATCTTTGAAGGATACAGAATGAATATAAAAATCCACCCTTCTGAAATGGGTAAAGCTTTTCTCATTATAACCAGTCCGGAGTGGTGAAAGGGATGACTTAACTCAGGAGTAATAAGTATACAGTACATTAACAGGATTCTTTATTAAACCGAGTTCCCGCGCAGATGCTCCTGTTTACAATAGAAATTTTATTTACCCAGTTTTCAACCTTCATATTAAGTAGCCCTATCTGAAAATTGTAGTCGGAGAATTTATATTTAAAGTTGTAAATATAATAAGATTCCCAAGTTTTGGAGCCTTTCCACAAATCAGAACATATTATACCAAGAAACAGAAGGAACATTGGCTCATCTAATATTTAGCTTTCATTAATACAATCTTAAAAATATTATTAGTATATTGAAAAAGTAATTTAGGCTTTTCAATGGCACAATGCAGTAAAGGTGAAACGCGTTTGGGGTGCGTGGTCCCCCGTCTACCAGTGCTTCCCTGGGTACAGCCACGATACTCTGCCTTCTAAGTACTCTGTGCATGTACTAAATGACTTTGACTGAGTGATAAGAAAATCTATTGTAGGCTATGGGATAATGCTATACTATGTGGGTACTGGATAAACCAAATTGGGGTGGAGGGCCCTCGTGGCTATTATTAAACTTCTTTGATGCACTTTGAAATACTAATAATATTTGTAAATGTATTTAATAAAAGCTACACTTCAGATGAGCCAATTTTCCTACTGTTTCTTTCCTACTGTTTCTAAAGGGCATGTTCACTGCTATATAGGTAATTCACACACACACACACACACACCCTCACATACCAAACCAAAAGTAGTTAGGAAGCTGACAGACATTGGACTAATCTGGTATGCTTGAAATGTTCTTCACCTTCTTTTCTTTTCTACTATCAAAGTTTCTATCTCCTCTCTGAGCTCTTAACAGCTTGCACATGCTCAAGGGGTAGCAAGGGGAATAACAATTCAGTCATTGGATGTGATGTCATCTATTACATCCATGACTGACAGTGCTAACTGGAAGTACCGGGATCCAGAAAGAAAGGAAGCAGAACATCAGACAGCATTTCTTGTTGATTACATTCTCAGATTTCTAATTTTTGGCATTTGGGGGGTTATTACCGATACACGATTTCTCATTTGAGGGATAACTTGCCTTTAAAATATCTAAATTTCTTGGGGTATATTCTACCCTAGGGTGTACTGTATATTCAGTGTTACATTGTGGTGAATTCATGTTAATGTTATGTCTAAACTATCGTCCTTAATTTAGAGAATGGTACATGGATTTAAAGGAGAACTAAAGCCAAAATACATATGAAGTTTAGATGATTCCCTGGGCATTCATCTTATACATATATAATACATTAATAATTCTGTCACTTAAAATGGGTATTGATTGTGGGTGCTCCTCCTCTTTGCTTCTGGTAAACAAACTGATAGGACAAACCTCTATGACTTAATATTCATTACATTGATTTGCATGGGGCTGACAACACCAGTGGTTGAAGTGGATTATGGGGAAAAAAAGATGGCAGCATCAACACATTGTTTTTGATGCTGGATTTTGATCTAGGGGTTTTGGGGGGGTGTTTATACTTAAAGGATAAGTGCACTGTAAAATCAAGTATTGCTCATTTGGAAGCTGCAGCTTTAAAAATATCCGTTGCCATATTTTTTTTTACCTATGCCCCTCCAGAGTCTAGCTTGTGCTTGAAAGCGCAGACATCTTGTTACTGGTTTGCTGAATGTTAAGCTCCGCCCCTCTGAGATTCCTCTGCTTTTCCTGCTTGAGCCTCAAACAGTAATGCTTGTGAGTTCCGTGCACTCTCCTGCTTGAGCCTCAAACAGTAATGCCTGCGAGTTCCGTGCACATGTGTGTGCACAGAACTCACAGGCATTACTGTTTGTGGCTCAAGCAGGAGAAAGCAGAGGAATTCTCAGAGGGGGGGGTTAACATTCAGCAAACCAGTAACAAGATGTCAGCAACTTCCCAAGCACAAAGCTAGGCTCTGGAGGGACATAGGGGAAAAAAAATATGGCAATATTGTTGCTATTAAGCCTTTACTAAATAGGCTACACCGCTCTATCGTAGCTTTGTGAAGGTTCTCATTCATCCAGGTCATGGTAATCTGTTGTATTCAATTAGATCAACTGGACTTGAAATGTAGTTCTTGAAGACGTTTCGCTAGTCATCCGACTGGCTTTCTCGGATGACTAGCGAAACGTCTTCAAGAACTACATTTCAAGGCCAGTTGATCTAATTGAATACAACAGATATACGCTTATTCAAAAAAAAAATTGGAAATGGCTGGCCAACGCAGAATTACTGCAAAACCCACGCTATTCGATTTAATCCGGGTTAGCGTGGGTTTTGCAGTAGTTTTCGCACAAAAAATGATTTTTGCATCGGACCGTTTATATGTTAATTAGCCCATAAAGCATTGAGTGCATGGCCTTATGGGATAATTGTTTTTATTATCAGTGGAAAGTTCCTCAGCTCACCTTTACATAAGGAAACAGCTGATAATATTTGCATTGTCTAGGAACATGCAGAGAGAAGTTCCCTTTTATGGTTTTCCTCTCTGCATTATAATTGGGTTTAGAAACAAATGCTGAATTGTTATTTACAGCTATACCCACAATGCTGTGCAATAGCTTCTCTCATTTTGCCTAATAAGACAGTTGTTGTCACTGGTTCTATAAAATGATTACAGTGGTACATTTAATCTAAACCATAAAAACAAAATCATATTCTTCCACTCCTCCTGCCCTTGATCTTTGTAACATTAATTACTGCTGCCTTTTCATTTATGACCTAATAAGCTAGGTATACACATTCCGCAAAAATAATAATTTGGGGAATTTGCGTACGCCCGTTACGACCAATTCCGATTTGCCGATGAAAGTTAGCGCTGGCATTGGAAACAGTCGTTACGAACGGAAATTTTCCTCGCCCAACATTGGCCCCCTGTATGGTGAACTGTCTGCAATTGTAGGTGTATGGCAGCCACAAGTGATTAGTACTGTGTGTACCCGACTTTAGTTACAGGCGTATAAACCATCAGATGCCCGTAGTAGTCTAGATAAACTGTCAATCAATTTAGAAGAAGTCGGCCTTTGGGTTTTTTCAATTGGCTTGAGAATATCTGCATTCAGGTTCCTTGTTTTGACTCGCCTTTATTTGTTTTGGTCAGGAAATGACTAGAGGCATTGCATCGAAGTAACAGTTACAACAGCTTAGAAAACAGAAAATACCAAGCAGGGAGTACGACTGGTTTTTTTAATTAGGAACATTTCAAACATTGGTAGGGATGTTTGCAGCAGATGAGCCCAGCATAGGAAATATCCCTAACAATAGAAGGCATCTCCATGAGTCCATAACTGCACAGTTGTAAGGTGCTTGGTTGGTCCAGTGATGCAAAAGGAGGGAACTAATGTGGGTCCAACATCCCTGCAGTCTAATGGGTGTAGCAATTGTGGTTTGTTATGAAATGTCGAGCCCAAATGATTCAGTTTGGAAAATGATTCATTAATTACATGATGTCATTGCAGCTTGAAGTCGTTGAAGGAAGGAGAGAGTCTTCTGCGTACAGAGTTTCCTAGTAATTCTGTAAGTTGTAATCTACAGACAAAAAATAAAACTTGCCCTTCAAAAAAGGGGTAATTACAGAACTACAGCGGTAGTGCTGATATTTTAATGCAAACCATAGCCTATTGAAGACCACATCATTATGTCTATTTCTAATGATCAAATATCCCAAGGGCTTTATGCACACAGCCTTATTATATGTTCCTATAACGAGGTCATAGATACTACAAATGACGTGTGTGATACACAATGAGGCACAATAATTGTGTTTACCATTCAAGAAATCAGGCAGAGAAGATTGGTCCTTTTCTATTGGACATAGAATCATCCAATAATATTGCTTTGTCTATTGCCATTATTACTCTAATTATCTTAATCCTTGTGTTGTCTCCTACATGGAACCTCCCAGAATTATCATCACTTAATCACTAAAAGAGTATCAACGTGTGAAACATTATTTCATTATTACTACTATGTCACCGTGATGTCACCACATGTTACAGCCTGACAGTAACACCCGAAGAGTGGCAGATAGAAAAAGAGGGACCAGCGGGCTTAGCGGTGTGAATATCTACTATTGTGAATAAAGGTGATCATTCCCACGTCGGCACATTGATGTGAACTACAGAAAAATTGGTTATTTGGTAAACATTCTGTGCACAATCTGAATGATGTTGAGAAGTTTAAAAATGTATCTGACAAGGAAACAAGAACAGTCAACTCAGTCGTCATCCAATAACATTTCAGGGAATTCTTGAGTGGGATTCTGGTAAATTTGTGAATGTATACACTGCCGCCTTACCGTAAATAGAATTCCAACTATAGTAAGGAAGAACGTATGGAACTTTTCATCTACCGCAGTGCTCCAAGTAATGTATTGGCAATAAGCGAATCTACATTCTTTAGGAGTGTAATGGGGTCTCAAACATTTTGTCAATAAAACATTCCCTTACATAAACACAGTGTGCTGCAATACGCTTAATAGCTGACAATCAATATCAATCACAGCTACAGGCTTCTAGCACACACCATAACATAACATAGATGGACTGTTTGTTCTCCAAAAAGTAAAGTAGTTATTAGCAGATCAGGGATCGAATAGCTCAGAGGTCATTCGTGTGCCGCTGTACGGTTCCTGAAGATAATAAAAAAACAAATTAAAGGAATATCACTCCCAAAGTGAAATATTCCTTTAATGTATTGATTGAAGCCCGTAGGTAAGGAGCTATGCTTACCTGTTCTTCAATCAATAGTTCAGATCCGGGAACAAGATTCAAGAAACTACCTTTTGCACGATCCACGGTCTACAGTGAAATCCCCGAACGTACTTGTTCGTCTTCTATAGCGCGAATTATCACGGCATGCGCACTATAGCTCTACAGAACAGGAAGCGTTGGGACCTGTCGCTGTAGACGGTGGATTGTGCAAAAGGTAAGTTTCGGAGGTAACCCATAACTATCTTTAAAATAATTAAAGGAAACTATACACTAAAATAACATTTTAAAAATGACCAGTACCTGTAACCGGTATTGGCTTCCCACCCTCTCTCAATATTATATAGTATCACTGTACAAACCAAGAACTACAGTATTGTATTAATACCATAATTCTCAATATATAGTATCCCTGTACCAACCAGAACTACAGTATATGTATTAATACCAGTAATTCTCAATATTATATAGTATCCCCCTAACCAACCAGAACTACAGTATATATTAATACCATAATTCTCAATATTATAGTATCCCTGTACCAACCAGAATACAGTATATGTATTAATACCAAATTCTCATATTATATAGTATCCCTGTACCAACAACTCAGATATGTATTAATACCAGTAATTCTCATATTATATAGTATCCCCTGTACCAACCAAATATACATATATGTATTAATACCAGTTTCTCAATATTATATAGTACCGTACCACCAGAACTACAGTTATAGTATTTAATACCAGTATTCTCAATATTATATGTATCCCTATACCAACCAGAACTACAGTATATGTATTAACCAGTAATCTCAATATTATATAGTATCCCTGTACCAACGAACTACAGATTGTAATTAATCAATATTCTCAATATATATAGTATCCCTGTACCAACCAGAACTCAATATATGTATTAATACCAGTAATTCTCAATATTATATAGTATCCCCGTACCAACCAGAACTCAATATATGTATTAATACCAGTAATTCTCAATATTATATAGTATCCCGTACCAACCACAAGTACAGTATATATTAATACCATAATTCTCAATATTATATATTATCCCTTTACCAACCAGAACTACAGTATATGTATTAATACCAGTAATTCTCAATATTATATAGTATCACTGTACCCCCAGAACTACAGTATAATGTATTAATACCAATAATTCTCAATATATATAGTATCCCTGTACCAACCAGAACTACAGTATAGTATTAATCCAGTAATTCTCAATATTATATAGTATCCCCCTACCAACCAGAACTACGTATATGTATTAATACCAGTAATTCTCAATATTATATAGTATCCCTTACCAACCAGATCTACAGTATATGTATTAATACCAGTAATTCTTAATATTATATAGTCCCCTGTACCAACCAGATCTACAGTATATGTATTAATACCAGTAATTCTCAATATTATATGTATCCCTGTACCAACCAGAATTATAATAATGTATTAATACCAGTAATTCTCAATATTATATAGTATCCCTGTACCAACCAGAACTACAGTATATGTATTAATACCAGTAATTCTCATATTATATAGTATCCCTATACCAACCAGAACTACAGTATATGTATTAATACCAGTAATTCTCAATAGATATAGTATCCCTGTACCAAACAGAACTACAGTATATGTATTAATACCAATAATTCTCAATTTATATAGTATCCCTGTACCAACCAGAACTACAATATATGTATTAATACCAGTAATTCTCAATATTATATAGTATCCCCGTACCAACCAGAACTACAATATATGTATTATACCAGTAATTCTCAATATTATATAGTTGCCCGTACCAACCACGTACAGTATATGTATTAATACCAGTAATTCTCAATATTATATTTATCCCTTTACAAACCAGAACTACAGTATATGTATTAATACCAGTAATTCTCAATATTATTTATCCCTTTACCAACCAGAACTACAGTATATGTATTAATACCAGTAATTCTCAATTTTATAGTATCCCTGTACCAACCAGAACTACAGTATATGTATTAATACCATAATTCTCAATATTATATAGATTCCAGTACCAACCAAACTACAGTGTATTGTATTAATACCAGTAATTCTCAATATTATATATTATCCCTTTACCAACCAGAACTACAGTATATGTATTAATACCAGTATATCTCAAATTATATAGTATCACTGTACCAACCAGAACTACAGTATATATTAATACCAATATTCTTCTCAATAATATTTATCCCTGTACCAACCAGAACTACAGTATGGTATTAATACCAATATTCTCAATAATATATTATCCCTGTACCAACCAGAACTACAGTATATGTATTAATACCAGTAATTCTCAATATTATATTTATCCCTTTACCAACCAGAACTACAGTATATGTATTAATACCAGTAATTCTCAATATATATAGTCCACTGTACCAACCAGAACTACGCGTTATGTATTAATACCAATAATTCTCAATAATATATAGTATCCCTGTACCAACCAAACTACAGTATATGTATTAATACCAGTAATTCTCAATATTATATAGTATCCCCCTACCAACCAGAACTACAGTATATGTATTAATACCAGTAATTCTCATATTATATAGTATCCCTGTACCAACCAGATCTACAATATGTATTAATCCAGTAATTCTCATATTATATAGTATCCCTGTACCAACCAGATCTACAGTATATGTATTATACCAGTAATTCTCAATTTATATAGTATCCCTGTACCAACCAGAATTTAATATATGTATTAATACCAGTAATCTCCAATATTATATAGTATCCCTGTACCAACCAGAACTACAGTATATGTATTAATACCAGTAATTCTCAATATTATATAGTATCCCTATACCAACCAGAACTACAGTATATGTATTAATACCAGTAATTCTCAATAGTATATAGTCTCCCGGTACCAAACAGAACTACAGTATATTATTAATACCAATAATTCTCAATATTATATAGTATCCCTGTACCAACCAGAACTACAATATATGTATTAATACCAGTAATTCTCAATATTATATAGTATCCCCGTACCAACCAGAACTACAATATATGTATTAATACCAGTAATTCTCAATATTATATAGTATGCCCGTACCACCACAAGTACAGTTATGTATAATACCAGTAATTCTCAATATATATATTATCCCTTTACAAACCAGAACTACAGTATATGTATTAATACCAGTAATTCTCAATATTATATATTATCCCTTTACCAACCAGAACTACAGTATATGTATTAATACCAGTAATTCTCAATATTATATAGTATCCCTGTACCAACCAGAACTACAGTATATGTATTAATACCAGTAATTCTCAATATTATATAGTATTCCAGTACCAACCAGAACTACAGTGTATGATTAATACCAGTAATTCTCATATATATAGTATCCCGTACCAACCAGAACTACAGTGTATGTATTAATACCAGTAATTCTCAATATTATATAGTATCCCTGTACCAACCAGAACTACAGTATATGTATTAATACCAGTAATTCTCAATATTATATATGTACCCCGTGCCAACCGAACTACAGTATATGTATTAATACCAGTAATTCTCAATATTATATTATCCCTTACCAACCAGATCTACAGTATATGTATTAATACCAGTAATTCTCAATATTATTAGTATCCCTGTACCACACAGAACTACAGTATATGTATTAATACCAGTAATTCTCAATATTATATAGTATCCCTATACCAACCAGATCTACAGTATATGTATTAATACCAGTAATTCTCAATTTTTTTTTAGTTTTAGAAACTATCCAGGCCATTTTTAAAGCTATTTAATGAACTTGCCATTACCCACATCTCTGGAAGCAGTTCCACAGTTTCACCGTTCTCACTGTAAGAAACCTTTCCTAACCTGAAAATTAAACTTCTTTTCTCCAATCTTAAAGGTGTCCACGTTTCCTCTGATGTGACAGATTAGTGAACAAAACATGTTACCTTCCACTTGCGCTGGATTTCTGGTAATTTTCGAATCAGGGCGCATGTGATGGCACGTGCTGCGAGACAGAACAGATCACATTCACCCACGTTGTGATACACTGGCGTGTGTTTCTCTCACGCTACAGATCGCAATACGCGAGCGTGTCCCAGCCCTCACCTTCCTTTTCATTTTGCTGATCTATATTTAGTTGCAATGTAGCTTGTTTTCCTACAGAATATCATTGGAAGAGAAAGCCAAAATTCCCAATCAGAACTCCTCCTGTTGGTATGCCCCTTGGCGTGTGGGCAGGAAATTACTATTGTGTTATACACCATGTCATTTTGTTGTCAGGAAAGGCTGAGAGTGGATTTAGGTCCTGTACCGTCATGAGTCATCACAGTTCCAAGAGTTAACGGCTGAAATGATCCTACACTGGGCAGAGACATTTCCTTAATGGATTGTCAACACCTGCAAAAGTCCATGTTCTGTAACAACACTTTGTACTACAGTAATGGAGAATGAAAGGCGAGGCTCTGGTTGTTAGGGATTACGCTATTAGGTGTCAGTAGATTTGTAATGCTAAATAATTATTGTTGAAATTAATTAACAAAAAAATCCCTTTGACAAAATACCTCTCTGTGACAAAATGGCATTTTGTAGAAGCTGCTGGACAGAATACAGAACACGACAGAGTATTGACTTATCTTTAGTGTGGGATCTTGGTTACATTCCAACTCTGACCCAAATTTGACAGAAGTAAAATTCTTTCTTCGGCTGGCGCAGTCCTATGTGTGTACGGACCTAAATATAATGACCGATTCCAGGCTAAGACTACACTCCCCAAGTCCTAATTAAGTCTGATGAAATCGTATGCACTTTGTATTTGTTACATATTTACAAATAGTAGTTAATGTTTGATAAAGACACAAATTCATCTAATTCAGTGTTTTACTCTTCCAAGGATCTTACAGCTGGTTTAGAATGTCTTTACTGTATAAGTTCAAGGAGAACTACACCAAAATATTTATACTCCATAATCTGAAAGCACCCCCCCACCCCACCACAAGGACACCAATAAACACCAAATAATGCCATTACAGTAAATGTAACACACTGACCAACTGGATAGGACAACTGTGTGTATATGCAATGTCTGGCCATGGCCACGCCTCCTGACTTCAGTCACATGCCTGCTCTGCCAAATATGGTTGGCTAGAGAATACGGATTGGCTAGAGAATACTGGTTGGCGTGACCTGCTGTAACAAGTTCTGCTGAGTTTTTAGGACTGAGCATGTGCAAAGAACATAATGATCAGCGACCACACTGTGGATACTGGAATGTTGGGAAACAAAACACAAACGAAAGGTAATTTCTCGCACCCACATCAAATGAGACAACTGCTTTATATTAATGTGCTCTGCCTTCTGCTTTAGTGTTGTTTCGTGGCTTTAGTTGTCCTTTAATGTTAATATTCCAACACGTATTTGTGTAAGTTTGTTGTTCTTTCTTCTTGTGTTTGTTTATCCCATATTGATGGTTTGGGTGAAGTGTTTCCTCTCTTAAGTCTAGGTCTTAGCGTTTCTTTACGCTTTTCTGCCCGATTGTGTTTTTTCTGATCTGAAATGACATGTTATTTTTAATGGGATTCACAGTTCCCACTATGCCCTTTACTCTTTATTAATCACACATCATAACTTTTGGTTCCTTTGTGTTCTTTCCTGTCTATTCAAGTCTATGGAATGCAAAGAAAATGGGGACAAGCGGACACAATGCAAACGCAATCGCATCACGTTTTTAGTCCAGTGCATGAGTCCTGTGTCTGAAACTATACTGAGAAAATGTTTTTAGGGCTGTGGCCACACGACACACGCTTGAAATGTGTAAATGCAATGTAGCTGTGCGTTTGAGCTGCATTCTGGCATATTCCTTTAATTGGAGCGCATACGGAAAAAAATGAACGTATCTGAAAACTGATTTTGCAGCAAACACAGTGTGGCCAACCGCATTGAGTTAGCCTGGCTTGTGTTTTTCACGTGCTAAAGGATTGTAAAACACAACGTGAGAAATGCTCAGAAAAGTGGGACCTAGCGTTAAAAAACCCCTACCTCCATTCTGTGGTTTGCAGTGGACGAGGATCCCACCTCCTGCTTTTGTTCAGCCAAAGTTGCTGTATTTTCTCGGTACAGTCGTTATATAAGACATAATAAAATATATCTCTTACTAAAGGTTAAAAATGAGTTATTGCTCATTACAAAATGGCTTAATACTTTAGATATTTTTCCAAAATAATATATATTAATATATAACACAGGAAACTATAATCCTAGTTCCAGTTAGTTACATTTGGGTCTTGCTAATTAGAAGAGAAAATTTGTAGATACAGTGCATCCCATTTTTTCATCGCAAGTTTAAGTGAGAGATCGCCCTCTGTGTGCAAACCTGATACAAAACTGGTAGATCATTATTCTCCACTTAGGCTGAGGCCACACTGCAACGCGCCAGAATGTGCATGCAACCGTTGCACGCGATTAGGTATCCGATCCTTGTTTGAGTGTGCGTTTTGCACATGCGGTCTTGACGTTTTCCGCATCGGAAATTGCGGGATTCTTTGCGTTCCCGTGATTTCCATTATAACCAAACGCACTTGCAACTGCTATGTGCAAAACGCGTGCGCAAACATAAAACGCGCACGTGTGGCTGCCTAGCCCTTACAGTCATTTACACTGAATTAGCTACTATATATATATATTGTACATGAAAATAGACAACAAAAATTAAAAGAATATTTTACCCCTCAAAACATAAATACATTTACATAATATAAATGCATAAATAAATAATGTACAACCCTGCTGTAAAATATAAGGATTTTAGAAGTCAACTAAATGCTTCATGACCATGTAAAAGTACTGTAAGTCGGGTGTGGATTGTAAGTATTGTAGGTTGGGTAGGGTATAATACTGAAGGTCAGGTGTGGTAGTAATTACTGTAGGTCGGTATGGGTAGTAAGTATTGTAGGTCGTTGTGGGTAGTAAATAATGTAGGTCGGTGTGTGGGTAGTAATACTGTGGGTCAGGTGCAGGTAGTAATAGGTCCGAGAATAGATCTAGGCAATCCTGCCACAATTTCAGTTCAACTAAACAGCACAGGCAACCGAGACCCTATACAGGATCCAAATTAACATGCTAGGTTCATACTTATTAGTATTCACCACAGCAATGTCCAGAGTTACAGTTGCTATGGGTTGGATAGCACTGGATACTGATTAGCTTTATAGGTGGGTGATGTGGGGTTAAGCGTAAAAGCTCCCTAAAAAGTATAAAATGAAATAGAGCCTTCTATAGGGGGGGGTATATGCAAATACAGAAAAGTTTTTTTTTGATTGGCTAAGACTGTCACATGTTTTACAAACAGCCAATCATTGGATTTTATACTGACATTACCACTCTCCTTTCAGTATCCACATGGAGACCCTTTAGCAGTCACAGGAGTGTGGTTTAACCTTCCATTTTGACAATCCCATATTAAAATGGAATCTCAGCTCTGTAAGTAAGTTTATATATTTTGTATAAGTTGTATATTTTGTCTTGTCCCTAATATAAGTCAGTGATATACTTTATATACATTTGTTGATGGTCATTTAAATGGTAATAGTGAGTAGGCCTAACGGAGGTTAGAGCCAGATTTGAGCTTGTTAATATATAACATCAAGTGGACCAGGCTGTGTCATTCCACCAGCCATTTAGGGTTAGTGCTAAATAAAACTGGAGAATTAAACACAAGGTAAAAGAGAGTATGAGGAGAAGAGAACAAAACATGTTCGCTGGTGGGTCCTGTGTGTTTTATTATGACCGAGTCTGTCTGAGGTGAATACCATATAAATATAACAATATAATTATATACCAGACCTGCCTCCAGCCCACTCTACCCTGTTCTGCAGCTGATCTGAGCCAATAACCGGAAAGAACCATGGACACAGGACCACCTGTCGTGGAGAGTCGATACGTTATCGAAATGGGTTAGCAGGATATCACCTTTTTCATGATCATTAGCACCACATGACATCACTGGAGCACAGACCAAACAGGGCATAATGTGGTTTACCAAGAACTTTTAGTTACAATCAGGAAACCTTCATTTACACTCCGGAGCAGATTAGTCAGTGCACATCACACAAACCCACAGTGATCATCATGACTACTGAATGAAACTGCGCATTGAAACTAATGAACCTTCAGAAATGTCCCAGACCAGTGCCATAGACTTGGCATATCAGCAATATGGACAAATCCACCATGGCAGCACAAAAATAGACAGCGTGGATATGTTTGTGAACTTTTTATATTAATCCCAGACAGGGAAGTAAACAGGGATTTTTTTTGTGTAGATACACCCTCTTCAACCTCTGTTTCCCTTTAACGACATGAAAGCACCCAATGACATCATGCAGCATGACATCATTTTCATTCTAGTCCCATACAGATAGCAACATGGGTCTCGAGAAAAACCCTTGTGTAATTCCAGCATCTACCCCAATGTAGAGACTGATACTGATAACATGGGCCAAGGACCAAAGACTGTCTTAGTCAAGCTTTGCATTATAGCAGTAATGATAATTATACCTGTGATGTTCCAGAACTATGGAGCACCATTAAAAATAGGTTTCTTACTTTAACGGAGGAAATTAGCACCAGCGACTGTGGGAAGGTGGAGAGGAAGACTTGGTGATGTTTGGAAATGAATAAGATACTCAGACATAATCTGGTTTACCAAATATAATTTCAATTATTCAGGAAGCCATTGACACATCCTGGAGCATTGCTCACATTGAACAAGTCCTTGCTGATCAGAATTGCATGAGGACACGGAATGTACAAATTGCAACTCGCAACTCAGCAAGCCTAATAAGCCTTGTGCAGATTCTATCTAGCAGCCCAGAGTGACAGTGCAATAGACTTGTGCATATTAACCCCAATCATGTCATATTTACCATGGGTGGCACAATATGGTATATCACCACCAATAACACTATATTACTACACCCGAAGAATCTGCCCAACCTGGTGGTTTCTTTTAAAGGACAACAACATTGCCCCAGCATTAACATGATCCCTTTTTAATCTACAGAGTATTTCTGGAAGAGGCTACACCTGTAATAGGAAAATAAGAAAATGGCTCCCGGAATCTTTCTTCAAATCTGGTCTAACCCCTCTATAGTTTGCAAGAAGCACAACATCCCATTGGCCAAAACCCAAAGTCCCATGGGGTGAGGACCTGGTGCAAAAAAGGTCACACGTATGCATACACATAGCATACACGTATCCATACACTTAGCCATACACATACCCATACATTAGCCATACCCATACCCATACACATAGCATACATATAGCCATCACATACCCATACACATAGCATACATGTATCCTTACACGTAGCCATACACATACCCATACATATAGCCATACACTTACCCACACACATAGCCATACACGTACCCACACAGGTAGCCATATGTAGCCATACACATAGCAATACACAATCACACACACGTACCCATACACATAACCATACGTGTCACATAGCTATACACGTACAATACACATAGCAATACACATACCCACACACGTACCCATACACATAGCCTACGCGTCACATAGCCATCATGTACCCATACACATAGCATACACATAGCCTAAACGTACCCATACATGTACCCTACACATGCCCACACGTACCCATACACATAATCATACACGTACCCACACACGTAGCCACACACATACCCTAACATTTAGCCATATACGTACCCCCCCCACTTACCCATACACTTGCTCATACATGTAGCCAGATGTAGCTATACACGTACCACACACTTAGCCATACACACACTCATACATGTACTCGGATGTACCCATACACGCGCACACATTGTCCCATACATGTACCCATATAGTTACATAGCCATACACGTAGCATACACATATCCATACACATTGCTACATGTACCCATACCCATACATGTACCCATACACTTAGCCATACCCGTACCAATACACATAGCCATACCCATACCCTACAATTATAGACACACATACACCTATGTGTATTACACGGAGGCTGTGTAAGTAAAGTTCGGCTTAGCGGTTGGGGGTGGGAGAGAGTCCCTACACTACAGCAAAGTTTTGTAAGAGGTGGACATGCTTGAGTAGATAATTTCCAATTGCTTGTTAAGGGGTCAGGAAGGAATATTTCCCCCTCTTGTGGTAAAATTGTCTGCAGCTACAGGAGGGGTTTTTGCCATCCTCTGGATCAACACTCCCTTTATTTAACCGTTATTACAGTGTTGGGCATAAGTAATGTAACACTCTTTTTGCCAGGCAGTCAATAATATTTTAATATAAAAAACTTTCAAATGAATATTTGTTATTCTTTCTTTGCATTTATTCTATATGGTATACTTATAATTTTATTATATGGCATTAAGACCAAAGGCTATATTGAACAGGTTGTGGAGTTAGGATTCCACCGCTCTGCAGGGTTTGACTCAATGTAATTGACTATATCACCTAGCTATGTGCAGTCTACTGACGTATATCACTAGTGCTATGTCAGGGCTGCTGACTAATCACCTAGTGCTATGTGCAGGGCTGCTGACTATATCACTAGTGCTATTGCAGGGCTTGACTACCCAAGTGCTATGTGCAGGGCTGCTGACTATATCACCAAGTGCTATGGTCAGGGCTGCTGACATAATCACCAAGTGCTAGTGGCAGGGCTGCTGACTATATCACCATGCTATGTGCAGGGCTGCTGACTATATCACCTAGTGCTATGTGCAGGGCTGCTGACTATATCACCTAGTGCTATGTGCAGGCTGCTGACTATATCACCTAGTGCTATGTGCAGGGCTGCTGACTATATCACCTAGTGCTATGTGCAGGGCTGCTGACTATATCACCTAGTGCTATGTGCAGGGCTGCTGACTATATCACCTAGTGCTAGTGCAGGGCTGCTGACTAATACACCTAGTCTATGTGCAGGGCTGCTGATATTCACCTAGTGCATGTGCGGGCTGCTGACTATATCCCTAGTGCTATGTGCAGGGCTGCTGCTATATCACCTAGTGCTATGTGCAGGGCTCCTGACTATACACCTAGTGCTATGTGCAGGCTGCTGACTATATCACCTAGTGCTATGTGCAGGGCTGCTGACTATATCACCTAGTGCTATGTGCAGGGCTGCTGACTATATCACCTAGTGCTATGTGCAGGGCTGCTGACTATATCACCTAGTGCTATGTCAGGGCTGCTGACTATATCGCCTAGTGCTATGTGCAGGGCTACTGAGAGACCTTGGGATAAGAATCCAAAACCCAAACTTTAAGAAATGCTAACCTCAGCAATCTTCTCAGATGGAACTGAAAGCTCACTTTAGGGCTATATTTTTAAACCGGAGGTATCAGAAAGGTGTGATATGGCAGGTTTATATCGGCGTCTTTTATGTAATTTGCAACAGCCATACAATACCCTTCCGGACTTTAAAGGGCATGTCCACCCTTAAACAAAAAACGTATCACCTCCTATTCCAACCGATATATTTGGCAAATAATTAGATGTAATATAACCAGATATTTAGGTAATTATTGTCCCTGTGGCAGAGGAAGCAGGCTCCTCCCTTTCAATGATGTCTGGGACTGCGGACATCACAGCCAATGACTGCCTACTCTTTCCCCTGCTATATAAACCTTTTTGATCAGGGAGGGGGGCGCAGAGGAAGGGGGGCGCAACCTCTGGCAGAAATGAGAAACCAGAGCAACACTTAAATATCTGGTTAGAAATGCACGTAATAGCGCTAAACATTACAGTTGGGGTTAGGGAAATAAAGGGCAATTGACCATTGGACATTGGTTGGACATGCCCGTTAAGACGGCTGTAATATTGTACGGGTATCAGTATTTTACGACCTTGCGGAATAGCGAATCATGAAGTAGAACTTATCGTTTTCACAATACCTCATCTTTGTAAAACCGCCCTAAGTTCTGTTTGTTCCATAAAGCTGAAGTTGACATTTCCTTCTCCGCCAGGCCGAACATATTTTTGTAATGGGAACTGAGAGTTTTGACATTTAATTGCTAAACCTCTTTCTTAGATTCCTTCTTGGCTTTTTTATCTAGCAATGGATGTCACTTTTCTATTCAATTGCAAGTAACCTTGATGTCATAACGTGTTTCAAGCCTTAGAAATATCTATGGAAATAAAAAAAAAAAAAGGAACAGTGACAAGTGTGACTATTAAATAGCATCTCTCCTGTATTTTCCTTAATTAAAAGATTTGTAAAACAATCGCATAAAAGATTTGGAGAGTCATGTTCATCTGACAATACTCCCTTTAAATGGAAATTAATTATCTCAGACTTAATTATATTTTAGAGACTCGCAGAACTTTTTCGAAACTTTTCCCTCTAGGAAGAACGATGGCCCCCTATTGTTTCGCCTTTAAACAAGCCTTCAACTTTATTTATTTAAAGGGAAGATCATTAATTGTTTAAATTGTTTATCTATATTCCACATACCTAGGTATTTTACATCTTATATTTATTTATTTCAATCTGCTTTACAGTGTTCAGTAGGGAGCTGCTGTGTCAGATTCTGTGATGCTCCTTCTATTTGCCAGGATGCACTATTTCCTTGGAATGTTCCGAACAGTAGGATGGACTAGAACTCGAACCGGAGTTCGAATGGACTCGGACTTCTCGAACTATCCCGGACCGGATTTCTCGGACTTTCGAACTTTCCGGACTTTCGATAATTATCAAATTTCGTCGTGCTGTTTCGAGAATTATCGAATTTACGAGCCTTTCACTAACCCTCAAAAGATCGTTTGTTTGACTTAAATGGGTCCAGATTCGATCTTTCCAACGGACCGAACTTTATGAAGTTCGTCCATCTCTACCTAACAGTAATTTCTACTAATTGGCGTTGGGTGGGTCAAACATGCCAATTCTCTACTGAGCACATGAACCAACCCAAGGTCAGGATCCAAAATAAGACATTATAAGGTGTCCTGCAAACAGAAGTTGGTTTATTTATATACAGAATAATCAGAACATTTCTCTTTTATATTAGTGTGAACCCCTTCAATTTTCGTGATCTGTGATAAAAAAAGAAAATATGTCCGTATAGGACTGGTTTGTAACATGGATGAATTTGACAGTGTTCTGTTAAAGGGGAATAGAATTTAACCTACAGGTCAGGTACCTGCAACTTGATATCTTGTAATGTTTATTGTTTACACAAAAACATCTAATTGGTTGGATCAATTGCTGGGACAAACTTCTGCTCTGTACTCTACCAACCCATAATATCTGTCCAAAAAGTTGGTATCTGTGTGCATAGAGGCATTTGTATTTGTAAGACTTTGTGGAGATGCAATACAGGGTGCATAAAAAAACATGGGGGGTTTATCAAAAAGCTTTGGTAACTGAACCATTCACCTAATAATTAGTGGAAATTAGTACGGGGATGGGGAACGCAGGGAGTAACTACCAGGCAGTTGTAGGTTCCAAACTGGGAGTTGTACTTTAAATATTTAGTGGACACTCTGACCTAGTAGCTCCAGAACAGTATGAAGCATCATTCGGTCTTTATCGCATGATCTAGATGTTCCAGTTCATTCTAGAATGTCAATAGGATTCTAAATAAAAAGGTAACATTAAAGGAAAAGTAAACCAAAATATTTTGGGTTATATATATATTTTTCAGCACCCAAGATTACTCTCTTAAACCAAACTTGGTATAGAAGCAACTGGGTGTTTCAAAATGTGCGGATCCGGCGGAATTTTAAAACCTCAAAGACGGAAACGTTTGTTTTTTTCCAGTTCTAGTACAAAGTCCCATGCTTCCGTCCTGGCATTCTCAGATCAGCTCCTTTTACCTGTAAAATAGTGCGCCATAGAAAACTTTGTTAAGTGTTCCCCTTTCTTAGAACTCTAAATTCTAGACATCTAGGCTGGATGGGAAATTATTGTTATGATTGGTATTTTTTTTTAGAAACCAATATTTCTCAGGAAATGTTTTACATTTTCTGTTTATGACCACTTGAGTAATAATAGGAGGATCTATTTCCTTTTAACTCAGAAATATCAATACCACTTTCCATGCCAGCCCTGTTATGAATTAGAAAAATCCCAGCAGGATTCACTTTCCTGGGACAGCCAAGAATTCAAATTTTGCTAAATACAGACTCCAATAGTGTCTGGGGCTTTTATGTCTGCTACATGTTTGCAGTACTTGTTAGGTCCATAATCTGGTTAAAAGGTGTGGTCACTGGGTTTATAATAAGGGGTCAGGGATAAAGCCATCCTCTATCCAAATGGAGCTAGGGTGTAACCAGAGAGAGCCAATCAGGTCATCAGAAACTCTCAATACAAAACTATAAACAAATTTCATTCAGACCCAGAAAAAAAACCCTTTGTTGCAATACGAGCAAAAAAAAAAAAAAAAAAACAATCTGTGGGTCCAAAATTAGAAATAAACTTCTATGTGATGTTGTTTAAGATGGAGGATTAGTATGCAGAAAGTTTGTTCTGCATTACCAATTCCTTGACAATACAGAGCTCTGACCCACCATAAGTGTCATAAAGACAATATTTGTGTATTCTTTGTTTCCATGGTAGCTCTTTAGTGAACGCCAGTGCCATCTGTTGGGCTGTTAGAGCATTACATGATTTGATTTCAGTGCCAAGTACTATCCGTAGACTGGTTTAGATTTAGAGATATTTAAAAACCCGTATTGCAAACTTACCACTGGTTTTATCGTAAAAGTACGAAAAGAAAATCAATTGTACAGTAGCGAACGTTCGTAAATGTTCGAAACAACCACAATGTACTAAAATACCCGCAATGGTATTGTATGGGGGATTGTCAATTTACGACCGCGGTCATACATTTACGTCCGATATTGTTAAAGTGTGGGATTGCAAAATAGCAACACGATTTTATGTATATGGCCCTTTAAATCCTTACAGTAGGTAGTTTGCAAGTGCCATATAAGTGACACCATTTAAGACTAGAATGACTAATGGCTTCAACTCTTTTAGTTAATATTCATATTTCATGAAGAGTAGGTCTCTGGGTAATTCCATGTTTTCAAGGCAGCTCTTTAGTGATGACACATAAGTTAACATGCACCACACACCATTTGTAAATTGGCATCACAGATACAAAATGTAAACTGTATTAACTGGAATATGGGTATAGATTAAACGATTATAATACGATTTCTATCACTCGGACTTTTCCTTTGAAGTAGCATTTAAATGCTTTTTCTTCAATGATATTCCTGCATTTGGCTAATGACGTTCTCCCTGGTCTTTCTATTTTTTTTTCCCATTCAGGGTTGCCAGATTCTGGGTGTGGTAATGGGGGAGGGGCAAAAGGGGTGGCAGGTCAGGGGCAGACAGGGGGGGTGGGACAGTGAGGCCAGTCCGGGGCACACTAAGAGCCGGGATTGCGCTCTGCTGTCTGATGTGTGCTGTCTTGGACAAACTAGAGTACATTTGATAACTGATACAAAAGCAGACAGCAATCATCTTCAGCGATTGCAATAATGTAAACAGGAATTTCTTCTACAGACAAAAAGGTTGCAGTTAAAACAATACTGTAGAGGTTGTATTTCCCCTGTGTCACTACTGCACAAATGATACACTGCAAGTTTGTAAAGCATAAAAGTTTTCTTTTTGATTGTCTGGACCTCAAATACTGATGGGTCATATGCCTTTGTTCTGCTGATATGGCAGTTTGTTTTCTCCCGAATCGGTTCCTCGCGCATCGAAAACTAATTAAGGGAGTTTTTGGAGTTTAGTAAAGTTGCCTTAGGTGGAACATTCTCCTGGCTGGATTTTTTTCCCTCCAGAACGATACAATATCAAATATCAAATATTCATCCTCAGTCTTTAAAAAGAAAGAAAACTTTGTAAAAATGAATGTATTTAAAAAAAAAAAAATCATTAATAGCAAAAATGTAAATGAGATCCTACTCAACTCAGTCAACTCTGCTTCCCAACTAAATGGTTTCCACTTTAAAGGACAACTAACTCCACCCTCATAGATATCTTTAGAAAGAATGGTCCTCTTTAAAATATGTTGATATATCCTACTTTGTCCTATGAATTCATTACTGTATGCCTGCTATGCTTCTGGATGCCTCATGGAAACTGAGCAATTTAGAAACCTGTACTGAGCCTGGCATGCTCAAAGAGGCAGACAGGGATTAACATTCAGTCATTGGCTGTGATGTCAACTGTCAAATCATAACTGACAGTTGCTAACTGGAAGGCCAGGAATCAGAACAGGGGAAACGACATGTGCAGGATTTCAGGTTAGACTTATATATTATTTCACATTTCAAACATTACCGTTTAGGTTTTGGGGGGTTTACCTGTATGTAGGTTCCTAGGTCTGGACGTGCCCTTTAACCCTGCCTATCCCAGCCATTCCAGGACAAGGCCTGCCATCCCAAAAGAGCAACAAAAAACTAACTTCATCTGGTGTGGTGCTACACTCCATATCTTTACTATATCATCAACCCAGACTTTGCCACCCCACTTGACCCCAGTAGGGGTTTTTTGTTGTGAAATGCAATCAGGTAATTATTTTCCTTCCTTTAATTCCCTTTGTTGCTGCTTAATAACAAGTTAGGGTTTGTACTACAACTACGATAAAGATTGTTAGACTGATAAATAATAAAATAATTATTGTTAATAATCGGTCTCAAACAATCTTCACCATGGTCCCCCATGGTCCCCCTAAAGACAGGATTCAGAACAGCTTATTCTTTCTATAGAAAGAGTAGGGGAAGCACCCCTTTACCCCACATTTCTTTAGCATGAAGAAGTGGGGTTCACACATGCTAAGCCAGGTAGCACAAAAGCCAAGATTTCGGGTAAACCGACTATTATCTTTGTATTTGGGTCAGTTGACCCAAAATAGTTTGTGGTCATCTTTTGGTTGCAGATGACCTTTCAAATCGGACATGTCGATACATCATGGCTGGCTCGGTGTTTTCCTAGGGTTAAGGCTATGTCAAAAAATCTGCCCCGCGAGTACCAGCTTTTAGATAGCCAACTGGGTCTTTCACCAGCCTCCATCTAGTACATGCTAAACTCTGCTGAATTACAAAGGTAACTACAAACGGAGAATGTAGATTCAGCAGGGATGGGGGAAACATCTCTGTCAGTAATGAATAGGATATTTCTAGTTTCAATATTTTCTTGACTGATTATGACTTTAAACATGGAGATTCTGTGTTGACTTGTATCCAAAAAAACAGAATTTGTCTTTGTTTGTGCAAGTAGCACTAGATCTCGTGATGGATCGGGAATACCTAATCAGGGAATGTTTCATAAAGTTTGATGGAAAACTCTATCTATTCCGGACCGCTGGATAAATTATTCAGTGTTCCCGGAATGTTAGAAATCGCTTACGGTTTCTCTATTCCTTTTTAGTAGAATTGTAGAGAATCCATTTTTCCCGGCGTTAATTTCTCCCAAGGAACTCAACATTTGTTTCATGTTGTTTTGTGTTCAGAAATGTGTTTATTGAAATTTTTTTCCCGAATCTCTTGAGAGGGCTATAAAAGCAAAGAGTATGGAACGGGGATAGACTGTTTTGTTTCTCACACGTTTAGTGTATATATAAGCAGTTAGGAATCTGGAAAATGTGTGGTGCTATGTAACTATTAGGAACCATGATGCTCCCTCTAGGGGACATTGCTCACTGACTATTAGGTAGGTCGAGGGAGCATCTACATCAGCATAGATAAATGTGCCATTCAAGGCAAGATATAAGATGAATAGAGATGGCTGGATCACGGATCCAAACCCGGTTTCATTGCAGATCTTGCGGGATTTCCGTAATTCTGCTTTCCGTTTTTTCCAAACTCCATTCGGAACTTTATATAAACTCTTGGACGTTTGATGAATTAGAATTTCTCGAACTTTTCAAGGACTATAGAACGGCCAAATGTCCCATGGTCGACGTTTGGGGACCTGTCTCCTCCCGGGTCCTTAGAAGGAACTTGTGGCCCTTATAAGGGCCTTTGGGGGCTTAGGGTCCCGCAGCTCAAAACCAGACCCCCCTCCCTAACACTGATACGTGCTTGAAACTAGAGATGGACTAGAACTCGAACTTTAACCTGAGTTCGATACAAACCTCTCGAACTATCCATTGAGAATTACTGGTATTAATACATATACTGTAGTTCTGGTTGGTATAGGGATACTATATAATATTGAGAATTACTGGTATTAATACATATACTGTAGTTCTGGTTTGGTACAGGTATACTATATAATATTGAGAATTACTGGTATTAATACATATACTGTAGTTCTGGTTTGGTACAGGGATACTATATAATATTGAGAATTACTGGTATTACCAGTAATACATATACTGTAGTTCTGGTTGATCCAGGCGTAATTTCCGATTGCCATTTGGCGTCACAAAGTATTACCACCCCTCCCCACCCCTTTTCGGATGTTTTTTTTGGCCTTCCTATGGATCAACTGTTAGGTAGGGTTAAAAAGGAGGGTGAATAGGTTGGACTTGATGGACGTATGTCTTTATTCAACCTCAATTACTATATTACTATGTAGTGTGGCCGCAGCCTAACTAGAGGGAATTTTTAAACAGTTATATGTTTAATCAGGATTTACTTTAAAAGATAAGTGATATTGTATTTTCTTTTAATTGCTTGTTTCTGGGTAATAAGGGTGTAGACTGGAGATCTGCTTTTCTTCTCCTTTTTTTATCTTTTAAGAGTTTTATTTTTAGAGGAACTCCAGCTTAGAAAATTGTGAAAGAGCTGTAAATTCGCCCTGTTGGCAACGCACCATCACCTACTCATTTGAATAGCAGCAGCACAGAGCATGTGCAGACCAGTGAACAGACAATGGGCGGGGGGGGTGATGTCAGCTCTGCCCTGTTTCAATGTCTTATAAGAAAATAATCTTTGATTCAGGGTGGAGGATTACTGCCTGTATCTTATCTTTTATGAAAGAATCTTTTCATTGTAACCTAGATGGGAAAGGGGCAAGACAGGAAGAAGAACCACAGATAGAGAGATGTGATAGATAAACAACAACAGTGGGGGTTTCCAGACTATAAATGTATGAAATATTCCATTCAGAGCATATAAACAATATAACATTGCCTTTGGCCGGTTGCCATGATACTTCCCCTAGACCAGAATTACAAAGAGAAGTGGGACTGTGAGATCTGCTGTGTTTTATGTTTCTTTTTTTACAAAAAATTTCTGTACTAAAATAAAAGTTATTGTTAAACACTCGTCCTGGACCATTCGCAAAATAAATAAATAAATAAATCTTCCTGTCTGTACTGTACAATGAACACTGATATATATGGAAATCGTGAACTGTGCGGACTGGGGGCAGGGGGAAAAAATGCCGATCGGTGTATTAAGGAGTATCTCACATGTGATTACCATCATATATCTGTTGGCAATAAGGGGTAACCTCATACACACCACCAGACTGACCTACCATATGCTGTATGGGAAATATTCAGTAATGGCTCCCTCTACTTAAAGGAGAACTAAACCCACACAATCAAAGTTTAAGTTAGAAAGTACCTACCTCAACATCCTTCTCAGCATGGAAGGTTCCACTCAGGGGCCTTTCCTTTACCTCTATGAGCTCATTTTAGGTTCTGTTTGTTCCCCTTATCTGAAGCTGACATTTTCCCTTGCCTGACAGTACTTTTACCTTGATTACATTGTCAGCACCTGTGTGATTTCCACTCCCACCTCTTAACCCCTATGATGTATGAATATATTACATCATCAATATTCAAATTGGTGGTGCAGCTGATTAACCCTTTAGTAGTAACAGTGTTGTAGTGTGATGTATATAGGTCTGGGTATCTAGTGTGTCCAGATCTGTAATAATGTATGTCTCACCTACGGCTTTCACTCCACCAAATCCGATATATAAACAATAAATTGCAGGTGAAACATACAGAGACACAGGTCTGTAGCTGTGAATATTGCAAGTTTATTGCAAAACATGCGTGCTACTTGTTTCAGACCCACTCAAGCACTTGAGGAAGGACAAGTGGGTCAGAGACATGTAGCACGCATGTTTTGAAATAAACCTGCACTATTCACAGTTACAGACCTCTGTCTTTGTATGTTTCACCTGCAATGTATTGTTTAAGTGTTGGAGGGCCATGTTTAAAAACTTGCGAATCCGCAGGTTTTCGTTACTGTACGACCGTGGCAGTAGTATACCATAACCATAACATAAACTACCATAATAATATTCTACGGGCGGTCGTAGATTTACGTTCAATATCGTACATTTACAAGATTTCCGATAGTAATCATAAATTAATGACGGCCATAACGATCGCTAAAGAAGGCGATACCACACCTGTATAAATATGGCCTGTAGTGTGAAGGTCTCTAGCTCTCCCTGTCAGCTGCAGCAATATTAGTAGAAAGTGTAGCTTCTTAAGGGGAATGTTGGAGGGTAAGAAGAGTGTGTTTTTATAGAAACCACATGGTGCATAACTGTAGGGGGAGGATAGTGAAGTGAACCTGATCTTGACACAGTTCTGTGCAATGCATTTCTCATCAGTGTACCTTATTAAAGGGAATGTTGGAGGGTGGGAACAGTGTGTTTTTATAGAAACCACATAGTGCAGAACTGTAGGGGGAGGATAGTGAAGTGAACCTGATCTTGACACAGTTCTGTGCAATGCATTTCTCATCAGTGTACCTTATTAAAGGGAATGTTGGAGGGTAGGAAGAGTGTGTTTTTATAGAAACCACATGGTGCAGAACTGTAGGGGGAGGATAGAGAAGTGAACCTGATCTTGACACAGTTCTGTGCAATGCATTACTCATCAGTGTACCTTATTGAAGGGAATGTTGGAGGATAGGAAGGGTGTGTTTTTATAGAAACCACATGGTGCAGAACTGTAGGGGGAGGATAGAGAAGTGAACCTGATCTTGACACAGTTCTGTGCAATGCATTACTCATCAGTGTACCTTATTAAAGGGAATGTTGGAGGGTAGGAAGAGTGTGTTTTTAACTGTAGGGGGAGGATAGTGAAGTGAACCTGAACTTAGCACAGTTCTGTGCAATGCATTTCTCATCAGTGTACCTTATTAAAGGGAATGTTGGAGGGTAGGAAGAGTGTGTTTTCTGATTCAGATTCAGTAGTACAGAGCTAAGCTTAGGAATGCATTGCACAGAGCGGTGCTAAGATCAGGATCATTATATTATCTTCCACCTGCAGCACTGCACCATGTTCTATCAGTGTATGTATTAAAGGGGAATGTTGGAGGGTATGACACTTGCAGCTCTGCACCATGTTATTTAATATGTAAATATACATATTAATAGGAATTATTGTAAGGGAATGCCAATTAAAGGGATACTATTAGAGGGAATGCAAACATGTTCTATAAAATTAATGCAGCAGGGGGGCTGCCTGTGAGAAGTTTTGCATAAACAAAATCAACTAGGGTTCCCACCTTTGCCTTTAAGACCCGAACACATATACAGGCCTATGTATTAAAAGTTCTTATCGTTAAAAATGGGGCAAATTTTGCCCCAACCAATCAGATTTTAGCATAAGAACTTTTATTGCATAGGCCTGATAATATCTACACAACAAAAGGTTGTTAGTATTTTCTTTAGAAGCATGATGCAGGCTGAGACAGTTTGTATTTAATGCAATGGTACTGAAATGGTACTGAATGGTACACCACTTCCAGGCTCCAACATTCCCCTTTAAAATGCATTGCACAGAGCTGTGCACCTGCAGTTCTGAGCTGTTTTGTTTTTATAAGTGTATAATTATAAGTGGTCAGTTCAATTCTACTGGGGTTACCACCTTTCCCTTTAAGACTCAAACACAGGGCTAGCTCCCACTAGTGCATTTTGGATTGCGGTTTGTGATCCGATTGTGCTAGTGAGAGTGCAGGCATGTAATAGCCTATGGGACCGGCCCCACTACATGCGATGCATTTCCATGTGCTATTGGAGTGCATCCGATCACCATTTTTGGTCTGTATTGCATGCGCTCTGCTAGGGTGGAAGCACAACACCCATGCACAGAACTGAGCACGATCCCGCATTATTAGAAACCCATTGCGTTTAATACATGCTGTATTAACAAGAGGCTGAATTCAGAGGTGAGAGTCAAATGGTTTTACTAAGTGACAGTTATAGAGTCTGTGGAGCTGCCTCAAGTACATTTTTCAGTAACTTGTGGATATTAGACAAATCCCATCGGATCCAAGGGGATATGTGTAATATCGGCCATGGTTTTGTCAGGCTTTGTAAAATACCATAATATTCCAATATTGCACAAGAATTGGATCATGTGTGGTGAAACAGCGATCGCCCCAATTTTGTACAACATTAATTAAAGGTGCATGCCCATCTTAAAGGCAAACAGGGAGATGTATGGTAATGAAAGTTCTTATCATTAAAAATGGTGCTAATTTTGCCCAAACCAATCAGATGTTATTTACCATTTGAAAGCTAACATCTGATTGGTTTGGGCAAAATTAGCACCATTTTTAACGATAAGAACTTTTATTACATCTCACTGAAAGTCTTTATTAACAGCCTGCAATTGGGACCAATTCTTTATAAGAAATATACAAAGCAAACCATCTTATCGTGCTCTCTCTTGTGACTAACTGATTCTGAAGATCAGTTTGACAGAATATCCTGTGACAGGATCCTTTCATTTATTTTTATCAAACTAGATAACTTTAGAAGTTATTTCTAAAAATAAAAAAAGTGAATAATTATGATCTTGCCCACGTGGCATTTTTTGAAGCGGATCATAAAAGGTAGTAACTGACTGCTTTTTTGCAATAACTGTCAGTTTTCAAGCTCCCCCCCTCCCTCCTTTATTAACATATGTTCTCCAATGTCAAAGATGGGAGAATTGTCAGTGACAATGACTTTGGGAGGAGCCAGAAAGAAGTCAGTTGCTGCATGAGAATTACTCCATATCTGCAGCAACCAATGATGATTTTTAACTGCAGTACACCCATACAATACAATACAATAATGTTTCTATAGCGCTTTACTCCCATGGGAGTGTTATCACAGTGGTAACAACTCTTTTGATTGGTTTAAATCCACATTTGTTTATTTTATGTGATTCTTCATTTAAACTGTATTGCCTATCTAGAATCAGCGTTATACCTAAAGATGGTGGCACTGTTTTGTTTAAATAGGTGATAAATGGCAAACTATCAAAATGTTTTTTTCCCTTTGGCAAAATATTTCTACATAGTAACCCCTCTAATTAAAGACTAGAAAGAGAAATCTGTATAAAGGATTATAATAAATTGTAATCCTGTAATAACAGGAAGTTCATAGGTTGACTGTCCCTGATAGGAGCGAATACTCATGGCCTGGCCGAGGTCCATTCCCTAAACAATTTTCATTGTTTATTCTATCAGATGGTTTTGTATTTAGTCTTCCTAAAATTTGCTGGTTCATTTTCTATAAAGAACAAGTTCATCTAATTTTTCTACCCCTTATACATTAACCGTTAAGGTTTGTAGGGCACAACTCTCACTTGTTTATTTAAATTATTCTTACTGTAAATAGTTGTCTTCCATCTTTGAAGGATACAGAATGAATATACAAATCCACCCTTCTGAAATGGGTAAAAGCTTTTCCTCATTATAACCAGTCACGGAGTGGTGAAAGGGATGACTTTAACTCAGGAGTAATAAGTTATACAGTACATTAACAGGATTCATTTTATTAAACCGAGTTCCCGCGCAGATGCTCCTGTTTACAATAGAAATTCTATTTACCCAGTTTTCATACCTTCATATTAAGTAGCCCTTATCTGAAAATTGTAGTCGGAGAATTTATATTTAAAGTTGTAAATATAATAAGATTCCCAAGTTTTGGAGCCTTTCCACAAATCAGAACATATTATACCAAGAAACAGAAGGAACATTGGCTCATCTAATATTTAGCTTTCATTAAATACATCTTAAAAATATTATTAGTATATTGAAAAAGTAATTTAGGCTTTTTCAATGGCACAATGCAGTAAAGGTGAAACGCGTTTGGGGTGCGTGGTCCCCCGTCTACCAGTGCTTCCCTGGTTACAGCCACGATACTCTGCCTATCTAAGCTACCTCTGTGCATGTACTAAATGACTTTGACTGACTGATAAGAAAATCTATTGTAGGCTATGGGATAATGCTATACTTATGTGGTGTACTGGATAAACCAAATTGGGGTGGAGGGCCCTCGTGGCTATTATTAAACTTCTTTGATGCACTTTGAAATACTAATAATATTTGTAAAATGTATTTAATAAAAGCTACACTTCAGATGAGCCAATTTTCCTACTGTTTCTTTCCTACTGTTTCTAAAGGGCATGTTCACTGCCTATATAGGTAATTCACACACACACACACACACACCCTCACATACCCAAACCAAAAGTAGTTAGGAAGCTGACAGACATTGGACTAATCTGGTATGCATTGAAATGTTCTTCACCTTCTTTCTTCTACCTATCAAAAGTTTCTATCTCCTCTCTGAGCTCTTTAACAAGCTTGCACATGCTCAAGGGGTAGCAAGGGGAATAACATTCAGTCATTGGATGTGATGTCATCTATTACATCCATGACTGACAGCTGCTAACTGGAAGTACCGGGATCCAGAAAGAAAGGAAGCAGAACATCAGACAGCATTTCTTGTTTGACTTACATCTCTCAGATTTCTAATTTTTGGCATTTGGGGGGTTATTTACCGATACACGATTTCTCATTTGAGGGATAAACTTGCCCTTTAAAATATCTAAATTTCTTGGGGTATATTCTACCCTAGGGTGTACTGTATATTCAGTTACATTTGTGAATTCATGTAATGTTATGTCTAAACTATCGTCCTTAATTTAGAGAATGGTACATGGATTTAAAGGAGAACTAAAGCCAAAATACATATGAAGTTTAGATGATTCCCTGGGCATTCATCTTATACATATATAATACATTAATAATTCTGTCACTTAAAATGGATTTGATTGTGGGTGCTCCTCCTCTTTGCTTCTGGTAACAAAACCTGATAGGACAAACCTCTATGACTTAATATTCATTAACATTGATTTGCATGGGGCTGACAACACCAGTGGTTGAAGTGGATTATGGGGAAAAAAAGATGGCAGCATCAACACATTGTTTTTGATGCTGTATTTTGATCTAGGGGTTTTGGGGGGTGTTTATACTTAAAGGATAAGTGCACTGTAAAATCAAGTTATGCTCATTTGGAAGCTGCAGCTTTAAAAATACCGTTGCCATATTTTTTTTTACCTATGCCCCTCCAGAGTCTAGCTTTGTGCCTTGAAAGCTGCAGACATCTTGTTACTGGTTTGCTGAATGTTAAGCTCCGCCCCTCTGAGATTTCCTCTGCTTTCTCCTGCTTGAGCCTCAAACAGTAATGCTTGTGAGTTCCGTGCACTCTCCTGCTTGAGCCTCAAACAGTAATGCCTGCGAGTTCCGTGCACATGTGTGTGCACAGAACTCACAGGCATTACTGTTTGTGGCTCAAGCAGGAGAAAGCAGAGGAATTCTCAGAGGGGCGGGGCTTAACATTCAGCAAACCAGTAACAAGATGTCAGCAACTTCCAAAGCACAAAGCTAGGCTCTGGAGGGACATAGGGGAAAAAAAATATGGCAATATTGTTGCTAATTAAGCCTTTACTAAATAGGCTACACCGCTCTATTTCGTATGCTTGTGAAGGTTCTCATTCATCCAGGTCATGGTATATCTGTTGTATTCAATTAGATCAACTGGACTTGAAATGTAGTTCTTGAAGACGTTTCGCTAGTCATCCGACTGGCTTTCTCGGATACTAGCAAACTCTTTCAAGAGAACTACATTTCAAGTCCAGTTGATCTAATTGAATACAACAGATATACCGCTCTATTTCCAAAAAAAAATTTGGAAATGGCGTGGCCAACGCAGAATTACTGCAAAACCCACGCTATTCGATTTAATCTCGGGTTAGCGTGGGTTTTGCAGTAGTTTTCGCACAAAAAATGATTTTTGCATCGGACCGTTTATATGTTAATTAGCCAATAAAGCATTGAGTGCATGGCATTATGGGATACTTGTCTTTTTATTATCAGTGGAAAGTTCCTCAGCTCACCTTTACATAAAGGAAACAGCTGATAATAATTTTGCATTGTCTAGGAACATGCAGAGAGAAGTTTCCCTTTTATGGTTTTCCTCCTCTGCATTATAATTGGGTTTAGAACAAATGCTGAATTGTTATTTACAGCTATACCCACAATGCTGTGCAATAGCTTCTCTCATTTTGCCTAATAAGACAAGTTGTTGTCACTGGTTCTATAAAATGATTACAGTGGTACATTTAATCTAAACCATAATAAACAAAATCATATTCTTCCTACTCCTCCTGCCCTTGATCTTTGTATACATTAATTACTGCTGCCTTTTCATTTATGACCTAATAAGCTAGGTATACACATTCCGCTAAAAAATAATAATTTGGGAATTTGCGTACGCCCGTTACGACCAATTCCGATGCCGATGAAAGTTTAGCGCTGGCATTGGAAACAGTCGTTACGAACGGAAATTTTCCTCGCCCAACATTGGCCCCCCTGTATGGTGAACTGTCTGCAATTGTTAGGTGTATGGCAGCCACAAGTGATTAGTACTGTGTGTACCCAGCTTTAGTTACAGGCGTATAAACCATCAGATGCCCGTAGTCAGTCTAGATAAACTGTCAATCAATTTAGAAGAAGTCGGCCTTTGGGTTTTTTTCAATTGGCTTGAGAATATCTGCATTCAGGTTCCTTGTTTTGACTCGCCTTTATTTGTTTTGTGTTCAGGAAATGACTAGAGGCATTGCATCGAAGTAACAGTTACAACAGCTTAGAAAACAGAAAATACCAAGCAGGGAGTACAGACTGGTTTTTTATATTAGGAACATTTCAAACATTGGTAGGGATGTTTGCAGCAGATGAGCCCAGCATAGGAAATATCCCTAACAATAAGAAGGCATCTCCATGAGTACCATAACTGCACCAGTTGGTAAGGTGCTTGGTTGGTCCAGTGATGCAAAAGGAGGAACTAATGTGGGTCCAACATCCCTGCAGTCTAATGGGTGTAGCAATTGTGGTTTTTTTGTTATGAAATGTCGAGCCCAAATGATTCAGTTTTGGAAAATGATTCATTAATTACAATGATGTCATTGCAGCTTGAAGTCGTTGAAGGAAGGAGAGAGTCTTCTGCGTACAGAGTTTCCTAGTAATTCTGTAAGTTGTAATCTACAGACAAACAATAAACTTGCCCTTCAAAAAAGGGGTAATTACAGAACTACAGCGGTAGTGCTGATATTTTAATGCAACCCATAGCCTATTGAAGACCACATCATTATGTCTATTTCTAATGATCAAATATCCCAAAGGGCTTTATGCACACAGCCTTATTTATATGTTCCTATAACGAGGTCATAGATACTACAAAATGACCGTGTGATACACAATGAGGCACAATAATTGTGTTTACCATTCAAGAAATCAGGCAGAGAAGATTGGTCCTTTTCTATTGGACATAGAATCATCCAATAATATTGCTTTGTCTATTGCCATATTTACTCTAATTATCTTTAATCCTTGTGTTGTCTCCTTACATGAGGAACCTCCCAGAATTATCATCACTTTAATCACTAAAAGACGTATCAACAGTGAAACATTATTTCATTATTACTACTATGTCACCGTGATGTCACCACAATGTTACAGCCTTGACAGGTAACACCCCGAAGAGTGGCAGATAGAAAAAGAGGGACCAGCGGGCTTAGCGGTGAATATCTACTATTGTGAATAAAGGTGATCATTTCTCACCGTCGGCACATTGATGTGAACTACAGAAACATCTGGTTATTATGGTAAACATTCTGTGCACAATCTGAATGATGTTGAGAAGTTTTTTAAACTGTATCTGACAAGGAAACACAGACCAGTCACAACTCAGTCGTCATCCAATAACATTTCAGGGGAATTCTTTGAGTGGACTTCTTCTGGTAAATTTGTGAATGTATACACTGCCGCCTTACCGTAAATAGACTTCCAACTATAGTAAGGAAGACCGTATGGAACTTTTCATTCTAACCGCAGTGCTCCAAGTTAATGTATTTGGCACTAAGCGAATCTACATTCTTTAGGAGTTAATGGGGTCATCAATCCATTTTTTGTCAAATACAACATTCCCTTACATAAACACAGTGTGCTGCCATATCGCTTAATTAGCTGACAATCAATATCAATCACAGCTACAGGCTTCTAGCACACACCATAAACATAACATAGATATGAGGACTTGTCATGTTCTCCAAAAATGTAAAGTAGTATTAGCAGATCAGGGATCGAATAGCTCAGAGGTATCATTTCGTGTGCCCGCTGTACGGTTCCTGAAAGATAATAAAAACAACAAATTAAAGGAATACTTCACTCCCAAAGTGAACTATTCCTTTAATGTATTGATTGAAGCCCGGTAGGTTAAGGAGCTATGCCTTACCTCCTGTTCTTCAATCAATAGTTCAGGATCCGGGAACAAAGATTCAAGAAACTTACCTTTTGCACGATCCACCGCGTCTACAGTGAAATCCCCGACCGCTTACTTGTTCTGTCTTAACTATAGCGCGAATTATCACGCATGCGCACTATAGCTCTACAGAACCAGGAAGCAGTTGGGACCTGTCGCTGTAGCCACGGTGGATTGTGCAAAAGGTAAGTTTCTGGGAGGTAACCCATAACTATTCCTTTAAAATAATTAAAGGATAACTATACACTAAAAATAAACATTTTAAAAATGAAAAGTACCTGGGACAGGGAGGTAACACTGATTATTCCAACCTCACAATATTATTAAGATGAGGAGCTGCAGCCCATACAGTTTTCATTTGCCAGGTTAGCGCTGAAGCCAGGAGGAAGACTGGCAGAATCAGTTTTCTTTGGGCTGGTGCTCCTCACAGAAACAATATTAGGAGGTAGGAATTACCAATCCTATATCCCTGTCCCAAGTACTTTTCATTTTAATACTTTATACACACAGTAGTTCTGAATACAGCAGTATAGCCAATACTGGTAAACTTACATTAGAAAATCTAATGTGTTTTCTCTCGACCAGTCAAAAAAAAAAAACTGCAAGAAATGTTATCGTTATTTTAACACTTGTGTTTTTGTGTTAACACTTCCCTTATCTTTATCGAGAGGTCTTGGGATCTTTATTTTTATCAGTATGTTTTTTCCCACGTATAGACATTATTATATTTCTTTTTATATTTCATTGACAATGTTCTTTTTTATGTTAATAGAATTTTCTTTTTGTTCTCTTATTGGTCAATTGAAGATTTATTTGCTGTGATGTCATTTCGAGAACTTAAACTGAAAATGAATCTTTATGGCGGAAGGTTATACAGACGACACCTCAGTGGTGATGACTATCAATGGGGAACTATTCAGTGTGACCACAGAATTTGTACAGATGGAAATTAATTTTATTATGGATATTGTTGGTTAATTCTATCTAGAAAGATTTCCAGTTATCCGTTATTGTATGTCCATTAGTAGAAAGAATTCTAAATTAGACTCATCCAAGGGGCATATTCAAAAAACAGTGGTAGCACAAACTTGTAATACTGTGGGTTACCGTAAAAATACGGTTGGGGCGTAAAGGTAAGAACGTTTGTGTTGAACAATACCATGTGGCACCAAATACCAAAATATTGCATGGGGGGCCATATTTATAAAGGCACGGTATTGCTCGGCGGCTTTAACAAGCGTTGGCCGATTATATTGGTATTGTATATTCACGCCCACGATCAATACTTTTAAGATAACCTGGCGGTATTGCAATTTTGCGGTTATAAATTTGCAATCACAGTTGTACTTTAACGACCGCAATCATAAATTTACGATTGTGACAATGATCGTTAAAGGAGCGGTTATCGCAAAATAATGACACTGTGCCTTTCTGAATATGGCCACAAGAGCTTGGATCATTTGGATTACTTGAGGGTAGTTAACCACACTAACTAATCAGGGTAAGGTCCAACAGCACTGCAATGAAAAACGCAGAGCGTTTCCGTCTGGGTTTGTGCACCCTTGTCCACGTCAGAGTTTACTAGTTACCACTGTGGGTAAAACGCATTAGTAGTGCAGTTATGTTCGCTTGGCCGCACTTTTTTCTGCTTTCCCATAAACTTGAATTGCAAAACGGGCAAGAAATGGACACAAATGGACGAAACATAAACGCTTTCTAAAAGGTTTAGAAAGGAAAGCACATCGTGGGAGCTGGTTTCTGCGATTTCCATTAAAAATAAAATGTCATTGCAGATCGGAAATAGCGTGCGACAGAAGCGCGGATAATGGAAACCCGGCCCTCAGCATTTCGTTTTTGTTGTGTGTGGTACAGTTAAAATAATGAAAGAAAATGCCTGATCAGATTTTGTATGTAGGCAGAACAGTAGATTCCCCCCCCCCAATCCTTTAATCTGTTAGGCTGAGGCCACAGGAATCGCACGCAAAATCGCAAGTGTTATTAACCGCGATTGTGTACGCGATTCTTGTGCGTTTAGCGTTTGCGAATGTGTTTTGCGAATGCGATTTTGCCGATTTCCGTTATGGAAACGCATGCGTTAACGCAACAAAAAAGGGTGAACGCATGCGTTACCAAAACGTGAATGGACGCGCAATCGCATGCACATCGGAAATGGCGGAATTTTCACGTTCCCGCAAAACGCATGCGCAAATGCGTCCCCATCTGTCCGTGGGAACATTACAAGGTGAATATTTATTCTATGGGCTGCTCCATTTGTATTCCTTGTTGCAGGTCTAATTAGACCATAGTAATCATAAACTTGCTGCACCTCCACGTTACACAGCAATAATAATAATAGTTCTATCCACCCAGCAGTCATACTTCTGGATTATTCATTCTCCCATAGGATTGATTACCTTACCATCCCCTTTCATTTTTTCAAACCCCCCAACTCTACCTTAAAATGTCTCACCGAAGGTCACAGTCCCCAGTCTCTCTCCATTACCTGCCATTAGTGTCATTAACATTCCACACCCCACACAATGGGCGGTATTCATTAACCCGCGGTATCGGAAACTTCCAACACTGCGGGTTATCGTAAAAGTACAATCTCGGCTGTAAATGTACGGCCTCAATCATATGTTTATGAATGAACGTTCATAAATATGGCGTGATGGTATTGTATGGGCGATCGTAGAAGTACATTTTCGACCGCGGTTAATATGGCCCAATGACTTTCTATGCTGGAAAACCGATGCATTCACTGCCAATGTTTCCTTATCAAATGTACTTTAAACTGGTTTTATACCTGGAATCATAAAAAGTTTTCGAGTTCAGGGAATATTTTCTGCCTGTTAAACTGATATTCTGACATTGCTCCACAGCACAAACCGGACCCCCAAACAAACCCCTACTTATGTAATACATCCTATTCTAACTGGATGGGCGTCTCTAGGGTTTTTGCCACCTGAGCCAAACTTTTGAATGCCGCCCCTATGTACCACTAGGTGCCATGAAGTGTGCCACTGCAACCAAGGTTAGGTGTGCGTGGCTTCCAGGAATAGGCGTGATTAAACAATTGGTCTTTTTAAACTTCACATCACAGCTGTATTTATACAGTTCCTCGAACCATAATACCTGTGAATTATTATCAAGGTAGATTCTTTCAGTAGGGCCCTAACTAACCTAACTAAGTTGCCCTTTTGCCCACCTCACACAGATAGGTACATATAACATGTCCCGATGCCCAGATCACACACACTGGTACATATAAAATGCCCTAATGCCAAGATCACACAGAGGTAAATATAACATGCCCAGATAACACACATAGGCACATATAATGTTCCCTAATGCCAAGATCACACAGATAGCTAAATATAAGATTCCCTAATGCCCAGATTGCAGAGACTGGAACGTATAACATGTCCTAATGCTCATATCACTCACACTATGTTGAAAATAAGACGTGCCCAGCTTCACACACACAGATAATTATCCAACTTACCCTTTTGACAATCAGAGCAGGGCCTGCATGAAGGCGTCAGTTAGTGCACACGCACCTGCAATTTTATTTTCCTTCTGCTCTGCCTACCTTTTTTTTTTTAAAGTGAGCTCTGCTTGCCGCCTCTCTGGTTTTTATCAGGGGTGCCGCCCTGAGCATTTTTTTCATATTGCCTCATTAGAGAGACACCCCTGGCCTGATCTTCTAATTTACCATGATCACAGTTTCTAGCAGCTTAATGGCATCATTTGCTATTAGGGCCGGTTCTGACCATTTTCATTTAAAACTTCCCCCCAACCACCTCTTGCTTAGTCTTTGCATAGATTAGAGAAGCCAAAATGATACTGGGAACTAGATTGTTAACAGCCTATTACTCTATAGTTGATAAAGGTTGCTGTGGAAATTTTCGCCTATATTTTTAGCCCAATCTACTAAAATTGTGGTTGTTGATCGAGCTTTTTTCTTTCTCATGAATGACATGAGAACCTGGCTGTGAGCAAAACTTTGTGAGGACCTTCAACCCTGAATCCTCCACCACAGTTACGTCGCTCTCTACCTAATGGTAGACCTGGATAAACTTCTTACTATACTTCCATCATTGTGAGAACTTGGCTGTGAACAAAACTTTGTGAGGATCTTCAACCCTGGATCCTCCACCACAATCACCTCTCTCTCTACCTAATGGAAACTTTAGACAGACATATTACTTTACTGAAATCATTGATTGATTGGGCTCATCTTTATGAGGACCTCACCAGCACAGGCAATTATGGCTATCCTGCCATCACTGAGTGAACCTGGCTATGGGCTCAGCTTTGTGGGGAACTCCCCCAACACAGTCAACTAATCATTGCTCTGGACATATCTGGACATATCTTCTGGTCCTTCTCTCTAAGCAAATCACATTGCTAATATGTATAAAGCCCAAGCTGAGAACAACATCTCTCATTTCTCTAAATAGCCCGACCTTCCACCTCCCCCCCCCCTTGGTTTCCCAAGATCTGACCTCTTAAAGGACAACTCCACCCTCATAAGAACATATTTTAGAAAGAATGGAATCTTTAAAATATGTTGATATATCATAGTTTGTCCTATGAATTAATTACTGTATGCCTGCTATGCTTCTGGATGCCTCATGGAAACTAGCAATTTAGAAAACCTGTACTGAGCCTTTACTGAGCCTGGGCATGCTCAGAAGAGGCAGACAGGGGATTAACATTCAGTCATTGGCTGTGATGTCAACTGTCAAATCCACAACTGACAGTTACTAACTGGAGGAACCAGGAAGCAGAAACAGGGGAAACAGGACATTGTGCAGGATTTCAGGTTAGACTTATATATTTCAGATTTCAAACTATTACAGTTTAGGGTTTTGGGGGGTGATTTACCTGTATGTAAGTTTTCATTTTAGGCTGGACTTGCCCTTTAAATCCAGAGATGGTGGTTTTAATAATACAGCCCTGCAGTTTGAATTTTTTAAACTGAAAGTTTATTAAATATCACAAGAAGAAAGATGTACAAGTTACAACAATTTTAGGTTACAGAAGTCCAATAAAGTACCGTATATACTCGAGTATAAGCTGAGGTTTTCAGGCTTTAAAATTAGCCTGAAAACCCAAACTCGGCTTATACTCGGGTCACAGTAAGGTATTGTACTCATATTTGAATCCAGGGACCCAGCTGGCTAACTGCACTGATCTTTAGGCTGACGTCACTATTTGGCGCTGGGCAGTAAGTGAGACAAGTGCCGAGTATTGACATCAGCCTGAAGATTAGTGCAGTTAGCCAGCTGGGTCCCTGGATTCAAATATGAGTTACCGTACATACAGAGCGATCGGCAGCCGGATTGGGGGACAAATGTACTGTACAATACCTTACTGTGACCTGAGTATTCAATAGTGAGTACTTAACTCTCTTACTTACCTCACTGAACTGGGGGGCTCTCTAGGGGGAAATGTTTTGGGCCTTGCCTGGGGTTGCTGTCCATAAAAAAGCATCATTCCTTGGCACTGCAGGTTTTTGGAAACTACAACTCCTAGCTCCTAAAGCATGCTGGGGGTTGTAGTTTCCAAATATCTGGAGTGCCAAGGAATGAGGCTTTTTTATGGACAGCAGAGTTGACATACATTTATAGCCATACTGGATGTGGCTATTACTGTATGGGACTATTGCTGTCCATTTAAAGGGCAACTAAATACAGTATAAGAAGGCTGTAGTGGTCATAATTTCAACCCTCGGCTTATACTCAAGTCAATCGTGTTTTCCTAATTTTTGAGGTAAAAACAGGTACCACGGCTTATACACGGGTCGGCTTATACTCGAGTATATAGGTATATATCAAACTATCTGTGTTTCTGTTTTTTATCTACTTCTCTATATATATAACCATAGTAGAAACATGTAAATGAAGCATAGGTTACCAGGTGGGTATGTACTATAATATTAAAAAGGAATAGTTCACTCCCAAAGTGAAATCCCTGACCACTTCCTTGTTCTGTCGAATTATAGAGCGCGAATTATCACGCATGCGCACTATAGCTCTACAGAATCAGGAAGCGGTCGGGACCTGTCACTGTGGCCCGTGGTGGAACGTGCAAAAAGTAAGTTGAATCTTATTTCCCGGATCCTGAGCTATTGATTAAAGAACAGAAGGTAAGGCATAGCTCCTTAGACTCCCGGGCTTCAATCAATACATTAAAGGAATAATTCACTATAGGCAGATACTTGCACATTCGAACCAGGAGTTCCATAAGGAAATGGCTGTAATATTTTGCTCGCTCCACTTCTTCATTGTCATTTCAGGTATAAATCTGGACCACACGGCCACCAATGTGGTTATATCTGGTATATTTCCTTGGATAGACATATATTAGAAAGGTCAGTTATCTTTCTCTTTCAGGGAGATTCAATAAAAGTTCTTTTCGTTTAAAATGGTGCTAATTTTGCCCCAACCAATCAGATTTTAGTTAACATTTGAAAACTAAAATCGGATTGGTTGGGGCAAAATTAGCACCATTTTTAACGATAAGAACTTTTATTAATTAGTTGTATAATGGGATGAGAGCCAAAGGAAAGTTTCTGTACAGGAAAGCAATTTCTTAAGGTATCTAAAGAAATATGAGTTGGGTAATTGTAAACTGGGGGGGGGAAAGTTTTATCGCATTAAGTGAAGACTCTGGGCGTAAAGCTGCAAATAGGTTTATTAGTGCAGTATATACAGCAAGTTGAGGAAATGTAGAGTTATGCCAAAGAGGCGAGTCCTAATGTGGCGAGTCTATCTGGTATAGTTTATTCATTTCATGCCAAATTTTATGTTGTTGGACATGTAAGGGTGTGCTAATGTCAGGGATGGAATATAGGCAAGCAACATGCTCTCTGATTCATATATTTAAGTTGGTGGGGGTATTACCCAGTCCATAAAATGTTTGAGCTGTCCTGCTAGATAATAGTTATGAAAGTTAGGTTGAGATAGACCAGCATATGGTTTGGGGAGTTGTAGGATCTTGGGGCAAACTCTTGCTATTCCAGGTCCCCAGAGGAAGGACAGCAATAGACTATTTGTTTGATTGGAATATATACCATGCTGTATGCAGTACAGTATTTTGGGTAATAATACAATCTTAATCAGTGTTATCTTGCCCCAGAGATTGAGGTGGAATTGATTCCAGATCCACATTTGTGATTTAGTTACCGTATATGCCGGCGTATAAGACGACTGGGCATATAAGACGATCCCCCAACTTTTCCAGTTAAAATATAGAGTTTTGGATATACTCACCGTATAAGACTACCCGTCTTTCTACGCATCCCAGCACCTCCTTCTCTGACATTGGTAAACACAGACATCCTGCCTCCTCCATCCATCTGGCCCACCCCTGTATCCAGCCGCTCGCATGAGTAGCAGCCAAACGCAGCCTCCTGGTTCCTGGTGACATAATCCGGCAATCCACCTCCAGCCCTAGTTCCTGGTGACATAATCCGGCAATCCACCTCCAGCCCGTCCCACAGTTTCCTCCAGCAAACGTCACTACGCTCCCTGTGCGTCATCAGTCAGCTGACCGCCGAACCAGGAAGCTGCCCCGCCGCACCATTCGTTTTCTCCACTGCAGGTAATTGTGGCTTAAGGCAGTGACACCCGGTGTATAAGACGACCCCCGACATTTCAGAACATTATAAGGGGCTAAAAAGTAGTCTTATACGCAGGAATATACAGTAGATCCAGTAATGGGAGTACTTGTCATAAATTCTTGTGGAGTTATTATGATGCCTAGGTATTTGAATTTGGTTCCCAAAGGAACTAATGTATTAAATAAAGGGGGATGTTTATGTTCTTATCTATTGGGAACAAATAGGATTTAGACCAGGTACTAAATAAACTGAAAATTATGGTTAGTGCGTAACGGAATTGCTAGTGGTTTAATCGCTATAGTGAATAGGTAGGGTGACATAGGGCAACCCTGCCAGGTGCCCCTTGCTAGTCCAAAATATGGTGAGGATGTACCATTGACTTGATTGGCATCCTGTGGCATTAAGTAAAGCAAAAAAAGTGAAGACACTCTGGGGGTTGTGGGGAATTATAGAACACATGGAAGAAAAGAAAAAAAAGTTCATTTTCCCACTATAGATGCCCTTTAAAAAGGAGAAATCAATTTTTACTTCCTGTAGCAGCGTGGTGAGAGATTTTTTAGACTCCTGGATGGCCTCCAGGATTTTCTGCTGTCCCTCTTGTTCATGCGATCTCTGTTGTGGCCTCTGACATTTTGGTTGGAGAGGGGTGTGTAGCCAGGGGTGTCGGTGTCTGTACCACTTTTTAGCCGCTGCCTTCTATCTCCAGGGCTTGGGCATACAGTTGGGAGGTTTAGGTCTCTCTGGTGTGTGCAATTATCTATCGGGATATATGCCGGTATTAGCCTTGAGTTATTATACTACGCGGGAGCTCGATAAGGGTATGTCTTACTCCATGCATTGCTCGCCCCCCTTGAATGTGTATATTTACATAGACTGGTATAAAAACATCATGTACAATTAGATAAACTGAGTTCTGTGCCATCTTGGCTATGGGATCTGTTTCTCAAAAGAGTTGACAATCAGTATAAAATGAAATGTTAACGAAAACGATCTAATATTGTTCTACCAGTATAATGGAAATAAAGATTTACAAATCGCACCCTAATGAAAAGGACACAACGGGGAAAATTGGCATCATGTTTCAAACAGGAAGAGATGCAGAATGAGTCAAGGACAAATTGTTTTAAAAAAAAAACCACACAAATACCACTGTCTGCGTAATATTAGAAAACTACATTCAACACAGATTAACTTATTGTTACAATGGTTACAATTGATAAACTGGGGGAGATGAAAATTCAATCATATTTCACTACCCAGCTATGTTCCAAATCTGGTTAGGTTTAATCGTAAATATAATTTTCTGATCTATCTCAACCATGACCAGATCTACACCAACCATGACCAGATCTACACCAACCATGACCAGATCTAAACCAACCATGACCAGATCTAAACCAACCATGACCAGATCTACACCAACCATGACCAGATCTACACCAACCATGACCAGATCTATACCAACCATGACCAGATCTAAACCAACCATGACCAAATCTACACCAAGACACTGCAATTCTACAGGGAATTGGTAGGGTTGTTTTAAGTGACCAGGCTGTTAAAGGTAGATCATCAAAGAATGAGAAAAGTTATATTGGTATATTGTTATGAGGTATATTGCTATGAGGTATATTGTTATGAGGTATATTGCTATGAGGTATATTGTTATGAGGTATATTGCTATGAGGTATATTGTTATGAGGTATATTGCTATGAGGTATATTGTTATGAGGTGAAATTGCTAAGGATGTATATTTTATGGAGGTTATATTGCTTGAGGTAATATTGTTATGGGTATATTGCTATGAGTATATTGTATGAGGTAATATTGTTATGAGGTATTATGTTATGAGGTATATTGCTATGAGGTATATGTTATGAGTATATTGTCTATGATGTATATTTTGTCTATGAGGTATATTGTTATGAGTATATTGTTTATGAGTGTATTGTTATGAGGTATTATTGTTCTAGGTAATTTGTTATGAGGTACATTGCTATGATGTATATTGCTATGAGGTATATTGTTATGAGGTATATTGTTATGAGGTATATTGCTATGAGGTATATTGCTATGAGGTATATTGCTTTATTATGAGGTTATTGTTATGAGGTATATTGGCTATTAGGTATATTGCTATGAGGTAATAATTGTTATGAGTATATTGCTATGAGGTATATTGTTATGAGGTAATTGTTATGAGGTAATTGCTATGAGGTATATTTGCTATGAGGTATATTGTTATGAGGTATATTGCTATGAGGTACATTGCTATGAGTATATTGCTATGAGGTATATTGTTATGAGGTATATTGTTATGAGGTATATTGTTTATGAGGTACATTGCTATGATGGTATATTGCTATGAGGTATATTGTTATGAGGTATATTGCTATGAGGTATATGTATTGAGGTATATTGCTATGAGGTACTTGCTATTGAGGTATATTTCTATGAGAATGCTATGAGGTATATTGCTATGAGGTACATTGCTATGAGGTCTATTTCTATTAGGGTATATTGGTTATGAGGTATATTGTTATGAGGTATATTGTTTATGAGGTTATATTGTTTGATGAGGTATATTGTTTATGAGGTACATTGTTATGAGGTATATTGTTATGAGGTATATTGTTATGAGGTATATTGTTATAGGTATATTGTTATGAGGTACAATTGCTATGAGGTACATTGCTATGAGGTATATTGCTATGAGGTATATTGTTATTTTATGAGGTATATTGTTATGAGGTACATTGTTTGGGTATTTGTTTGGTTTTGTTGAGGTATGCTTATTGCTTGTTTTATGGCTGCGTTTGATGAGGTACATTGCTATGAGGTCATTGCTATGAGGTACATTGCTATGAGGTACATTGCTATGAGGTATATTGCTATGAGTGTATTGCTATGAGGTATATTGTTATGAGGTAATTGTTATGAGGTATATTGCTATGAGGTATATTGCTATGAGGTATATTGCTATGAGGTATATTTTATGAGGTATATTGTTATGAGGTACATTTTTATGAGGTACATTGCTATGAGGTACATGCTATGAGGTAATATTGCTATGAGGTATATTGCTATCCGTACATTGTTATGAGGTACATTGTTATGAGTATATTGTTATGAGGTACATTGTTATGAGGTGTATTGTTATCAGTACATTGTTAGAGGTACATTGTTATGAGGTACATTGTTATGAGTGTGTATGTTTCAGGTATATTGCTATGAGGTATATTGCTATGAGGTACATTGCTATGAGGTATATTGCTATAGGTATATTGCTATGAGGAATATTGCTATGAGGTATATTGGCTATAGTACTTGCTATGAGGTACATTGCTATGAGGTACATTGCTATGAGGTACATTGCTATGAGGTATATTGCTATGAGGTATATTGCTATGAGGTACATTGCTATGAGGTCATTGCTATGAGGTACATTGCTATGAGGTACATTGCTATGAGGTATATTGCTATGAGTATATGCTATGAGGTATATTGCTATGAGGTACATTGCTATGAGGTACATTGCTATGAGGTATATGCTATGAGGTATACTGCTATGAGGTATACTGTTATGAGGTATATTTGCTTGAGGTAATATTGCTATGAGGTATATTGTTATGAGGTATATGTTATGAGGTATATTGTTATGAGGTACATTGTTATGAGGTACATTGCTTGAGGTACATTGCTAGAGGTATATGCTATGAGGTATATTGCTATGAGGTATATTGCTATGAGGTACATTGCTATGAGGTACATTGCTATGAGGTATATTGCTAATGAGGTATATTGCTATGAGGTATATAATATTGTTATGAGGTATATTGCTATGAGGTATATTGCTATGAGGTATATTGCTATGAGGTATATGTTATGAGGTATAATTGCTATGAGGTACATTGCTATGAGGTACATTGCTATGAGGTATGCTTGAGGTATTGCTATGAGGATATTGCTATAGGTATATTGCTATGAGGTACTTGCTATGAGTTATTCTATGGTATGAGGTATATTGCTATGAGGTATACTGTTATGAGGTATATTGCTATGAGGTATATTGTTATGAGGTATATTGCTAGAGGTAATTGCTATGAGGTATATTGCTATGAGGTATATTGTTATGAGGTATATTGCTATGAGGTACATTGCTATGAGGTATATTGCTATGAGGTATATTGTCTATGCCGTACCATTGTTTATGAGGTACATTGTTATGAGGTATATTGTTATGAGGTGTATTGTATCATTACATTGTTATGAGGTACATTGTTATGAGGTGTATTGTTATCAGGTACATTGTTATGAGGTACATTGTTATGAGGTACATTGTTATATAGGTGTATTGTTACAGGTATTTGCTAGAGGTATATTGCTATGAGGTATATTGCTATGAGGTATATTGCTATGAGGTACATTGCTAGAGGTACATTGCTATGAGGTACATTGCTATGAGGTATATTGCTAGTGAGGTATATTGCTATGAGGTATATTGTATGAGGTATATTGCTATGAGGTACATTGTTTATGAGGTACTTTGCTATGAGGTACTTGCTATGAGGTATATTGCTATGAGGTATATTGCTATGAGGTATATTGCTATGAGGTACATTGCTATGAGGTTATTGCTATGAGGTATATTGCTATGAGGTATATTGTTATGAGGTATATTGTTTATGAGGTATATTGCTATGAGGTACATTGCTATGAGGTATAATTGCTATGAGGTTATTGCTATGCCGTACATTGTTATGAGGTACATTGTTTATGAGGTATATTGTTATGAGGTACATTGTTTGAGGTGATTGTTATCAGGTACATTTTATGAGGTACATTATTATGAGTATATTGCTATGAGGTACATTGTTATGCGGTACATTGTTATGAGGTATATTGTTTGAGGTATAGTTGTATATGTACATTGTATGAGTGTACATTGTTATGAGGTATATTGTTATGAGGTACTTGCTATGAGGTTATTTGCTATGAGGTATATTGCTATGGGTACATTGTTATGCGGTACATTGTTATGAGGTATATTGCTATGAGGTACATTGTATGAGGTATATTGTTATGAGGTATATTGCTATGAGGTATATTGCTATGAGGTATAGTGCTATAAGATGTATATTGCTAATGAGGTATATTGTTATGAGGTATATTGCTATGAGGTATATTGCTATGAGGTATATTGTGATGATTCTATTTGCTATAGGTAATTGTTAGAGGTTTTATATGGTTTATGAAGGTAATTGCTATGATGTATATTGTTATGAGGTATATTGCTATGAGGTACATTGTTATTAGGTATATTGTTATAGGAGTATATTGCTATGAGTACATTGTTACGGCGGTACATTGTTATAAGGTATATTTTTGTTAGTGGTACATTGTTATGAGTATTGCTATGAGGTATACTGTTATGAGGTATAGTTGCTATGAGGTATATTGCTATGAGGTATATTGCTATGAGGTATATTGCTATGAGGTATAATTGCTATGAGGTACATTGTTATGCGGTACATATGTTTTATGAGTATTTGTTTATTATGCTATTGTTAGGACATTGTTATGAGGTACATTGTTATGAGGTATATTGTTATGAGGTACATTGCTATGAGGTATTGCTATGAGGTATATTGCTATGAGGTACATGTTATGGGTACATTGTTATGATGTATATTGCTATGAGGTCTGTTATGGTATATGTATGTGAGGTATATTGCTATGAGGTATATTGCTATGAGGTATATTGCTATGAGGTATATTGCTATGAGGTATATTGTTATGAGTTATTCTATGTCGGTATATTGCTATGAGTATCTTGGTATATTTATATTGCTATGAGGGTACATTGTATGATGTATGTATGAGGATTGTTTATATTGTTATGATATATTGCTATAGGTACATTGTTATGAGGTATATTGTTATGAGGTATATTGCTATGAGGTACATTGTTACGCGGTACATTGTTATAAGGTAATTGTTAAGTGGTACATTGTTATGAGGTATATGCTATGAGGTATACTGTTATGAGGTATATTGCTATGAGGTATATTGCTATGAGGTATATTGCTATGAGTATTGCTATGAGGTATATTGCTATGAGGTATATTGCTATGAGGTACATTGTTATGAGGTACATTGCTATGAGGTACATTGCTATGGAGGTATATTGCTTGAGGTATTTAGTTCTGGGTACATGTTTTATGAGGTACATTGCTATGAGTACATTGCTATGAGGTATATTGCTATGAGGTACATTGTTATGAGGTTCATTGCTATGAGGTACATTGCTATGAGGTATATTGCTATGAGGTATATTGTTATGAGGTACAATTTTATGAGGTCATTGCTATGAGGTACATTGCTATGAGGTATATTGCTATGAGGTACTTGTTATGAGGTACATTGCTATGAGGTACATTGCTATGAGGTATATTGCTATGAGGTACATTGTTATGAGGTACATTGCTATGAGGTAATTTTGCTATGGAGTATTTGCTATGAGGTATATTGTTATGAGGTACATTGTTATAGGTACATTGTTATGAGGTACATTTGTTATGAAGGTATATTGCTATGAGGTATATTGTTTATGAGGTATATTGCTATGAGGTATATTGCTATGAGGTATATTGTTATGAGGTATATTGCTATGAGATATATTGCTATGAGGTATATTGCTATGAGGTATATTGTTATGAGGTAATTTGTTATGAGGTAATATTGCTATGAGGTATATTGCTATGAGATATATTGCATGAGTTATATTGCTATGAGGTACATTGCTATGGAGGTACATGCTATGAGGTCTATTGCTATGAGGTATTGCTATGGGCGTACATTGTTATGAGGCATTTTTAAGGTATATTGTTATGAGGTACATTGTTATGGAGGTGTATTGTTATTGAGTTTACATTGTTAATGAGGTATATTGTTATGAGGTACATTGTTATAGGTTACATTGCTATGGATGGCTATGAATTGATGAGGGTATATTGCTATGAGGTATATTGCTATGAGGTATTTTCTATGAGGTATATTGTTAAGTTATGTATAATGTATGTATTATTTTATTTATAAAGCGCCCACTTGGATACGCAGCGCTGGACATTATAAAATACAGAGTATACAAACAAGGCAAAAAAAAAAGTGCAAGCAATTATACAGAGAAATAAAATTAAATACGATTTCATACATAGGTAAATACCAGTTACTATATCGATATATATATATATAGAGTATATATATATATATATATATATATATATATATATATATATATATATTACGGATAAATTGATATAAGTGCTGAATGCCTTGACACATTAGGAATGATATCCCTACTCCAAAGAGCTTACAATCTAAATGGGTAGGACAATATACAGATACAAATGGGGGGGAAGGGTACAAAGTGCTTGAGATGGCTAACAATGCTGGTGCTTAGAAAGGTACGATAACAGTTTAGAAGTCTAACAGTCTAAAGTCTTAATGGATGTCTTTAGGCAAAGTGAGAGAGGGAGAGAGTTCCAAACATAGGGAGCAGCAAGAGAGAATGGTTTAAGGAGGGAGAAGTGATCGTTTGGGGGTTGGTGGAGAAAATTTCCTTGTGAGGAATGGAGGGCATGGCCAGGAGTATATGGGGCCAAGAGAGAAGACAGGTAGGGGGGTGCAGAAGATTGTAGAGATTTGAAGGTTGAAAGAAGGATAGTGAATATTATTCATTGCTTAAATAGCCACCCCATGGACTTCAGTATCGGGGGTTGCAGGTTCTCGCTTGGAGGAGAGTGAAATGATCTGAACTGCTGAGCTTAAAATCGACTGGAGAAGGGACAAATGACAAGCCTGGAAACCAAGTAGAAAAATATTACAGAAGTCAAGACAGGAGAGGACAAGGGCATGCACAAGCAGTTTAGTAGTGGATTGAGAGAGGAAAGGTTGGATCTTGGCAATACTGCGAAGGAGAAAACAACACGTCCTGGTAACATTGTTAATGTTCTGACAGAAGGAAAGAGAAGAGTCAAACATTACTCCAACACAGCGAGCAGTTTCAACAGGGTTAATAATAAATGCAGTAAATTGCTATTTGGTATATTTTGGCTTCCATCAACAAATCCCCAATTTAGCTTATACAATGCAGCACAGAAATTCCCTTTCCTAAGCTGTTGACATCACTCAGCTGTTTCTCCCTCTCCCATTTTTGTAAGCATGTCAAATAATGTAGGGGAAAGACATTCCATTCTGCTTTATCCTTTCAGCAAAGACCCACTGCGGGTGTTTACACCAGACAGATGGCAGCATATGAAAGGCAGACAAGGGGCCATTTAACCTCAGTTTACTTAATAGAAATAGGCACCATAGTTTTCCTTTAATTTGCTGTTGACCAAATTATGACATCAATAAGCTTTATGTTCCAAACAGCAGTCCATGCTATTAGTGAATAGACTCTGTATACAAGCATCAAACACTATAATAGTTGTTTATGGATTGATGTAATTAGAGATGCAAACTTTTGCCTGGGCCATTAATCTGCAAAAACCAATCAGATGTTACCGAAAACTGGGTACGCAAAGTGCAGATTTACAGCAGATGATAGATATATTCCATTCTCTGTTATATGTCCACATGTGGTCTCAACTTTTTACCCATACTTTGTAAAGAGAGATCATTCAGATAGCCAGCAGCCCCTATTGACTCTCTGCACTAAATTTTTGCTCACCGCTGACCGATTTTGTAAAAAGTTGACATATGGTCGCTGCAAATTAATAGAGAACTATTCTCACCTCCCTTGAAAAACTACTTAAAGGGCAAGTACAGCCCCAAAATGAAAACTTACATACAGGTAAATCACCCCCCAAAACCCTAAACGGTAATAGTTTGAAATGTGAAATATATAAGTCTAACCTGAAATCCTGCAAATTGTCCTATTTCCCCTGTTTCTGCTTCCTGGTTCTTCCAGTTAATAACTGTCAGTTATGGATTTGACAGTTGACTTCACAGCCAATGACTGAATGACAATCCCCTGTCTGCCTCTTCTGAGCATGCCCAAGCTCAGTACAGGCTCAGTACAGGTTTCTAAATTGCTCAGTTTCCATGAGGCATCCAGAAGCATAGCAGGCATACAGTAATGAATTCATTGATATATCAACATATTTTAAAGAGACCATTCTTTCAAAAAGATGTTCTTATGAGGGTGGAGTTGCCCTTTAAGCTGGGTACACACATAACCGATAAAGCACCAATGGGATTGGTCCTTTTTCAGCATTGAGTGTCTGTCCATAATGAACGTTCGGTGCCAGCATCGGAAAACAGTTAGGGAGTCGTCCGCGATTGTTAGGTGTATGGCAGTCACAAGAAATCTCTCTATACGTTATATAGGGATCTAGCTTCCCTACAGGGAGAACGCTCTTGACTGTGTACCCTGCTTTAGTCATCACACAGTCTGAAGAATGTGCCATCTTAATACCGATTGTGAGGCACGATAATGTGCTAAAGCAGGGGGTTGAGTATAATTGTCCTTAATAGGCAAAATTTTATTTACTATAAAGTTTAATGGCCCCAAATCTTATCTTTTTACTCTTGTGTTCAGTGGATTTCAAAGTAAAAATGAAACTCAATATTTTAAGATCATCCTATCCAAGGCCATATACTGACAAGGCGTTTGATAGATGCGACTTTCGATCGCCACATCTATCAAACATCTAACAAGAACAGGATGTTGGGCTAGGCAGCTGTGTGGATGTCTATCCAAAGTCATGGGAATGTCACGTAGTGTATGGGCATCTTTGTCTGGTCTATGCTATTGACCTTTATTGTTCCTTTATCCCTTTACCTTCTCCCTACACTTGTCAATCAAACAGAAAACAGTGACTTGCTGAGAGCATTAGGACACACTGTAGTCACTAGTATTGCTGAGGCAAAAAGAGGGGCCAAAGTTTGCCTGTGCTTTTAATTGGCAGCAACCAATCAAATGTAATCTAACTTCAGAAGCCCAATAAAAATCTGGTGTCTGATTGGTTGTTGCAGATGAAAGGGCAAGTACACTAAAAAGAAACCTCTAAAATGTAGATTCCCCCCAAACCCCACTTTCACGATATTCACAGTTTCCAGACGCTCCTGAACTTTCTTACCTGACCGGGTCCTTCGCCATCTAGGTGCCGCCCCCTTTTTGAGCAAACACAGGATCAGGGGAGTTCTGCGCCGACAGCCACTATACTTCCAGATCGTGGCCTCAGGCGATTGGGTGTGATGTCACGTTGTGCCTTAACTGACAGCCACGACCAGGAAATGGAGCGGCAGCAGAGAGTAGTTGCGGTGAGGGACCGGGTCAGGTAAGAAAGTTCGGGGGTGTCTTTTGAAACTGAATATTGTGAAAGTGGGGTCTAGGGGGGGTAATCTATACTTTAGGACAAAGTTTATTTTTCAGCGGACATGCCCTTTAATAGCACAGAGGTCTTGTAGATTGTTGTCATAAATAACCCCATGTATGTCTGAACTTTCTAGAAGATCTCAGCGTCCTGCCCGGCAACAGCCTATTTTTAACGCTACCTGCCATGGAGCTGCAGACCGCCAAATAGCAGTTCACCCTTCCTACAAGCTTTGCTGAGGTGATTAAATGGTGAGAAGTTGCAAATCTCTTCCCCTTTCTTTCAACCACAAAGTGCTACGCCGGAACCTCACTGACTTCCTTAATATAGATGCCTATATATTCATGGAGTGATTCAAGAAGACAGAGACAGGCAGTCGCCTGCGAAGTGGTTTATGGTCATTAAGGTTCCAGTGTTGTCGGCAGCCTCTCTGCCACATTATAGAACAATGGTGGGCTATTAAGGGCCATATTTATAAACCCCGGTATCGCATAGTTATTGTATGAACGTGGCCGTAAATGTACAGTGCGGTCGTACATTTATGAATGAATGTTCATAGAATACCATGCGGTAGTTATTGGGTAAGTAGCTTACTTTCTTTAATGGCTCCTGGTCGTTTTATTGAAGAACGGGAGGTAAGACACAGCTCCTTTACCTCCCATTCTTCAATAAAACAAAATGGACTTTATTTTTTCAGTGGAGATACCCTTTAATATTGATCAAATTAGGAAATGGGTTAATTGTACATTTTTAACAAATGCTCAGTAATAGTAACTGATAATCAAAATTTAAATAGTACATTTTTAAGAGTAAGGCTGAATGCACACAATGGGATCCTTTGTCCCGACTGACCGTTCGAGACTTGCAACTGGTCGGCCAGGAGGAAGCACTGACGGTCACGACAAACTATTGTAAACTATACAGTGAATAATGCCCCCTATTGTAAACTATACAGTGAATAATGCCCCCCTATTATAAACTATGCAGTGAATAATGCCCCCGTATTGTAAACTATACAGTGAATAATGTCCCCCTATTGTAAACTATACAGTAAATAATGCCCCCCTATTGTAAACTATGCAGTAACTAATGCCCCCCTATTGTAAACTATACAGTGAATAATGCCCCCTATTGTAAACTATACAGTAAATAATGCCCCCCTATTGTAAACTATACAGTGAATAATGTCCCCCTATTGTAAACTATACATGAATATGCCCCTATTGTAACTATACGTGAATAATGCACCCCTATTGTAACATACATTGATAATGCACCCCTATTGTAAACTATACAGTGAATAATGCATCCCTATTGTAAAGTATACAGTGAATAATGCATCCCTATTGTAAACTATACAGTGAATAATGCATCCCTATTGTAAACTATACAGTGAATAGTGCATCCCTATTGTAAACTATACAGTGAATAATGCATCCCTATTGTAAAGTATCAGTGAATAATGCCCCCTATTGTAAACTATACAGTGAATAATGCTCCCCTGTTTTAAACTATACAGTATAATGCACCCCTATTGTAAACTATACAGTGAATAATGCATCCCTATTGTAAACTATACAGTGAATAATGCATCCCTATTGTAAAGTATACAGTGAATAATGCCCCCTATTGTAAACTATACAGTGAATAATGCCCCCTATTGTAAACTATACAGTGAATACATTCCCTATTGTAAACTATACAGTAAATAATGCACCCCCTATTGTAAACTATACAGTGAATAATGCATCCCTATTGTAAACTATACAGTTAATAATGCATCCCTATTGTAAACTATACACTGATATATCCCCCCTATTGTAAACTATACAGTGAACAATGCCCCCTATTGTAAACTATACAGTAAATAATGCATCCCTATTGTAACCTATACAGTTAATATTGCCCCCTATTGTAAATTACATCAGTAATAATGCCCCCTATTGTAAACTACAGTGAATAATGCATCCCTATTGTAAACTATACGTGAATAATGCATCCCATATTGTAAACTATACAGAATATTGCCCCCTATTGTAAACTATACAGTAAATAATGCCCCCTATTGTAAACTATACAGTGAATAATGCCCCCCTATTGTAAACTATACAGTGAATATATGCCCCCTATTGTAAACTATACAGTAAATAATGCATCCCTATTGTAAACTACACAGTGAATAATGCCCCCTATTGTAAACTATACAGTGAATAATGCCCCCTATTGTAAACTATACAGTAAATAATGCCCCCTATTGTAAACTATACAGTGAATAATGCCCCCTATTGTAAACTATACAGTGAATAATGCCCCCCTATTGTAAACTATACAGTGAATAATGCCCCCTATTGTAAACTATACAGTGAATAATGCCCCCCTATTGTAAACTATACAGTGAATAATGCATCCCTATTGTAAACTATACAGTGAATAATGCCCCCTATTGTAAACTATACAGTGAATAATGCCCCCTATTGTAAACTATACAGTAAATAATGCATCCCTATTGTAAACTATACAGTGAATAATGCCCCCTATTGTAAACTATACAGTGAATAATGCCGCCCTATTGTATATTCTTATAAAACCTCATAGCTACCAAAGGTAGCTGAAAGTTTTTTAAGAGTATATTGCACTATTGCTCCACTCTAAAAGTCCAGAGCCTTAAGGCATCCAAAGGAACATAAGGAAATAGGATGCATGGCAGGACATAGGGGGAAAACGAAAGTGTAGTTAGGTGAAACACAGTTTAGCAGGGGTGAACGAGAGGTTAAGAAAGGAAGGGACCGGTAATTGGGACTAAGGAGGCAGGGTTGTAGCAGTTACAGTCTATGGTTTAGAAATGGGTCTGAGGGGTATAAAAGTAGGTGAGGAAGGAGCTAGGGCATCAGGAGTTTCAGCGAGATAGAAGAGCAGTCCAACCCACCCTCCCTTATAAGGGTATAGCAAAGGGAGTGTGGCTGGTGTCGGTTTAGAAGAAGATCTGCCTCAAAGGGGTAGCAGATTTCAGGTAATGGTCTCTGGCGGGAAGAGGGCATGGTGGTCAGCCCTCTGTAGACTATAAGATATAGTTACTCACTGAGTTGGTGAAGTTTGCGACTAGTGAGTTTTGGTTGGGTTAGCGCTAGCCCCCTGGCCACCCCTCCTTTTAGTATAGGCAGGTTATTCATGTCATTTAGTATAGTTACTGTTTTTTCTCATATATACTGTTTTGCTAATATCCATATCTATGGCTATCACATGTCAATGTAAAACATAAATAAATGTTCCAATTAAAGTTTGTGTCGTGTAATTTCTGGGTTATTTAAAATGGTTATGGTTGGGTCACGGGAGTTTTTCCCCCTTATTCAGGCCATGTATTATCAGTGACTAAGCCCCCTGGTGTAATACAGTGGATTAGGATAATGCCCCCCTGGTGTAAATACAGTGGATTAAGATAATGCACCCCCTGGTGTAAAATATACTGTGGATAATGCCCCCCCTGGTGTAAAATATACCGTGGATAATGCACCCCCTGGTGTGTAAAATATACAGCGGATAATACAACCCCCGTTGTAAACTATAAGGAAATTAGTTGGTACTAAGGAGTTCCATGAAATAATTGCACTGCAGATAGTTCTGGTTGGTACGGGGATACTATATAATATTGAGAATTACTGGTATTAATACATATACTGTAGTTCTGGTTGGTACAGGGATACTATATAATATTGAGAATTACTGGTATTAATACATATACTGTAGTTCTGGTTGGTATGGGGATACTATATAATATTGATAATTACTGGTATTAATACATATACTGTAGTTCTGGTTGGTACAGGGATACTATATAATATTGAGAATTACTGGTATTAATACATATACTGTAGTTCTGGTTGGTATAGGGATACTGTATAATATTGAGAATTACTGATATTAATACATATACTGTAGTTCTGGTTGGTACAGGGATACTATATAATATTGAGAATTACTGGTATTAATACATATACTGTAGTTCTGGTTGATCCAGACTAATTTGGAGTCAGGAAGAAATCCCCCCTCCCTTTTTAGCTGAGTTTTTTTGCCTTCCTCTGGATCAACTGTTATGTAGGGATGAAAAGGTTGGACTTGATGGACGTATGTCTTTATTCAACCTCAATTACTGTGTTACTATGTAATACGGGTCAGTTTAATTTTAATCACCTTAAGCAAATCACTTTTGACATTAAACACAATGGTGCAAATCGTCTGCACCTACCATTTCACAGTTCAGACTCCCCGAACGTTAAGTCCCCCATGTGACATGGTCCGCGTGTTCCTGTTTATGGTATAACATATTTACTATATAGCCTATTTACTGTATATACCATGTGACGTGTTCCATGTGTTCCTGTTTATGGTATAACATATTTACTATATAGTCTATTTACTGTATATACCATGTGATGTGGTCCGTGTGTTCCTGTTTATGGTATAACATATTTACTATATAGCATATTTACTGTATATACCATGTGACGTGGTCCGTGTGTTCCTGTTTATGGTATAACATATTTACTATATCGCCTATTTACTGTATATACCATGTGACGTGTTCCGTGTGTTCCTGTTTATGGTATAACATATTTACTATATAGCCTATTTACTGTATATACCATGTGACGTGGTCCGTGTGTTCCTGTTTATGGTATAACATATTTACTATATAGCCTATTTACTGTATATACCATGTGACGTGGTCCGTGTGTTCCTGTTTATGGTATAACATATTTACTATATAGCGTATTTACTGTATATACCATGTGACGTGGTCCGTGTGTTCCTGTTTATGGTATAACACATTTACTATATAGCGTATTTACTGTATATACCATGTGACATGGTCCGTGTGTTCCTTTTTATGGTATAACATATATGGACCAAGCATCTTTCTCACCTGCACTAACTAAACTGATGGGAGGGATGAAGAATTTGTGTTATGACGAAGAGAGATGAATACAGGGAACTACAGCCAATTAGTTTCCTCTCATAGAAGTGACAAGCCACTTTTAGACTCAACGAAAGACATTTCAGCATTAATTAAACAAAGTAAGTTGTAACTGTTGTGGGCAGTAAGGATATGTGGTATGTTGTACCTGAAAATTGCTGGCTGAATTCTCTTAACACATTCAAAAAAGAGGCTTATATAGGAGGTGTGGCCCTTGGCCTGAAGTCTATATCCTAACAAAACTCCAATTTCTCCAACAATAATACCTGCGTTCCCATCCCAAACACACCTCTGAGAACCAACTCTGAACAACTCCTTGTGTCTCCCCCCAAAGAAGAGCGGTGGCCAAGTTGGAAAGATTCGAGATCAGGATAAAAATGGCGGCGGAACGGCTTGAACAACAAGCCGAGGTTCAGCAACAACGCGAGGAATCGTCCTCCCCCCAAACAGCCATGGACAGACTCCCTGAGACAATTCCCAACCACACTCACGGCAAAGATCGACGATGTCAAAACTGACCAAATCATGCTCCGCCAGGACTGTGCAAAAACCTGTGGGGCCCCGAGTTACAGAAACCGAATCCCATATTAGCAGATGGAAGGCCAGCTGATACATAAAAGTGAGGTTTGTGGCTTCCTGAGGAGAGCAGAGGCGCCCAGACACGGCGGCGTTTTTAGAGGTACTTCTCACATCCTCTTTTGGCAGGGATAAATTCTCTGCCCTCTTTGCAGTGAACAGGGGCCCACCGCCCCACGCCACGTCTCCCACCCCCAGGAGCACCCCCCAGAGCATTCATAGCAAAATTCTTGAACTATAGAGACGGAGACAGGGTGGCCCAGTTGTTCTCCAGTTTTCCACCAAACCGGCTTATACCTGAGGAAAAAAACACGTCAATTAACACCAGACGCTTATTTCTTAACATCTCAACCCAAACATAGCAAAAGCGGCACAAGATGTATAGTGAGTCATGTGCAGCCCGAGCAAATTCCGTTGGCAGGGCAGGTATCCCCACTCCACCCACTTCGGATTCAGCACACCAAAATTATTACCTGATACAAAATATTTATTTTCAAACTTGGGTTGGCCAAATTCATAGCAAAAGAGGCCCCAACCAATTCCCTCTACAGAGGGGCACCCATCAAGGGTGCCCGATCTCACCACTCCTATACGCATTATTATATGCCACACTAAAAATAATAAAAGCTGTACGGAGAACACTCAGGATTGGTAAATCAACTGGGAACAATCCCTAATTCTCCCCCTGGACAGCCATCCCTGAACCCTGGTGGGGTCATCTATCACTTAGGCAGAGTATGCACCCTAAAATGCCTAGGCATCTGGATTTCGAAGGACCCAATGAATATCTCACCCTTAACATTGAACTCCAATCAAAATAATTAAAACTAAAACACAAACCTGGAGCAAACTCCCTTTAGGAATCACAGGAAGGGCTTTGTTCACGAATAGGTCATATCAGAGGACATGTGGACATCCTTTAAGGTTGGAAGAAAAGAAGTTTCATCTTCAGGTTAGGAAAGGTTTCTTTACAGTGAGAACGGTGATGAAACTGGGAACTGTCTTCCAGCAGAAGTGGTGGGTAATGGCAACGTTCATCAGTTCATTAAATAGCTTAAAAGTGGGATGGATAAGTTTCTAAACTAAAAAAATATGAGAATTCCTGGTATTAATACATATACGTTAGTTCTGGTTGGACAGGGATACTATATAATATTGAGACTTACTGGTTTAATACATATAATGTAGTTATGGTTGGTACCGGGATAATATATTAATATTAGAATTACGGTATTAATACATATAGTAGTTATGGTTGGTAGGGGAGGATACTATATAATATTGAGAATTACTGGTATTTAAACAGATACTGGAGTCTGGTTTGGTTACAGGGATTTACTATATAATATTGAGAATTACTGGTGTATTAAATACATATACTGTAGTTCTGGTTTTGGTACAGGGGATACTATAGAATATTGAGATTATCGGTATTAATACTATACTGAGTTTGGTTGTACAGGGATGTTACTTATATAATATTGAGGAAGTACGAGATTAATACATATACTGTAGTTGGTTGGTACAGGTGATACTAATATAATATTGAGAATTACTGGTATTAATAACATATACTGTAGGCTGGTTGGTACAGAGGATTACTATATATAGTGAGAACTTACTGGGCTTAATACAATACTGTAGTTCTGGTTGGTCCGGGGGATACTGGTATAATATTGAGAATTACTTGGTATTAATTACATATACTGTAGTTCTGGTTGGTACAGGGATACTATATTAATATTGAGAAATTACTGGTATTTAATACCTATACTGTAGTTATGGTTGGTACGGGGAACATGTATAATATTGAGAATGGACTGGTATTAATACATATACTGATAGTTCTGGTTGGACAGGGAAACTGATATATATTGAAGAATTAATGGTATTAATACATATACTGTAGTTCTGGTTATTACAGGGATAGTATATAATATTGAAGAATTACTGGTGCTTAATACAGATACTGTAGTGTCTGGTTGGTACAGGGAGATTACTATATAATATTTGAGCCTTACTGGTATTAATACACATATATACTTGTTTGGTTGGTTACAGGGATACTATATAATAGTGAGATTACTGGATTAAATACATATACTGTAGTTCTGGTTGGTAAGGGGATACTATATAATATTGAGAATTACTGTATAAGACATATACTGTAGTTCTGGGTGGTAAAGGATACTATATAATATTGAGAAAGTTTACTGGGATTAATACATATACTGTAGTTCTGGTTGGGACAGGGATACTATAATATTTGAGGAATTACTGGATTAATACATATACTGTAGTTCTGCGTTGGTACGGGGGGTTAATATATAATATTGAGAAGTACTGGTATTATACATATACTGTAGTGTGTTGGTACAGGATACTATAATATTGAGAATTACTGTTAGGTAATAACATATCTGAGAGTTCTGGTTGGTACAGGGATAACTATATAAATTGAGAATTACTGTATTAATACATATACTGTAGTTCTGGGTGGTACGGGTGATACTATATAATATGAGAATTACTGGTATTAATCCAATAATGTAGTTCTGGTTGGTGGTACAGGGATACTATATTAATATGGGAAATTAATGGTATTAAACATATGTACTGTAGTTCTGGGTGGTACAGGGGATACGATATAATATTGGAATTTATGGTATTAATAAATATTACTGTAGTTATATTGGTTGGTACAGGGATACTAATAATATTGAGAAGTACTGATATTAATAATATACTGTGTTCTGGTTGGCTACAGGGATCTATATAATATGAGAATTACTAGGTATTAATACAAATACGTAGTTTCTGGTTGTACAGGGATTACTATATCATATGAGAATTACTGAGTATTAATTTACATATACTGTAGTTCGGTTGGTAACGGGGCTTATGTATAATATTGAGACTTCTGGTTATTAATACAATTAATGTAAGTTCTGGTGGTACAGGGATACTATATAATATTGAGAATTAATGGTATTAATACATATACTGTAGTTCTGTGGTACGGGGATACTGTATAATATTGGAATTACTGGTATTAAAATATACTGTAGTTCTGGTTGACAGGAAGACTGTATAATATTGAGAATTTACTGGTATTAATACATATACTGTAGGTTCTGGTTATTACAGGGATAGTATATAATATTGAGAATTACTGGCTTACTTACTATACTGTAGTTCTGGTGGTACGGGGATACTGTAGTCATATTTGAGAATTATGTGTATTAAGACATATACTGTAGGTATGGTGGTGGTACAGGAAAATCATGTATAAACTGTGGTAGGCAACCAGTAATCTCCAGATTGTTTGAAAACTACAACTCCCAGATTCCTATCTAGCCACTCTGCAGTTGAGAGAATATCTGGGAGTTGTTAGGTTTAAAAATCTGGAAGATATACTGGTTTGCCTATCCCTGCGATAATATTGAGAATTACTGGTTAATATACATATACTGTAGTGTGGTTGTACAGGGAACTATATAATATTGAGAATTCTGGTATTAATACATATACTGTCGTTCTGGTTAGTACAGGGATAGTATATAATTTGGAATGACTGGTATTAATAAGTATACGTAGTTCTGGTTGGTTAAAGGGATACTAGATAATATTGAGAATTACTGGATAATCATATTACTATGTCTGGTTGGTACAGCGGTACGATATAATATTGCGAATTACTGCGTATTAATACATATACTGTAGTTCTGGTTGGTACAGTGATACTATATAATATTGAGAATTACTGGATTGTAATACAGATACTATTAGTTCTGGTTGGTTACAGGGATACTATTTAAATTTGAGAATTATGGATTAAGACAATACTGTAGTGGTTCTGGTTGGTGGTTACAGTGATACTATATAATCATTGAGAATTATGGTATTAAACAGATACTTAGATCTGAGTTGGTAACGGGGATATTAATAATATTGAGAATTACTGAATATACAATACTGTTAGTTCTGGTTGGTACAGGGATACTATATAAATATTGAGGAATTACTGGATTTAATACATTACTGTAGTTCTGGTGATCCAGGATACTTCTGATTGCCGTTTGGAGTCATGGAAGGGAATTCCCCCCCCCTTTTTAGCTGGTTTTTTGCCTTCCTTGGATCAAACTGTTAGGTAGGGTTTAAAGGGTTTAAAGTGAATAGGTTGGACTTGATGGACGTATGTCTTTATTCAACCTCAATTACTATGTAACTTAACAAAAATGATTCTTCTTCCTAAAATTCTCTTACACATTATGGCATTCCCCAATTACATCCTTCAAATCATTGACTCCATTATTAAATCCTTTATGTGTGTCCTCCAGACACAAAGGGGCATATTTATAAAGGATTGTCTTTTTCGCCAAATAATTAGCGCAGCACATCGCAGCGAAAATAGCGCCATTTGGGCTTCGTTTCGCCTTATTTAAAAAAGCGAAAAAAACCACAAAAGAGCAAAAAGTATCGCAGCGAAAACTTAACGCATCTAAGAAGACTGCATTGTGAAAACCATTCGAAACAGAAAAAGCCCACTAGAAAATGATGTCAAGTTCAAAATGGCCACCTTCACATTTACCAAGAAGTCAGCCATGTCTTATTTAGTCAATCTTCTGAAATTTCTCACACCCAAACGTAAAGGTAGCAAAGCAGGACAGGCAGCAACAGCCAGCAGAGCCCAGATGGTTATTGTATTGTATAAAGAGAGGTATGGAATTTTAAGGCAGGAAAAATGTACATTCTCACTCTTTTACAAGCAGTGGTAAGGCCCCTCATTTGGATGAATATGGAGTACAATTTGTGAATCCTGTACAAAAAGCACATATTTGAATGGAAAGGGTTCAGAGAGGGCAACTAAATTTACATAAGGTGATTGGGTGAGAGAGCTTTGAATATGAAGAGAGACTGGAAAAGTTACAAATTATATGCGCTGGAGAAAAGGCGCTTGGCACTGTGTATAAATACATTAACGGGCCTTACAATAAACTATCTGGGGCATTGTTCACCAATAGAACATGTCAAAGGACACAAGGGAACATCCCTTAAGATTGAAGAAAAAAGGTTTGAGGCTTCAGCCTAGGAAAGGGTTTTTCACTGTGAGAACGGTAAGGCTATGGAAAACTGCTTACAGGGGACTGTTATGCAGGTTCATTGGTAGTTCAAAAAAGGCTGGAACTGAGTGTTCTGCAACAAGGAATGTTGAAGTTACTGGTATTGATACATAAAGTAGAGTGATCCAGGGAAATTTCGATTGCCACTTGGCAGTCCAGGAAGGAATTTTTGCCTTCCTCTGGATCAACCAGTAGGCAGCAAATGAGGATATTGCTAGATGGGGGACTGGGATGGACGTTATGTCTATTCAACATCAAATACTATACTAAAGTTGCCCACAATCACTACTTAGATTAGTCTATAGAGAAAGTCTATCTATCTAATATTCTTAGTGACGGACGGGTGGTTTCTCACCTTCGACAGTCTTGCAATGGGTCCTGTTCTGGCCATTCAGTCTTTTTGCAAACAAGAATAGGTCAGGCTGTTCTGTGGAATCACTTAACGTTGTGCAACGATGGTTCTAATGTATTGGAACCTTAACTCCTGTAATATCATGGGTTTTAGGTCCATCCATATAAGTATTTGATTTTTGCACCTTATTTTAGTGGACAGTTATGGTAGTTAAAACAGTCGTCCTATGCCAGCATGTTTTAACACATTGGCAGACGCACATTAAATGAAAACCTTACTGCATAAGAAGAATCTAGCAGAAAAACAGATAAATCACCATAAATAAAAAGTTGATAAATATTTCACAATAAACTGAAGACTAACTTCCCCTTATAAGAAAATTATCGGCAATTATATAAGCAGTGGGTTCCAATGTGACAAAACATTAAGGTATTCCTACCTGAAAATTCAAGGGTAACTGTGGTCGCGAATTCTTCCAAGCTAGTAAGAAATTATATAAAAAGCCGCTTCATTGTACCTCAAAAAGAAAACCTTAACTAATGCTATAGATAAAATTTCTGTGATTACGTTATTGCTGGAAAGGTTCATCATATTACTCATGCTTGAACTCTTCCTGTTTTCACCAGTGACTAGCTTGTAGTCAGTGACAGCCTCAGCACTGATTAATAGTCTACCCTTCTCAACGGTCAATTTTTTCCCAGGTACTTCGATTCACCCAGCATAAGTTTTAACTGAGGCATGCCTTCTCATTCTGGGCGGACGGGCGGGGCAGAGGTCAGGATGGCACTCACCAACTGGAAGCAGGAAGTTTGAACATTCACCCAATGTAATGGTCTCACAGGCTCCAGTCAGAGATGTTGTGATTGTTGGACTCATTTTAAAGGGAACATACTGCTGGCGTTTCATTGTAACCCAAACTCATTTTGAGACCCACGGTGCCCCTATCAGTTTTTTTCGAGTGTAGGCACCCCCCCCCCAACCCTAACCGTTCATGGATTTAAAATTGTAAAAAGTGCATGAAAATTTACTACCAGCCTTCGTTCTACAGGCCATGGTCTCTAATTTACTTTGTGGAAACAGAGTAACATTAGGGGCTGGACAAGCAGCGCCGCCTCTAAGGGCAGCCAATCACACACGTGCGTGGGCTGAGAAGCCAAAGCGAGTTAGGGTTGAGGAGGTGGGTGCTTTACACTACGAAAATACTTTGTTTTAAAAATGAAGTGTAGAGACAAGGAGATCGTTAGGTGAGAGGATATGGGGAAAGGGCTCCTTAGCAATGCTGGAGTCCTCAGGCAGGACAGGGAAAGGAGCAGAACTTTTTAACACACAGAAGGCTCCTACTCTTCCCTTCCCAGATTGGAATAGCATGCAGGACAACATTGAGCAGAAGAGAAAGTAAGGATTTGTTAACACTTACACAGTGGGGCCAGAATGGGTCAAATATTTTGGGTTGGGGGGACATGCCCTTTAATAAGATAGGAGTATTATAAGGGCATTCAAGCGTTACCTGTCAGTTCATATGCAAATAAGAAACAAGGACTTCACATATTTCATGGTAGCCCTTTAGGAAAAGCCATATCTTCTAAGAGGTTGGAAATTACCAAAAGTGTTTGTTCCTTATTTGATCCAACATCCACACATAACATCCTAGCACTGCCACACACACATATAGTAAAACATCACACACAGATAAAGTACATCACACAGCGTTATTTACTCACCTCAAAGGTTCGGTGTCTAAAAAACCATTAAATGATACAGTTGGTTTTTATCAGAGTAAGTGAAACAAAAGTAAATTAGTAGGTATTATTTATGTTGCTTATCAGAAACTGTGCAGTTTTTCTTAAGGTGTTATCCACCACATGCAATTGGGGGGGCGACCTGAATACAATTGCGTGGCGGCATTTCCAACATTTTTGGAAATAGTGCGGGGTAGCCAATGCGCTTAATCTTAATTTTTCTCTATTCCTACAGTGGCTACGGAACGAAGATAAAAAGAAAACGGTTCACGTACCTGACGGGATTTGCGACGCAGTAAGTCTGCACAAGAGAATGTAAGCATCGAATGCCGGTCAGGTAAGACACAAACTTTTTCATTTCTACGGCCAGCAGTTCTTTACATCCCCCCAAATGATGTTTGATGGTGGTCTTTGGGAGTGGAAAAAATAAACCGAAACACACACATTAAAAAAAACTGCGCACTCAAAAGTGTGGTAGATGGAGCCCCTTTATCTGCGTAATGTGTGTTGTGCCCAGCTTTAGCTCAATTAACACATGCAAGGAATTGTGTGCAGGTGCCAAATCAAACAGCAATGAATCAAAATGTTGTGGTAATTGTGGTCTGTCATGTGAAACGTTATAAGGAGACTTGTATGGAACATTTTTCATTATAGATCCAGATTTCACACAGGGGGAAGAATCACCCCTGTGAACAAATACATATTATTCCTAACACAGTGTATCACATCCTGCTACACTGTAATATTACATATAGATAGGATGTTAGGGAAGCAAGTACCGAGACACAGTTGTTGTAAATATAAGTTCTTACTACTGTTTAGCAGAAAGGTCCCTAAGGAAACTTTACAAAAGAAGGTTACCTATACATTATTGGCGTAATCTAACTACTTGGTGATAATTAATCATTATGTTTCTCATCTCACTTGCGTTTTTGACACTATAATCTGACCATTTTAGAACCTAGTTCTGTAAGTTTTGTTAGCAACAAATTGTGGGGGACATTGAGATTGGGTTTAGGAAATCTGAAAGCTGATAATTTAGTGTAATTTTCCTTATGCATTGCTAACCTGTTCGAGTGCTAGTTGTTGGCCATGTCTCGTGTGCACCCATGCATGCTGCCTACAGTTTGATTTTCAGGAAAGCTTGATATTTAGTGTGTGTGGGGGGTTACTGTCATAGGAGTTTAGGCATTGATTTTCTGAAATACTATTAAAAGCATGCTATTTTATGAAGGACTGCATGCCAGAATTTGCTCATATGTATAAGAGAATGCACATTATGGTTCCAAAATATGATACGTTGTGGGGGGGGGTATTTAACATTGTGGGTGGGTTTATTAGTTTGGAATGAATCGTCTACTTACTGTGGGGCGCACACCGCCCAGTATGCGAGAAGCTATCCGGATCCCAGGTGACTCACGAATCCAGTACGACCCCTCGGGAAATTACAGTAAGTAATCAAAGTAGAGCAGCGAGATACACCGGAAAACGATGCTTCAATGCGGTGATGGATAAAACTTCACATTTATGTACAGAGTTAAAAACAGCCGATACTGTGCAAACATACTCAGACGGGGCATCGCCAAGGGGAACGGGAGGGCCTGGACGCGTTTCGCGGTTACTTCGATTCATCAGAGACCACAAGGGGAGAATCTCGCCGGACTAAAACAGGTGAGTAGCCAATAAATAGACTCCAATCTTCTCCACCGTCCAGCTGGAAACATGGGAATGGTTCAGTGCATAGAGGCTAATCTAATATACTGGAATGCACATAATACTATGTAACCGATAACCAATAGATCATACATGGAAGACTAATCTAAGTATTAAATGATACAAACTTGCACAATAGTAACAAATGGTCAGGGAAACATCGTAGACTTGTCCTGAGAATTCACATATAATACATTAGAAAAAAGTGTATTAATTACATGACATACATACTAACTAGTAACAAATTTAAAGTTTAAAATCAATATTAGCCACTACATCTAGAAGATTCTGCCTGCACTCTCAGATGTAGCTAATATTGATTTTCAAACTTTAAATTTTGTATAGTCGTAGGTATGTTAGGTATATTATACACTTTTCTAAGTATTATATGTCGATTCTCAGGACAGTCTACGATGGTCCATGACATGTTACTATTGGGTCACAGTGTATCATATTATATTAGATTAGTTCTCCATGTGATCTATGGTTATCGGTTACATAGTATATGTTGATTCCATTATAATTAGAGTAGCCTCCTATTGCACGAAACCATCATGTTTTCCAGGCTGGACGGTGAGAAGATTGGAGTCTATTTATTGGCTACTCACCTGTTGTATTTAGTCCGGGAGATTCTCCCCTTGTGGGTCTCTTGTGAAGCGAAGTATAATGGTGATAACCAGTCGAAACGCGTCAGGGCACGCCCCTTTCCCCTTGGATCCCACGGGTCCATGAGTTGTTTGCAGCAGTATCGGCTGGTTTAACTTTACAATAAATGTGAAGTTTTTATCCAAATACCGAATTGAAGCATCGTTTTTCGGATGTATCCGCTGCTCTACTTGATTACTTACTGTTTATTAGTTTGAAAAAACAAAAGCTGTTTTGAAATGCAAAGCTGACGCTTTGGCGTACTACATATATGCATAGGTGCATCATGGCTAGTAGTGGGCCAGGTATCGTGTGCAAAAACTAACCACAAAAAGGGGGATGTAGTCCCAAAATGATCTCATGGCAGCTTTTATATTGGGACTGTTAGAAGGGTTTTAATTTGTAATAGTAAACTACTTTCCACAAATAAAAAGGCCAAAAAGTATTTTTAAAAATAAACTTTTGACATTTTTCACCTGAAAAATCAGCAAATGTCCAGAAAAGTAAACCAACTGTAAACCTCCTATATTAGGGTGTTCACAAATACTTCAGCATGAATATCTCCCTTCACTAAACAGTTGTGGCTTGTGCAGAATTCCACCAATAATGCTTTATTTTTATTAATGTATACCTGAGTTTATTCATCCTTTCAATTAACATATCATTCTGATTAGACGTAACCTAGTTTTTAGATTGTTATTTATTATTATGGAGAATGAGAGAGGCATTGGGTCCGTGACTGACAAAGGGATGGCCTTATGAGAGTGCCTGGGGGACTTTTAGGAACACAAATGTCAAATGGGCCCCCGGGTTAGAAGAAAATAAGATTATTCTTCAGGGTGTTAAAGAATGAGGAAAATCGCTGCAGACAAGATACAGTGAAATGAATAGCAAAGAGAGGGCCTGGTGCTTTTTAGGGTCAAAAGCACAAATCTTGTTTTGCATTCCAGTTGAGATAAGTATAAACCATACTAGGTATGTGTAAACAATACGATACTTACCTTCTCTTGATGCAGTCGGTTGTTTGAAGTCATTGTACCCTATAAAAAGATAGAAAGGATAATTAATGATAATCTTATATACTACAAGCACCATAGCCCTAGAGATGTAAGCATAGAGCCATGTAGACCAACTGTTACTAAATGTAATCGTTTTAATTCACGGCAGATTACAGAAGCTCAATGTATGGTTGACATTTGAGAAAAAGTTCATTAATTAGACCAGCCGGAGAAGTTTGCGATGATTCGATCAACGACCAGAACTAACAAACACTACTTCTTACTAACGGCTGCACCATACTGACAATGACCATGTATGAGAGCCTGAGAATCAACCAAGACTGCCACTCATGTCCCTCAATAATCACACTTATCAGGGTTATTCAATAAAAAAGTTGTTATCGTTAGAAATGGTGCTAAGTTTGCCACAAACCAATCAGAGGTAGCTTTCAAATGTTAAATAAATCTGATTGGTTGGGGCAAAATAGCACCAACGGGAGAAGAAACTTTTATTGGCTTCCCTGTTTGTGTTTTATCTTAACAGGAACCTATTAAAGAGCAGGTAACTATCCAAAATGGCTTGGAGCTCTTTACAGTGCGACATGATAACAGAAATGTACAAGGGATTCATGTCAAGGGAGATACCACGTTGCGCTATGCAATCCCAATTTGATCTTTAGTTTTGTTTGCGGTGCTGTAAACCTATGAAATGATAAAAATGGTCTGAAAAAAAATATTTGTATTACCAAAATATCTATCTACAGAGCAATAAATAAAATACAAACTTGATTCATTTTAAGTTGAACTAAGACAATAGTCCATTAAGTTCACACCCACCATGATACACCCAGCCTACCCAACACAAGTACAGCCTCCTCATCCAATTGGTCCAAATAGACAGGATCTAACCAATCACACATGTCCACATCACTGGATATTTGCCTGTCCATGAAGAATTCTAAATAAGCTTAAAGGGTCACTATTACTCACTGAAACAACTTTGTATAATGTGAAAGTACAATGTCAGACGTAGTAAATGTTGTACTTCCATGGTTGTCTGTGCCTGCTTGTTAGTGAATTTCAATTGGGGCTGCGATTCTGTATTTGTATTGGGGATAAGTATGCTCCGTTTACAATGTATAACCTGTGGTGAGCCTATTGAGGCTTTGGGGGAGCTTGTCTTGCAGGATTCTAGGGCTTCTCCCATTCTTCTCTTGTCCAGATGTCCTACAATCAATTTCCCCTGTTGTTTTTTGGCTTCTGTTTAGGTCGGGCCCGTTGTTGGGGGCACTACAGAACCTGGATATTGATTTTGTGTTAAGTGTGCTCTTTAGAGGGTTAAGCATGGGTTATTGACGTGTTCTAAGGGTTGGATTAAATTGTGTTTCATAGGCGTGTCTGACCTGAACTACTGAAGTACATGTAGTTTGACAGTTTGTGTTCCTGTTAACCCGGTCAAATGTTTTAAGGAGGAATTGTCTTGTAAATGCGATGACTATTCCGTAATGAACCAGATCTAGCCTGGGGTATTGTTAGGAATTCAGGGAGGGTTTTGTTGTTCATAAAGGGGTTTGATTATATGTGTGGAATGGTAAGATGTTTCATTGCAAGGTCCCACATTTTGAGAACCTGGGTTAGTAGGGGATGTGTGGGTTGAGAGAGGGGTGTACCCTGCCTTCCACGTTGTATGAGATGTCTGGTGGTGATGTAGAGCATTGGGTTTCCCAACATTACCCTGATCCTGTCAGATTCTGAGGGCACCAATGAAATAGTAAGAGAACTGTGAGGCTTATGTAATCTAAGTTGAAGTTGGGGACAGCTAGGTAGAGCCCACATCTTAATTGGTCGTTGTAGTGTTTGCCAATTGACTTTGGGGGCATATTTATAAAAGGAGCGAAAAGTAGCGAAATGTTTTCGCATTCGCTTTTCGCATGGGTTTTCGCAAAAAAGACAGTTAACGCTATTTATAAAGGTAGCGTTAACGAATGGCGAAACGTTTCCGCGGAGCTATCGTCTAAACCCTTTCGCCTAACTTGCAATGGTAATTTTAGCGAAAAAGGAGCAAAAGGCATAACGACGGATTTATAAAAGAGCGAAAGGTGGTTTTTGCGTTAAAAAGCGCGAAAGATTAGCGCGACCCTGAAGTGGTGAAAAGTCATGTTTGAGCGAAAAGGCATTCTAATGGGTAATATGCCTTGAAAAAGCGAACGCGCATTAGAAGGGCAATCGCGCATTAGAGTGTTCTATGCCTTGGAAAAGCGGAACATTAGAAAGGCGAACGCGCATTAGAATGTAATATGCCTTGGAAAAGCGACATTAGAAAGGCGATCGCGCATTAGAATGTAATATGCCTTGGAAAAGCGAACGCGCATTAGAAAGGTGAACGCACATTAGAAAGGCAAACGCACATTAGAAAGGCGAACGCGCATTAGAAAGGCGAATGTGCAGAGCAAAAGAAAATGTATTCCAATTGAGAATTCTTGCATATGGCCTAGTTTTGGGTTACATTTCCATGTATTGACGTAAAAAGTCTCCCCCCGTGCTCCATATATTCAATTTACCAATGGGTTAGCCCATCTACCAGTTACCCCCCTCTGTTCAATCCTTTTCCATTTCTACCTACCTATCATTTAGGACTGATTGTGTGTTTTTATCTTCTTGCTGTATAGCCCAGGTATGGGATGGGCGGAAATATAGTGTAAACACGGTCCAGACCCTTAAAGCCATCTATAATACAAACCAACGCCTGTCTAATGACAAAAGTATGATGTCTTACATTTGAATGCGGTATTTGCATATTTTAGTCATAACAGCCTCCGTGACGTATGCTGAGACAACAGGTAAGCATGGGAGGTGCACGTCTTTCCAACTTGTGGGTGCAGACACCTGTGGGTTCATCCCTGAGAAACCAGCAATTCACAGAAAACAAGACGCTGAGGGTCGCACTCCAAATAATAAGCAATTTATTTTGAAACCACACATCAACACGTATGAGACTATGCGGCCCTGAGCATGAATTTGGCCCCCCCCTACCCCCACCACCAACACAAATCAGTGAAAGCATCTACTCACGGGGACAGCTTGTTCAGCTTAACCCATAAAAATGCTTAGCACGGCAGACATGGTAAAAAATGCTTGGCACATAAACACTGGTTAAAATCTTGGACATTGACATGAATTGGCAAAATGCTTTTTCACCATTGGACGCTAGTAAAATGCTTAGCATGCAGAAACTGGTAAAATGCTTTGCACAGACACGGTAAATGCTTTGCACATAGAGGACTGGTGAACTGCTTGGCACATTCACACTGGTTAAAAGGTTTTGGCCACACAGACACTGTAAATGCTTGGCACCATAAGAATGGTAAAAATGCTTAGTACACAGAACACAGGTAAAATAGTGTCACACAGACTGGTAATAAAATGCTTGGCACCACAGACACTGATAAAAATGCTTAAGCACATAGAAGAAATGGTATAAATGTTTTGACATAAACACCGGTAATGCTTGGCACCACAGAGAAAGGTAAACATGCTAGTACATGCACTGTTAAAATAGTTGCACACAGACTGTAAAATGCTTGTTTATGCACAAACACTTATAACTGGTTGGAAAAGGAGCTAGCAAAATAGGTTGGCACACAGACTGGTTGTGAAATCGTTGGTGATGGCAGTGGTAAAATGGCACTTGATGCACAGACAATGCCAACTATTTTACAACTGCCGCTTTGCCAGCTGTTTGATTTTGATTTATCATGTCGGTTGGCACTACAGACATTGATAAATGGTTGGCAAAGTGGGCAGTTGTAAATGGTTGCATTGTCTCTGCTACGCAAGTGCCAATTGTACCACTGCAATTTGCCAACCAATTACCAATGCCTGTTGCCAACTTGGGCATACAGGCTCTACAACCATTTTGTTTTTTACCAAGGTATGCCACCTTGGCATAAAGACATTAGAATTGGTTGGTAAATGGGCAGTGGTTAAATCGTTAGCAGTCTGCCACAATTTACAAACCAATTGTCAACCATTTTATACCAATGTCTGAAACACTTGTGTAAAAAAATTAGCGCCCAGGCAGGCAGCAGGTTACTCACCACTGTCAGCACAGGGAGGCTATTGGTGACCCCAAGATCAGAGTGTTAATACTTTCAGCAGGAATTCACGTTCCTCCCCTGCTATCTCGACGCCCGTAATGGCTCTGTTGTTAGAAGAAGAGCAAGCGGAGCTGCCTCCATGAACAATCGTAATATGTGTTGAGGTGCCGATGGGTCCCCCAAGGCCCACCTAAAAGGGCCCGGAGTGTGGTATGGACTTTGGCGAACCCGGCTTCAAATTCCAAGCCCCCACGCACTTAAGGCCTTTAGTTATCTTTAGTGCATGCTTGTATATATCGTACATACATCATACTTTAGTACTAAAGGCACAGACAGAACAGCACAGCATTAAAATATCTTAGTACGGATATGTGTGTGGGGCTAGTATGGTGGGGTGTTGCTGATACATATATTGATCTGCAGGATTGTAACTGAAGAGGGCGTGGAACTGGGCAGACTTTGACCTATAGGTCCGTGACCTAAGACTGCAAGCTGGCGCCTCCCTGGTATTTGATTGGGGGGCCACAGGTCGTCCATATCAAAGGCCAGTCCTGCTTTTAAATAGCATAGCTTGTTTGGAGACAAAGTTGCCATTTACCGGTAACGTAGTTTTGCTTTTGCTTCGGAAGAATTTGGTTCAAGCCTTTTTTAACATGGAGATACAGTTTCTTTGTTAAGGTGGCCATACAAATGCAGCACCAATTCAAAGCAAATATGTTGTCTGACATTTTTGATGTTGTGCAAATACCCTTTAATGATGTAACGGTCTCTACCTTTTTCAGTCTGATAGGGTTTGCCTATATTAATACAGAAATTCCCACACGTGTGATCACAGGGCTCCTGAAACCGTGATGAATGATGTGTAAGAGTTTCGTGCAACTATTCTGTATAGTGTAACCACCCGTTTTAGCAGCAACACTCAGTGCTCTACACTCACCGAAAGTCGGCGGAATAGACGTTCGTCACCATCGTGGGCAGGCACCAGGATCACACCTGTGTATGGATACTTTGAAATATTTTGTAACTATTTCAAGGACGGATTTATCAATATTTTATCTCACCTCATCTGATCCCTTTATAGTGTTGCATAGTGCTTAGATAACACAGTTTTGACTGAACGTGTACAGGTAATGTTAAAGCGATACGGAAGGATGTTGCCGTTATAAAAATTCCACTTAATAATAATAATCAATGGATTAAAATGTTCTAAGGACTAATGCTGGCATATACAAATAGCAATCAGTCCCATATAGTCCAATATTTTAGCGTTCCAGTTAGAGATTCAGAGTCCAAAAATAAAGATGGGTCACTGGCAATTAAAGGCTATTAGGGCTAAGCCCCCACTATCACACACAGGTAAGAGCATGCAGGATTTTGCAATTGAAGCTGCTGACGTGGACATGCAATACTGTACACATCAGAAGTTATCTGGGATGCATGCGATACACGGAAAAACAAAGTTGTGCACGCAGCATCCAAATAATGCCTGGACTTGTGCTATGCCGACCCTATAGCCTTCCCTAACCGCAGCCTGACACTAGACCCTACCGGACTTGGCCTGACCCTTGTCCTTTACTGGCAAATACCAAAGTATTAGGCACCCACATCCAAACAGTAGAGCATGCAGGATTTTTGCTCTCATTATTCGCGTGATGTCATTATCATTGTCCATGACTGACAGCGCTTAGAGGAAAAACCAGGAAGCTGAAAATAGGGGCCAGCAGGACCCTACCTGCACTCGCATGACCCTAAACCCTACCTGCGACCGACTTGACACTATAAACCCTTCCGGATTGGCTGACCCGATACCATCCTGACCCAGCCGCACACGATAACCCCAGTTACCTGGGCTGGCCTTGAGACTAAAACGCTACCTGGGACTCAGCCCCTGACCCTATAACCCTACCGGGACTCGGCCTGACAAATACCTGGACAATAACTGGCTTCGTTGAGGCCAATATGAAATAGACTCCAAGTATAGCTGTGGATGTTGTATAGTCATGTCCAGACTGTACAGCTGATAAGAGGAAAAACCAGGTAGTTGAAAGGGGCAAGCAGGACCCTATAACCGTACATGGACTAGGTTTGACAAACTACCCACTGGACTTGGATTGACCCTATAAGCCCTACTGGAAGCGGCCTGACATTATACCCTACCAGGACTCGGCCTGACCGTATACCTTCCCTGGACTCAGCCCCTGACACTATAACCCTACCTGGACTTGTGCCTGACCTTTGTCCTTTAAGGTCTAAAAATAAGAAATATCTCGGAAATGTTAAAAATACTAAATGTTCAATAATATGACATCAGGGATCCAACGCATATTAAAAGAAAGAAACAATGGTCTTTTCCTAAATTACCTAAAATCAACCGTGAAGTTACAGTACATGTTTGCAAGTTTATCTTAAGATCAGGGACTTTTGTGGTTAAAGCCTATCACGCAATTTCCTAGGGCAGGATTAAAAACCTGAACTGAATTTCATTTGAAACAGGGTTTGGAAACGCTTGTTTCACAAGAGATCGTCTTGGATTAAAGACAACCTCTCCCTTGATAACAGCATCCGAATGGGAACACACTAAACGTTCTTTGGTGAGGTAACGGAAGGGTTATTGGAAATTGAGTCTATTCCATCTGCCGGTGTGCTAAACAACAAGTGATGAATAGCAATGAGCTTGTGAATGCAGAGTTCCTACTGACAGCAGGCTGTGGGTTAACACCAGGGCCTCAGAGCTTCTAGTGTAGGAAAGAGAGAGGACGAAGGCAGACAATGATTAGCAAGGCTCCGATTAACCAAGCAGGAAAATGCTCTCCAATCCTGGTTCATACAGCTGTGTCTATGTTTATAGGTACAATGAGTTGAAAGGATTAACACAAACTTGGAGACTTTTTTTTTTGTGCAGACGTATTTCCACGGGGGATGTGAGTGAAAATGGGAAATCAACCCAAAACCATAGAGATGAAAGCCATCAGTCATAAAATGCTTGTTTGAGTTCCAGAGTAAACAAGTGATTTTGCTTAAAGGAGATTTAATGGCTGAAAACTTATGTTCCAATCAAGTTCCCACGTTTAGATGACACCCAATAGATGAATCACATTGCATTTTCTTCCCATCTGGTTCCTAAGGTACAACAGAAAGTTCTTCATAGTACACTGAAGGGCAAAATGCCGTATATCTCCAGATTGTTTGTAAACCTACACTCCCAGATTCCTATGTTCCTCTCGAGTGGTTGTGAGGAATGCTGGGAGTTGTAGTTTTCAAAATCTGGAGAGCCGCAGGTTTGAGGATCACCGTTCTAGTAGAAGGAGGCTGCTGACATCACAGAGGGACCATTCACCCCCCCCCCCCCCCCCCCCCCCCCCCCCCTTTCATACTCTCATTTCAGTTTCATCTACCCCCTTCTGGGGGGAAACAGATAAAAACAGGAGCTGTAGAGATAAAATCTTAAATATTGGCAATTCGGTGAGATTATTCTTTGGAAGAGACATTTAAATTTCAGTTATTGATAGAGGTCAAATACAACACCCACATCAAAATATTGAACGCAGCCCACATTAAATTATAGCAGCAATGTTGTGAGCCCCTAACTAGTGGGACTTCGTTCGGCAGAGTTGGAGCGGCAGTGACCAGGTGAAGGCAAGGGACTGTTAGCGGAGGGGCGGGTCAAGCTGTATCATCACCTTGACGTCCAATCGCAATATATAAAGTCTGCTTATCCCTCCGCATGATACAGCAAAGGTGGATGCTATATTAATCTTTGGGTAGGACGGGCCATACGGATAAGTCTTGAACGTTAGTTGGTATTTCGCATATGGGAGGCCAGAGAGGGTTATTGGTAGTGGACATCCACTTGTGGATCTGTGTTCAAGGAAGTCTGAAAGTAGGTTAGGTGCTCATACTACTCCGGGGAAGCCCGGTTACTAGTTGTTTGTGCAATTATTTTTGTGCGATGTTAGAAGGAAGATGGGTATTTAGGTGTTTGTGAGATTTGTTTGGATATTTAAAACATGTACAATTTTTCATCATCAAGGGGACTGATAGTTCAAAATATTTTAGCCTTTCCTGTATAAGGGTCATGATTTACACAGGGCTGGTACAAGCATTTGGAGTGCTCCGTAAGGTACTATTCTCTATTTTATATTTATAAATTATTCTACCTATACCTTGCCTATAAACCCCCAAACCCCCTATTAAAAAAAAACTCCAATATTTCTTTCTAGTAGGGACCTGTGCTAGCTCACCCCCTGGACCATCAGCTCAACAGGGAAACCTAGTCATTCTGACCCAGCCCCAAAATATCCATTCAGAACAAAGCTCAGCTGAAGTTAATATATGAAACCTGATGGATGTTCTGTGTTTCCATATGAAAAAGGTTGACTAACATTAGTACAAATTTTCTGACCTGACCATCACCCATCTACCCAATACTTCCGCCGTGTAGAGACCGCGTAGTAAATAAATGCTATACATACTATAGTTGCAGAATAAGGCAATTAGGGTAATATTCCTTTGGTTTGATGCTATCAGTGCCAGATATAAATTATTTAAAATAAGAAGATATCCAGTGAACTAAGATTAATGGCATTACCTGAATGCAGACATAATATTTTTAGCTAAGTTCCGATTGGAGAGTACCTATCTTGCCTGAGTCTCTCTGGTCTCCCACAAAATTATACAAAGAATTTCTCTGCATCTAAGATGTTTCCTATTTTGAATTCCTTTGTCTAAATGAAAACACAAATATTTCTACAGGTGGTGGCCCTGTTGAAAGAGGAAAGTGATATAAAGGGAGTAAAGCAATGTACGGAACGCTATCAGTATCATTGGGTTCATGAGCATGTATTCCTCGAACGTCCAGAGTTTCTCTCTGGTGGATGATTGACCCTCACGTATATAAAATGATGACCTTGTAAAAACAATTGTCATGAATCTACAGCGAATTGAATGCAGGATACGAGATCAAAGAAGACCAAGAAAATATAGCTTGAAGAGTCAGAAAAAAATAATGCATCATCTTATATTTTTCATTTGACAGCAAAGCTAATGATGTTTAAGACCTTTTATTGGCAGTTGTTGTATTTGCATTTGTAAGTCTCTCTTGTGTGGAAAGTCTCGGAAGACAGCAGCAGAACAGTGCGAAATACTTCGGACCACCGCAATTTAGAAATTATGGGTCCTACCAATGTGTATGCTCGGTGGCATCTAAAACTTCTGTGCCCAACAAAACAGGCACCCTATCAAATGGATTTCACGGAGGAAAAGACAAACTGAAAAAAGAAACTTAAGGATAAATAGGAAAGGCATGTACCCTTGTTACTAAATACCACAGCGGTTAGGTCTATTTTTTTTGGTTCCTCATAAAAAAAGGCTTGCGTGTTGCTCAACTTCAAACCCGGAGCAAAAGCCAGCAATACCAATGAGAGGATCATTATTGTGTTTAATGCTTTTTGTAATACTTTCAATAAAGCTGCGATACTTTAGTACAAAACCACCAGCAGTCATTTTCTCTGTTTTTATTTTTAGTACCCCCCCCCCTTTTTAGCTGGGTTTTTTTGCCTTCCTCTGGATCAACTGTTAGGTAGGGTTTAAAGGGTTTAAAGTGAATAGGTTGGACTTGATGGACGTATGTCTTTATTCAACCTCAATTACTATGTAACTTAACAAAAATGATTCTTCTTCCTAAAATTCTCTACACATTATGGCATTCCCCAATTTACATCCTTCAAAATCATTGACTCCATTATTAAATCCTTTATTTGTGGTCCTTCCAGACACAAAGGGGCATATTTATAAAGGATTGTCTTTTTCGCCAAATAATTAGCGCAGCACATCGCAGCGAAAATAGCGCCATTTGGGGCTTCGTTTCGCCTTATTTATAAAAAAGCGAAAAAAACACAAAAAGAGCAAAAAGTATCGCAGCGAAAACTTAACGCATCTAAGAAGACTGCATTGTGAAAACCATTCGAAACCAGAAAAGCCCACTAGAAAATGATGTCAAGTTCAAAATGGCCACCTACATTTACCAAGAAGTCAGCCATGTCTTATTTAGTCAATCTTCTTAGAATTTCTCAATTGGAATACAATTTCTTTTTGCTCTGCACATTCGCCTTTCTAATGCGCGTTCGCCTTTCTAATGTGCGTTCGCCTTCTAATGTGCGTTCACCTTTCTAATGGCGTGCGCTTCCAAGGCATATTACATTCTAATGCGCGATCGCCTTTCTAATGTCGCTTTCCAAGGCATATTACATTCTAATGCGCGTTCGCCTTTTAAGTGCGTTTCCAAGGCATAGACACTCTAATGCGCGATTGCCCTTCTAATGCGCGTTCGCTTTTTCAAGGCATATACCCATTAGATGCCTTTTCGCTAAACAATGACTTTTCACCACCTTCAGGGTCGCGCTAATCTTTCGCTCTTTTTAACGCAAAAACCACCTTTCGCTCTTTTATAAATCGCGTTATGCCTTTTTGCTCCCTTTTCGCTAAAATTACATTGCGAAGTTAGGCGAAAAGGGTTTAGCGATAGCTCGCGGGAAACGGTTTCGCCATTCGTTAACGCTACCTTTATAAATAGCGGAACTGTCTTTTTTTGCGAAAACCCATGCGAAAAGCGAATGCGAAAACATTTCGCTCTTTCGCTCTTTTATAATATGCCCCAAAGTCAATTGGCAAACACTACAACGACCAATTCGATGTGGGCTCTACCTAGCTGTCCCCAACTTCAACTTAGATTACATAGCCTCACAGTTTTCTTACATATTTCATTGGTGCCATCAGAATCTGACAGAGATCAGGGTAAGTTGGGAAAACCCAATGCTCTAAATCACCCAGACATCTCATACAACGGAAGGCAGGGTACACCCCTCTCTCAACCCACACATCCCCTACTAACCCAGGTTCTCAAAATGTGGGACCTTGCAATGAACATCTTACCATTCCACACTAAATAATCAAACCCCTTTGGAACAACAAAACCTCCTGAATTCCTAACAATACCCCAGGCTAAGATCTGGTTCAATTACGGAATAAGTCATCGCATTTACAAGACAATTCCTCCTTAAAACATTTGACCGGGTAAAGCAGGAACACAAACTGTCAAACTACATGTACTTCAGATATGTTCAGGTCAGCACGCCTATGAAACACAATTTAAACCAACCCTTTAGAACCAGTCAATAACCCATTGCTTAACCCTCTAAAGAGCAACACTTAAACAAAATCAATATCCAGGTGTAGTGCCCTCCAACAACACGGGGCCCGACCTAAACAGAAGCCAAAAAACAAACAGGGGAAATTGATGTAGGACATTGGACAAGGAAGAATGGGAGAAGAAGCCCTAGAATCCTGCAAGACAAGCTCCCCCAAAGCCTCAGATGGCTCACCCAGGTTTACATTGTAAACGGAGCATACTTATCCCCAATACAAATACAGAATCGCACCCCAATTGAAAATTCACTAACAAAGCAGGCACAGACACACATGGAAGTAACAACATTTACTACGCTGACATTGTACTTTCACATTATACAAAGTTTGTTTCAGTGAGTATAGTGACCCTTTAAGCTTATTTAGAATTCTTCATGGACAGGCAGATACCAGTGATGTGGACATGTGTGATGTGGTAGATCCTTGTTATTTGGACCAATTGGATGGAGGAGGCTGTACTTGTGTTGGGTAGGCGTGGGTGTATCATGGTGGGGTTGAACTTAATGGACTATTGTCTTAGTTCAACTTAAAATGATCAAGTTTGTATTTTATTTATTGCTCTGTAGATAGATATTTGTAATACAAAATATTTTTTCAGACCAATTTTTATCATTTCATAGGTTACAGCACCGCAAACAAAACTAAAGATCAAAATTGGGATTGCATAGCGCAACGTGAGTATCTCCTTACATTAATCCTCTGTACAATTTTGTTATCATGTCGCACTGTAAATGAGCTCCAAAGCATTTGGAGTTACCTGCTCTTTATAGGTTCCTGTTAAGATAAAACACAAACAGGGAGAGCCAATAAAAGTTCTTCTCGTTGGTGCTAATTTTGCCCCAAAATAGATATTATTTAACATTTGAAAGCTAACATCTGATTGGTTGTGGCAAACTAGCACCATTTCTAACGATAACAACTTTTATTGAATAACCCTGATAATTGTGATTATTGAGGGAAATGAGTGGCAGTCTGGGGTGATTCTCAGGGCTTCATACATGGTCATTGTCAGTATGGTGCAGCCAGTTAGTAGAAGTAGTGTTTGTAGTTCTGGCGTTGTAGGAATCATCGCAAACTTCTCCGGCTGGGCTAATTAATGATCTTTTTCTCAATATGTCAAACCATACATTGAGCATTCTGTAATCTGCCGTGAATAGTAAAACGATTACATTTAGTAACAGTTGGTTCACCATGGCTCTATGCTTACAGTCTTAGGGCTAGGTGCTTTTAGTAATAAGATTATCAATTAATTAACTTTCTATCTTTTTATAGGGTACATACTTCAACAACAGGACTTCAAGAGAAAGGTAAGTATCTTATTGTTACACATACAGTATGGTTTAATAATGTAGCTCAACTGGAATGAAAAAATATTTTGTGCTTCTTTGACCCTAAAAAAAGCACCAGGCCCTCTCTTTGATTATTCACTGATCTTGTGCAGCGATATTCCTATTCTTTAACACACCTGAAGATAATCTTATTTTCTTCTAACCTGGGGGGCCCATTTGACAATTTGTTGTTAAAAAGTCCCCCAGGCACTCATCATAAGGCCCATTATGTGTCAGATCACGGACCAAATGCCTCTTCTCCAATATCAATATAAAATAAAATCATAAAACTAGGGTACGTCTAATCAGAAATGATTAGTGAATTGAAAGGATGAATAAACTGCAGGTATAATATAAAAATAAAGCATTATTGGGTGGAATTCTGCACAAGCCACCAAATGTTAGTGATAGGAGATATTCAGCTGAAAGTAGTGGAACACCCTAATATAGGAGGTTTACAGTTGGTTACTTTTCTGGACATTTGCTGAATTTTCAGGTGAAAAATGTCAAAAGTTATTTTTAAAAAATACTTTTGCCATTTTTATTTGTGGAAAAGTTAAGTTTACTAATTAAAATGTATAAACCCTTCTAACAGTCAATATAGAATAACTGCCAGTGAGATCATTTTGGGAACTACATCCCCCTTTTTTGTGGTGTAGTTTTTGCACACTGATACATGGCCACTAACTAGCCATGATGCACCTATGCTATAGTAGTAACGCCAAACGTCAGCTTTGCATTTCAAACAGCTTTTGTTTTTTCAAACTAATAAACAGTAAAGTAATCAAAGTAGAGCAGCGAGATACATCCGGAAAAACGATGCTTCAATTCGGTATTTGGATAAAACTTCACATTTATTGTACAGAGTTAAAACCAGCCGATACTGCTGCAAACATACTCATGGACCGGGGAATCGCCAAGGGGAAGGGGCGTGGCTGACGCGTTTCGCGTTACTTCCGCTTCATCAGAGACCACAAAGGGAGAATCTCGCCGGACTAATACAAGGTGAGTAGCCAATAAATAGACTCCAATCTTCTCACCGTCCAGCTGGAAACATGAATGGTTCGTGCATGAGGCTAATCTAATTATAATGGAATGCAACATAATACTATGTAACCGATACCAATAGATATACATGGAGACTAATCTAATTATAATGATACAACTTGACACAATAGTACAAATGGTTCAGGAACATCGTAGACTGTCCTGAGAATCACATATAAACATTAGAAAAAGTGTATAATATACAATACATACATACTAACTAGTACAAAATTTAAAGTTTAAAATCAATATTAGCACTACATCTAGAAGTGCAGCAGGAATCTTCTGATGTAGTGCTAATATTGATTTTAAACTTTAAATTTTGTACTAGTTAGTATGATGTATTGTATATTATACACTTTCTAATGTATTAAGTGATTCTCAGGACAGTTACGATGTTCCTGAACCATTTGTTACTATTGTGTCAAGTTGTATCATATTATATTAGATTAGTCTCCATGATGATCTATTGGTTATCGGTTACAAGTATTATGTTGCATTCCATTATAATTAGATTAGCCTCTATGCACGAACCATTCATGTTTCCAGCTGGACGGTGAGAAGATTGGAGTCTATTATTGGCTACTCACCTGTATTTAGTCCGGCGAGATTCTCCCCTGTGTGGTCTCTGATGAAGCGGAAGTAACCGCGAAACGCGTCAGGCACGCCCTTCCCCTTGGCGATTCCCCGGTCCATGAGTATGTTTGCAGCAGTATCGGCTGGTTTTAACTCTGTACAATAAATGTGAAGTTTTATCCAAATACCGAATTGAAGCATCGTTTTTCCGGATGTATCTCGCTGCTCTACTTTGATTACTTTACTGTTAAATTTCCGGAGGGGTCGTACGGATTCGTGAGCACCTGGAGATCCCGGTAGCTTCTGCATACTGGCGGTGTAGCTCCCCACAGTAAGTAGACGAATTATTCCAAACTAATAAACACCCCACAATGTTAAATCCCCCACCCCCACAAACTATATATTTTTGGAACCTAATGGTGCAATTCTCTTATACATATGAGCAGAATTCTGGATGCAGTCCTTCATAAAATAGCATGCTTTTAATAGATTTTCAGAAAATCATGCCTAAACTCCTATGACAAGTAACCCCCCACACACACTAAATATCAAGCTTTCCTGAATCAAACTGTATGCAGCATGCATGGGTGCACACTGAGACATGGCCAACAACTAGCACTGAAGGTTAGCAATGCATAAGGAAAATTACACTAAATTATACAGCTTTCAGATTTCTAAACCCAATCTCAAAAATGTCCCCCACAAATTTGTTGCTAACAAAAAATGTACAGAACTAGGTCTAAAAATGGTCAGATTATAGTGTCAAAAACGCAAGTGAGATGAGAAAACATAATGATTATTATCACCAAGTAGTTAGATACGCCATATGTATAGGGTAACCTTCTTTTGTAATTTCTAGGGACCTTTCTGCATAAAACAGTAGTAAGAAACATTATATTTAACAAAAAACTGTGTCTCGTGTATTGCTTCCCTAACATCCTATCAGTAATGTAATATTACAGGTGTACAGGATGTGATAGCACTGTGTTAGGTAAATATGTAATTTGTCACAGGGGTGATTCTTCCACTGTGTGAAATCTGGGAATCTAATAATGAAAATGTTACAAGTCTCACTATACAGTTCACTGACAGACGCACAAGTTACCAAAAATTTGATTCTATTGCTGTTGATTTGGCACCTGCACACAATTCCTTGCATGTGTTATTGAGGCTAAAGCTGGGCACACACATTACCGATAAAGGGCCCATCCCACACTTTTGAGTGCAGTTTTTTTTAATGTGTGTGTTTCGGTTTATTTTTTCCACTCCCAAAGACCACCATCAAATCATCTTTGGGAATGGTAAAGAACTTGCTGGCCGATAGAATAGAAAAAGTTGTGTCTTACCTGACCGGCATTCCGATGCTTTACATTCTCTTGTGAGACTTACTGCGTCGCAAAATCCTGGTCAGGTAACGTGAAACGTTTTTTGTTATGCTTCTGTTCCGTATGCCACTGTAGGAATAGAGGAAAATTAAGATTAGCGCATTGGCTACCCCGCACTATTTCCAAAAATGATTGGAAATGGCACACGCACATTGTGCATTCAGGGCGCCCCCCCAATTGCATGTGTGTATGAACCTTAAGACTGCACAGTTTTCTGAATAAGCAACATAAATATATAATACTAAATTTACTTTGTTCACTTACAGTGATAAAAAACAACTGTATCAATATTAATGGATTTTTAGACACGACCTGTGAGGGTGAGTAAATAACTCTGTGTGATGTACTTTATCTGTGTGTGATGTTTACTATACTGTGTGTGTGGCAGGTGCTAGATGTTATGTGTGTGTTGGATCAAATAAGGAACAAAGACTTTTGGGTAATTTCCAACCTCTTAGAAGATATGGCTTTTCCTAAAGGGCTACCATGGAAATATGGAAGTCTTGGTTCTTTATTTGCATATGACTGAAGGTAAGCTTGAATGCCTTATACTCCTCCTATCTTATTTAAAGGGCATGTCCCCCAACCCAAAATTTGACCCATTTCTGGCCCCACTGTGTAGTGTTAAAAAATCCTTAGCTTTCTCTTCTGCTCCAAATGGTTGTCCTGCAGGGCCTATCCAAAGTCCTGGGAAGGGAAGAGTAGGAGCCTTCCTGTGTGTGAAAAAGTTCTGCTCCTTCCCTGTCCTCCTGGAGGACTCAGCATTGCCTAGAGGAGCCCTTTCCCCCATTCCTCTCACCTTACGGATCTCTTGTCTCTACACTTCATGTTTTAAAAACAAATTATTTTCTGTAGTGTAAGCACCCACCTCCCAACCCTAACCGCTTTGGCTTTCTCAGCCACAGCGACGTGTGTGATTGGCTGCCTCTTAGATGCGGCTGCTGGTCCAGCCCCTAATGTTACTCTGTTCCACAAAGTAACATTAGAGACCATGGCTGTAGGAACGAAGGCTGGTAAGTAAATTTTCTTGCACTTTTTTACAATTTAAACCATACGGTTAGGGTTGGGGGGGGAGGTGCCTACACTACAGAAAAAACTTAAAGGGCAACTGTGGTCTCAAAATGAGTTTGGGTTAAATGAAAGCCAGCAGTATTTCCTTTAAAATGAGCCAACAATCACATCTCTGACTGGAGCCTGTGAGACATTACATTGGGGTGAATGTTCAAACTTCCTGCTTCCAGTTGGTTGAGTGACATCACCTGACCTCTGCCCCGCCCGTCCGCCCCGAATGAGAAGCATGCTCAGTTAAAACTTATTGCTGGGGAAATCAGGAAGTACCTGGGGAAAAAATTGACAGTTGAGAAGGGGAGACTATTAATGCAGGCTGAGGCTGGTCACATGACTACAAGCTAGTCACATGGCTGAAAACAGGAAGAGTTCAAGCAGGAAGTAATATTGATGAACCTTTCCAGCAATAACTTATCACAAATTTTATCTATAGATGTAATTAAGGTTTTCTTTTGAAGGTACAATGGAAGGCTTTTTATATAATTCTTACTAGCTTGGAAGAATTCGAGACCACAGTTACCCTTTAATTTTCAGGTAGGAATACCCTTTAATGTTTTGGTCACATTGGAGCCCACTGCTTATATAATTGCAGCGATAATTTTCTTATAAGGGGGAAAGTTAGTCTTCAGTTTATTGTGAATATTTATCAAATTTTTATTTATGGTGAATTTATCTGTTTTCTGCTAGATTCGTCTTATTCATTAAGGGTTTTCATTTAATGTGCGTCTGCCAATGGTGTTAAAACAATGCTGGCAGTAGGACTCTGTTTTAACTACCATAACTGTCACTAAAATAAGGTGCAAAAATCAAATACTTATAGGATGAGGACCTAAAACCATTGAGTAGTACAGGAGTTAAGGTTCCAATACATTAGAACTCATCTTGCAACGTTTAAGGTGATTCCACAGGAACAGCCTGACCTATTCTTGTTTGCAAAAGACATGAATGGGCCAGACAGGACCATTGCAGAACTGTCGAAAGGTGAGAAACCACCGTCCGTCACTAAAGATATTAGATAGATAAGACTTTCATCTATAGACTAATATCTAAGTAGTGTGTGGGCAACTTTAGTATAGTATTTGAGGTTGAATAAAGACATACGTCCATCCAGTCCAACCCATCTAGCAATATCCTCATTTCCTGCCTAACTGTTGATCCAGAGGAAGGCAAAAATTCCTTCCTGACTCCAAGTGGCAATCGGAAATTTCCCTGGATCAACTCTACTTTATGTATCAATACCAGTAACTTGCAACATTCCTTGTTTGCAGAAACTCATTCAGCTTTTTTTGAAACTGACCAATGAACCTGCCATAACAAAGTCCACTGGAAGACAGTTCCATAGCCTTACCGTTCTCACAGTGAAAAACCCTTTCCGAGCTTGAAGCCTAAACCTTTTTTCTTCAAGTCTTAAGGGATGTCCTTGTGTCCTTTGACATGTTCTATTGGTGAACAATGCCCCAGATAGTTTATTGTATGGCCCGTTAATGTATTTATACACAGTGCCAAGCGCCTTTTCTCCAGCGCATATAATTGTAACTTTTCCAGTCTCTCTTCATATTCAAGCTCTCCCAATCACCTTATTAATTTAGTTGCCCTTCTCTGAACCCTTTCCATTTCAAAGATGTGCTTTTTGTACAGGATTCCAAAATTGTACTCCATATTCCAAATGAGGCCTTACCAATGCTTTGTAAAGAGGGAGAATTACATTTTCCTGCCTTAAATCCATACCTCTCTTTATACAAGACAATACCATGCTGGCTCTGGCTGTTGCTGCCTGTCACTGCTTGCTACCTTTAAGTTTGTTATCCACCAAAACTCCAAGATCCCTTTCCAACAGGGATTCACTTACCACAGAGCCATTTATAGTATAAGTAGCACAAGGATTTTTAAGTCAAAAATGCATCACCTTACATTTATCAACACTGAATTTCATCTGCTACTTAGCAGCCCAATGTGACGATCTATCTAGATCCCCCTGCAACGATTGCACATCCTCTTAAGTTTTTAATCGTCGACAAAGTTTTGTGTCGTCAGCAAACGCAGAAACCTTGCTGATAATACCCACATCCAAATCATTAATAAATAGATTAAATAGAAGCGGCCCCAACACAGAACCCTGTGGCACCCCACTTTAGTCCATAATGATGAAGCCCCATTTATTCATCATTATCATTAACCAATTTTCTATCCATGTACAAATGTGACTCCCCAGACCAACAGACCTTAGCTTATACATTAGTCGCTATACTTAAAGGTTAACTGTGGTCTCTAATTCTTCCAAACTAGTTAGAATTATATAAAAAGCCTTCCATCACACCTTTGGAATAAACCGAAATCACATCTCTAGATAAAAACTGGAAGGGTTCAGAAACATTACTTCCTGCTGGAACACTTCCTGTCTCCAGCCATGTGACCAGCTTGCAGTCATGTGTCCAGCCTATGCCTGCATTAATAGGCTCCCCTGCTCAAAAGTCAATTTTTCCCCCAGGTACTTCCTGTTTTCCCCAGCAATGGCCCCAATATAATTTCTCACAGGCTCCAGCCAGAAATGTGATTGTCGGCTCATTATAAAGGAAATACTGCAGGCTTTTGTATAACCCTAACTTGTTTGGAGACCACAGTTGCCCTTTAACTCCTAGTTGCCAATCCATACTATTCTGACTTCACCACACTTTCTATCTGGGCCCAACCTGTGGGAGGAAATGATTTTCAAGAAGCACATCCTCCCATAGGCAGCTCATCCCCTGACTTGCTGGTTGGGACTAGACCATAGTAAAGCAGTAGCAATAGCTGGGAGGGTAGTATGCTAACTACCTGCTTTACTCCCAGAGGTGGGGGCAAGTTAGGGGGTTGTACCCATGGTTTACTTCCTTAATCATATTTGCAAAATAATGTCCTGATCATTGGACCGTATTCTGTTTAAAACTTTTTGCTATCTTGTCTTTGCTAATAGTTTAAGGAGAAATTAAGCAGAAAACCTAACCCCCTCCCTTAAGCTAGAATGAGAATTAATATTAAATGTTTTTAACATTAAATGTTAAGGTAATAACAGTTTCTTAGGCTGGGTACACAGCATACAATATTTGCGTCCAACCGACCAATAGTGGCGTGTATAAGTCGGTCGGCTGGAAATATTGCATGGTGTGCGCGGCCGATCGTGTGGTTCCCTATGGGCCACTATTGCTGCGACAGGCTAGAAGCGAACACTCGGTCAGTACAAAACATCCGTTCTTGTGTACCCAGCCTTATACACAGGATCTGGCATTGCAGTCAATCAGGACATCACACTGTGCAAGGGATCACAACTCTCCACAGATTATTATTATTGTGGATTTATATAGCGCCAACATCTTCCGTAGTGTTCTACAATTACATTTATACATTCAAATCAGGCCCTTCCCAAAAGTACTTACAATCTAAGCACATGTATTCGATACATACAACCTATGAGTATGTCTTTATGATTGGGAGAACATACAAACTCATTGCAGATGTTTCCAAGGGTGGATATGAACTCAGGACTTCAGTGGTGCAAGGCATCAGTGCTGGCAGGAGCACAACCCCACACACTTCTATATACTTTCACTTTCTTCCCTCTCCTAGCCATAGATAGTAGAAATATCTTGTCTTTTGTGGTGGTATATAAGGAGCCTTGGAGTATATGTCCATTACAGTATGAATGTATGTGTGCACTATACGAACCTTCCAACCTTGTCCCAATTACTTGAATGAATCATTTTTTTACCAGGACAGGTGGGCGGTCAATTAGAGGAGTTGGGTGGTCTGTGTATGGAGTTGGGTGATTTGTGGGGGGACATAATAATTATTGTTTTATTCTTGCAGATTTTAATGAGTGTAGTACAGATTGCCGTAAGAAATGCGGCATTCATAATTGTACAAACACAGTGGGAGGCTACAAATGTGTTTGTATCACTGGATATGCTACAGAAAGCAATACAACAGAGTTTTGCCCTGGAGAGAAGGAAAATGAATGTAAAGGTTAGTAAAAATCCTATGTAGTCACATATAATAGTGTAAAGCTTCCCATACACTGATATATTATAGACATACACCCATCTGTTATACCATACTCATAATGCCCATCAAACAGTTACATACAAACATAGTATTAAAGGTTGATTAAAAACATACGTCCTTCTAGTCCAACATGTATACCCTACCAATAATGCCTGTCTCTAAAATTTACATAGTATCAATATTAGAGGTTAATCTTCACCTGAAGAAGGGGGCACGTTATTCCCCCGAAACGTTGTGTTTGTGTGTGATGTGTGGTCCACAATAAAGACTTAGTAAATGGGATTACTGTCCAATTAATGCCTCAAAATAAAACAGAATCAGAAAGAAGATTGCCTTCTGAATCTGTATTGTTTTATGGCTTTAGTTGCCCTTTAAATGGACAGCAGAATTCCCAAACAATACAGAATCAGAAGGCAGTAAGGGCTAGGCCACACTGCTGCGGTTTTTGTACGTTTGCACATGTGTTTTTTTTTTCCTTCAAATCATTGAAAACGCGGCAACGTGCGTTTTCGGGTGCGTTGCTATTGCGATTTGCGTTCCGCATTTTAAATCGCAATCGCACGCGTTTTTCAATACTTAATGAAAAAACGCATGCGCAAACGCAAAGGAAATCACGTATGAAATCGCATGCGATTCCGTTTGCGTTGCAGTGTGGCCGTGCCCTAATGGTCATATGGTTTATACTCGAGTCAATCACTCTCCTTTTTTCAGGTAAAAGTAGGTACTTTAGTTTACACTGGGTTCGGTTTATACTCTAGTGTATATGGTAATAATAAAAGTGATAGATTCACTTTTTGAGTGAACCTATTCTTATCCTTTAACAGATGGCAGGCAAAATCTTACAGATTGATTCAGCTTTATGCAAATATTACATCAGCCAGAAGTGTCTCCCTCTGATCTAAATAGATTAATATTGCTGTTGTTTTGTGTTTGTAGATATAGACGAGTGTCAAACAAAAACGTACAAGTGCGGTAAAAACTCTCATTGTAAGAACACACAGGGACGTTACGTATGTGTGTGTGACGAAGGCTATCGTACAAAAAAACTACTGTCTCGAACAGATCATTTAACAGATTCCACGTGTGAAGGTGTGTAAACAGCAAACTGTAGAACATACGAGATTTGGGATAGCTGTGATTTATCTCATCACATAGAATGAAAATAGAAGGCTAGGTTCCCCCCTTGATAATAACTAATTCACGGTGCTATAACTTTAAGATCATTAAATCTTGACCAGGGTTAGGGAGGTAAATATAATGTAAACACGATAAATGAATCTTAATGAAATATTACTCCACAGATATTAATGAGTGCAAGATCCCCCTCCTCTGTAGTCATAAAGGTATCTGCCTCAACAAAGCAGGCTCATTCAGTTGTACATGTCAGGATGGATACATTAATGTCTTAGAGAAAGGCAACCCTCTTACACTTTGTGGTGAGTCTTTGTTTCCTCTTTGTGCTGTTTGAAAAATCTACTAACTGATTTCTTCATAACGTTTTCTTATTTCGTCTACATTGACCTTATTTTCCTTTTCTCTGCTTCATTAGACAATTGATCCAAGACCTTTTATACCCGCGTCCATATTTTACACATACTGTTATACTGTGGCTTTAGCATTTTAGATTTGACTGTCTAAGGCTAGGCATATATGAGTTGATTTTTCTAGATAAATTGGTTGATTGGGATGGCCAAGTTTATTGGCCAAGTTCCTGATTTTTTTAGACAAAATTGGCCAATCCGACAGCTCCTCAATGGGCTTTATTCATAGGGTGCTACTGCTTTAATTCTCAATCGACTACCAGTCAGGTAATATGTTTATTCGGAATACGGGCCGTAGTTCCAGATGTTTGCTGCTAGAGGAACATTACATGTGTTTCTCTATCTGTCAGGATACTTTCAGTAAATGGCAAGTAGCCTATATCTGGCCCAAAGTTAACCACACAATGCACGGTGTTCGGAAAATTCCCTGGCCTTATGTTTTTGCGACCTAAACCTTGATCCGCCTGGGAAACATTGCTGGAATGTCAGCAGGTAAAACCTCCACTGCTCCAGATGTTACAATCACTTCATTCATGTGAAATCCAATGTTATATCAATGACTGTTCAGTGTGCGGCCATCTAAAGGTCTGGCACACACAAGCCAATTAGTAGCATCAGTGTCCCTGTTGGTAGTGGGTCAGTGTGGCAGTAACTTTCACTGTGCTATTTTGCTCCATGATGTCAAGGATTTTGGTGAGATTGCGACAGTCGACGATGGGAAAAATCTGTTGGTTAGGAAGTTAACTTCTGATTTTACATGGGGAATCTGATTCGCTGGTGACTAACCAAAAATAAAATAAATATCTGCTTGTATGCAAATGGAAGGACACCAATTACCAGTGACATCTTCAGAGGATTTTATTGGTTTCTATTTAAACTGGCAGCTCTATCCTAAAACCACCGACCCATGGTTGCCATATTTCATCTGCCTCGGAGGGGTGGGGCAGTGACGGTGCAGTGATGTCACAGCACGAAAGCAGGGGGGGTTAGTGGTGTAACTGGGCAGGGCTTCCAGGACCGGTATTTGGACGGGGTTTCAGCCTTGACTGCGGGACTGCGGGATTTTGTCGCTGCAGTCAGGACAATCCTACCCAAATTAGGACGCCTGGAAACCCTGCACCCACCAAAACCCAAAATTCCCTGTTCCTCAAAAGGTTTCAGCCTCCTCTACAAGCTCTCCGAGGTTTTTCATGCTCAGAGGAGGCAGCTAGAGGAATGGCATTCAGTCATTGGCTGTGATGTCATCTTTTAGATGCATGACTGACAGCTGCTAACTGGAAGAACCAGGAGGCAGAAGGAGAGATAACAGAACATAAGGCAGAATTTCAGGATATACTTACAACTCAGATTTCTACCTTTTGCAGCTTACGGGGTTTGGGGGGTGGTTTACCTGCATACAATTATTCATTTAATGGGGGGAATGTGCCCCAATAACTTTTTAATAATTCCTTTAAACTTCAAGTCATTACAAATAGTTAAAGGTAAACTTAACATAATATGTATGAGGGTATGAAGGTTCTTGGATTGTATGTTTTATAGCGCATGTATACGCTAGGCTAGACACGGCTTTGTGTGCACTTCGTATGCACTTGCTATGACTGCTGTCATCAAAGGTTTTCTCTTGATCTATTCAGTGCTTCTGTCTACTAAATGTGGCCATACAATGCCACAACAGGATTTAGCCATGTTCGTTCATGTGTATGGGCTTTTCCCGACCAACCGACGAACGACAATAGCCACTAGGGTTAGTCGGGAAAGACGTCTGTTGTTTTCCGTCTGTTGTTATCTGCTCCTTTTACTTTAGTAAAGGGAGATGATACGATTGTATCGTGTATGGCCGCACAACCGACCAATCCCCATACCATGGGGGTATGTGTATGTGGTTTCCACATGTCTGTCGGTACACATGCTGTACAAATCGCATGTGTATGGCCATCACCAGACACTGCTTGGGTTGATAACCAGAAATGTTTCAAGGAAGTGATTAGAATCATAGCAGGGGTTCAGCTTAAGTTCACTCTTAACACAACAAAAAAGGGTCTGCACATCCACAGATGGTAGGGAGCACTACAGTGTGACAATGGATACTAACTCACAACCACCTTGCTTAAAGCTACAGTGCACAAATAGGTTAAAGGTGAGCTTTGCTTTAGAGTTGTCCTGTTTTAATTCTTTCCACCAATACTTTATTTTTTCAATCTATTTAACACTGTATTGTTTTGCCTTTGTAGTTAAATGTAAGGTCAATTCAGGATCGAAGTCGCAGAATGTCACGGAATTGAAGTGTGATGAAAATTCCAGTAATGGGGTAAGGTCGCATGTTTGATTCCATATATGGTAGGGGTGGGCAGTATGTATGGTGGCTCATTTGGTTCAAATCCTCCCATTGATAAATCTTCCATTAAAAAACCCCACAAACATACATAATCTCCCACACAGAATTAATGCAGCAATTTTATAGCTTCACTAAAGTGGTTCTTTAATAGCTTTAGTTTATCCCAGTAATGCTAAATATGATTGGTCCTGTTGCTCTATTAAATTTTGTGCCAATTAAGAACAGATTTTACTGTGTGTCCAAGTCATTAATTATATTACGTACCTATTATTACTAGGATCATATTGGATCAGTTGCATTGCAAGGATTACAGCAACAGTGGGCAATGTGGTACATCTTCAGGGTCACAGAGGCATTGTGGGTCACTACTCCATGTTTGTTTTATTTTACCTTTGCATGTCCATAGTTATTACAACTGCCCTTAACACAGTTACGTAAACCAAGCAGTGTTCATAGCAGGTAAGGTACATTTTATACACTGGGGTGTGAACCAAGGTATAAGATTTAGACTGTCCCAACTGTAATATGTCTACTGTATAGGGTTCTCCATTACATATTTCTAAATAGGAACTTTTTACTCACTAATAGATTCCATTAACCTTGTTATTGCCATTCTCCTAGTTTCAATGCACTCTGGATAATTTAATAACCTCAGTGATGCCGCTCTGCTCAGCTGTGAAGTCCAACCAGCTCAAAGAGATACAGAAGGTGAGATCCCATATTGTTAATCACTCCAACATTACTCTCTAAATAGGGACACTATTGCGCAGAGCTGTGCTAAGACAAGGTTCACTTACCTTCGGAAACCTACGTACACTTCCTGTCACCAGGTAGCTGGTACATATGCAGTCCTCCAATTGCTGCCAGCCCAGTGACTGGGTGATGAGTGGGACTTCTATACGGAGCTGCAATGTGTGACTTTATAGCTCCATTGAGAAGCACCCACCAACAATCAAGGTAATTTGTAACTCTTCAGAATTGAACCATTGGAAAGTAAACATGCCAATACAGAGGGCTGGATTGCTGAATTCCTACACTATAAAACATTCCTCCTATTAGTTCCTGGAGCAGAGCAAAACAGATCTCACCATAATTACCTTGATTGCACTTAAAGGAATAGTTCAATGCAAAAGTGAACTATTCCTAGACTGGGAGGTTATGGAGCTATACTTTACTTTCTAGTCTTCAATCAATTCCTGTGGAGCCAGGAATGAAGTTCTTACCTTTCCCAAGATCCTCCGCTGTAACACTGACAGGTACCGACCGCATGCACAATCATTTCCCATCATGCTCATCGTTCCCCATAAGGATACTGCACTTCCCATTGTATTAGAATGGCAGCGAATCAGAAAAAGAACACAATGTACTGCCATTTGACAGCTCGATAGCAAAATATCATTTGGAATATTTTTTGCAATGCGGTCAGTGTGTGTTATATTCACAGTATTTTTGTTAAAGGGCCAGTATGGCCATTTTGCGATACAAACAGGGAGATTCAATAAAAGCTCTTATCGTTTAAAATGGTGCTAATTTTGCCCCAACCAATCAGATGTTAGCTTTCAAATGTTAAATAAAATCTGATTGGTTGGGGCACAATTAGCACCATTTTAAAAGATAAGAACTTTTAATGAATAACCCTGATTGTCTTTATAAATATACCCTGTATAGTCAGCTTAGTCTGGTTAAGGTTTTCCCCCGGTGTTTCAGCATTTGCCACTCTGTGGTTATACTTTCTGTCCCAACAGCTTCTTGATAAAATAAGCAGATTAATCCGAAAATTCCCCCGTGGTTCGCGTAATGAAAGGTTGAAGCGCGCTGGTAGAATGCTGTCCCAGGTGGAGCAAATTGCCCGGACCATTTCACTTTTCCATGACGGAAATATCACGCACCAGATCAATGACGGTGACATAGGTAAAAGTTCTCAAAGTGAAATGTATAGCCTGCCTTCCTACTAGCGCAATGTGTCTGGGGCTGCAAGGCATTGTGGGTAGAATGTGATGTGAAAGTTCTAACCTTGGGAGGGAAATAAATGGCAATTTGTGATTTTCCGGAACTAAATGTCACATTGTCCTCTCAGGGATTTGGACAATTCGAAATCGTGGGCATCATAAAAGATTTAATCTGGGCAGCAATTGGACCCGTTTGGATGTTGACTCTGTGACAGTAGGAGTTACAGGTAAGAGCCACTGGTGGTTTGAAAATAAATCCATTCCCCACAACCCCTGGTGGTATTGCCTTCCCCTGAGTGCTGAAGATGAGCTGAAACCGGGAAAGAAAAGGACTAAAAATTAGACATAACAAACCTTTATAAATATGTCCCTTATGATGCTATTGGCTCTAGAGATCACAGAAAAACATTAGATAAACATAATGAAATGACCCTAAAGGTATTTAAGGAGTTACGGTCCAGATACCTAATAAGTCACTAAGCACTGAGAAATGATTCCGAAAAAGAATTTTATACGGTATTCAGATATTGAAATTTATTATTATGGATTTATATAGCGCCAACATCTTCAGTAGCGCTTTATGATTACACACATCAGGCCTTGCCCCGAAGAGCTTACAATCATTTATTTGACAAGCACATTTATTTGACACATACAACCTATCAGTATGTGTTTATGATTGTGGGGGAAACAGAGTGTCCGGAGGAAACCCACCCAAGCACGGGGAGAACATACAAACATCCTTGCAGGAGTTTAGCGCTGAAACAAATCAGTGCTAACCACTGAGCCACCGTGCTGCCCATATTATATTGTCTAATCACTTTAAGAACTTGTGTTTTTGATTTGTAACTTGTGTGACATCATTTTCTGTATGTTATCACTTCCTATTTAAAATATGGCTTTCAGAGTTTTACATGTGCTGTGTGGTCCAAAACATGTCGGTTTAACATATCCTCAGGTTTGCCTATTTTACCTCTAAAACATTACCTGAAAAGTGATTTGAATATTGTTCCCACTATTGTGTTGTTGTTAGTGAATCTCTACGTAATAATGTACCAAAAGACAGGTCCATGTTAATAATGTCTGCACACTCTCACTGACTGACCCTCAGATCCCATATCCATGTCTCCTTTCCAGATTCTCCTCTGGTTGGTTTCCTGGAGTATCATTCCCTCTCTCCTCTCCTGGAAAAGGCTCGGGTTTTGGGCAGCGATTTAGATCCTAACAAGACTGTCCTCATCTCACCTGTGGTCAGCGTTTTCTTTGATCGTGAAGACACAGACCATCTGAACGAACCTATCTCAATACGACTCCAGCATAGTCAGATAAATACTACGGTAAGGGATACAATGTTGCTTTCAAATATGGTTAGTTTGGGCATCAAGAATCACTGTTTTTAATGGCTTCTATTTTGAGGAACGTTTTCTATACCTGTTTAATATATGTCACTGTATACAGTATATCCTCCAATGAAGTAGATTAAATGGACCATGGTTGATGCATTTTTCATTGCTTTCTGGCAAGGGGATAAAATACAATACAAAAGCCACATTAAAGGGTGTCTCCACCCCCCAATCCCAAACTTCTTATAATGTAGGGGACCCCTAACCCTAAACGCTACCTTTAGAACTTTAAAATCTGCCCAGAAATGTACTTACCCACCGTTGTTCCGTCCACCACTACCTTATCTCCTACTTCCAGTAATGGATGAGCAGCAGGGGCCAGACCGGCAGCAGCATCTGTGATTGGCTGAGACTCAGCCAGTCACTAACCCGGCTGCCGGTCAGCAGAAGTAGCTGAGGGAACGAGGCCGGGGAGGTAAATTTCTCTGCTAATTTTAAAGTAATGAGGGAAACATTTAGTGTGGGTGGGTCCCTTCAATATATGAAGATTGTTTTTTCAAAGAAGAGGTAGGGAGGGAGGGGGAGAGCTCCACTGTGCATGCCAGAGTCCTTTAAGAGGAGCAGGAAGTAGCGGGTACCGGATTACACACAGAGAGGCTCCTACTCTTCATTTTTCTGGATTTTCATCAGACCCTGTAGGACAACCAAAAGGAACAACGGAGAAAGGTAAGGATTTTTTAACACTACAGAGTGGGTGGGGCCAGCAGTGGGGCAAATTTTAGTTTTGGGGGTGAACGTGCCCTTTAAGTAAATATTACAAATATGTAAAACGCTAATTATTATTTTTTACATGAAGTGGAGCACGTCCTTCAGCCTCCACCCCATCAGTTGGCTCCTCCCTTTCATTATATTTAAAAAATTAATTATCTTAGCTTGTTGTTCTGCAAAACCCATTGAGAACATTTGTCCGGTGACATTCTTCACAATACATGTATCCATTTCCCTGCAGGTTTACCCCAACATGACGCAGTGTGTGTTTTGGTCAGATAATGAAACAGCCTGGAGTACTGCTGGGTGCATCAAGACACATAGTACAGCGAATGAAACAATCTGCAACTGTACTCACCTGACCAGCTTTGCCATCTTGGTGGCTCTGAATGATGACGAGGTGATAACTTGTAGAAAGCAATGTCAGGTCCTACTTGACCTTATCTAGGGATTATAAGTGGATGAATGGAACATCTACTAACTTAAGCCTCTTACGATTTTGGCCACAATCCATGACCCCCTGGCGTGTTAACGAACGGCCATTTTGGGCGATAATTGTGCGTGCGGTCGGTCGGGGGTCATTCAGTCATGGTTAACGAACAACCTCCGACCGAATGCATATACATGCAAGATTGTTAGCCGTTCGTCGCGGGTATCCGCCATGGTCATGGCCATTATCTTGCAGCCTTTAGGGGCTGATGCAGTAAAAGGTGCAAAAGTTTGCCCAGTGATATTAATCAGCAGCAACCAATCGGAAGTTATCTAGCCGCAGTAACCTAATAAAAAGCAAATGGCTGATTGGCTTGGGCAAACTTCATCACCAATCTTCTCCTCTCTTTAATTGTCTAATAGAATCCTTTTGTTCTCAGAACCTAATTGCCAGTTGGCCACTGACCCTCATCACACAAATCGGCCTCGCAATCTCACTCCTCTGCCTCAGTCTTTCCATCATCACCTTCGTCTTCTGTCGTTCCATTCAAGGAACACGGACCACAATCCACACCTTCCTGTGTGCCAGCCTTTTCCTGGGACACGTCATCTTTCTGCTCGGCATCAAGGCGCATTACAACGAGGTGAGTTTGGGTTACACATCTCATCAGTGTCTTTGTCTCATGTTTTCATTGTAAGACAATAGAACAAGGGCTAGATCTGAAGTAAATGTCCAGGGGCCATATTTATAAAGGCTTGGTATCACTTTTTAGTGATACCGTGGGTTTTTAAATATGGTCCCATGTGTGCACTGGGATGTAGGAATTATGGCAGTTTCTTCAACAATAGAATTTTTTAATTTTTGTTCTTAATAATACCCATAACCCACCACTATATAAACAAGTGTTACAGCCATGCTGGGGATTACAGTCCAGTAAGCCATGGAAGTGTCAGTGGAATGTCAACACGTGGAGGTAGTGGCTCCAAAGTCCACAGTTTTTACTAGTCTTATTAGCTTGTTGCCTTTCAGGTTAACAGCCTTTACAGAAAACTATTCATACAACTAATCCTCAATGGAAATCGTGTAAAAAGCAAGAACCACGTTATTAAATATCATATGGTCTTAAAATTGTATTTATTGTCTGTGTTTAGATTCCCAACCCCCAGACAGCGCTATGTGATATTTCACCATCTAATGGCAGTTATGTCACGTTCCTACTTGATTTATACATTCAGGAGGTTTCGCCCATATTTTATTAACTACATGTACGGATCATGCAATAGACACATTAATCTGATGCAGATGTGGAAAAACCTTCAAAAGAAAAAAATATGTGAATTTGCAGACTAAGGAAAAATTTAAAAAAAACAACAGGAGGCAAACTCCCTTTTAAACCCCCAAACAGACGGTGATTATTAGGGGTGGATAACGTCTGGAAATGCCAAGAAAATATTATTATTATATGAGAATGTTACTGGATCTGTACATTAAAGACACAGAAATGGATTTATTAACCTTCAAGATTCCAGAAGAATTTCTTTGGCAAATCTGTTGCTTTAAACCTGAACTGAACAGCAATCCATCACCTGGGATTGTTGACTTAAACTTTTCAAATGTGAAGATTTTAAGGGCAACTACCCAACGTAGCTTTCCTCTTTAGAAATGAGGAAGTAATGTCAAGAGCTCATCGGGCCATGAGTGGAGCTGGCACATCAAACACAGGGTAGTGGGTCTGGCTTAGATTTTAGGTTTCAGTTTGTCAGCTGGCATGAAAAAGTAGCTGGGTGGGGGGGACAGGGAAATTTGGTGGTGGGGGGAATTAAATGTGCACTATTTTTACTACTTAATTATTATTTTCGATTATTTAATGGTTTGACATGCCCTTTAAACTCATGCAGTATAACTACATTGAAACAAATACAACCTTCTTTATATTCTAATACTGAACAGCCTTGCATCATGCTCACTATATAGGTCAGGAATGTCCCACTAGATGTTTGAAAACTACGACTCCCAGTATTCCTTGGTTGCAGAATGCAGGGAACTGTAGTTTTAAAACATCTGAAGGTAGCCCAGATGTAACATGGCAGCACAAGCACATGTTGCTGTGCCACCCTTTTGCGGCCTTGCAAAAGCTAGTTAACATGTGCTAAAGTAATCTCACATGGGTAAAAACGGGGTCTGGACTGGGCAGTCTTGGCGGGAGTTTTACTGACCTATCCGCACACCTATTAAACCTACATCTAAATTCTTTTAAATCACAAGTGTTCTCTTAAGAAATTTTTTTCCAGCCGGGTGGCATGAAAAAGTAGCCGGATGGGCCCAGCTAAAAGACCCTGGGGAGAACACTGAGTTGCCTTTAATGAGTTGTGAAACTAAAGCTGGGTACACACGATTAGATATTTCGGTCCGATCGACCGATAGTTCAGTGTATCGGTCGATCGGACCGAAATTATCGAATCCGAATGTGCCCATGTCCGATCGACCGTTCGTCCGAATCGGACGAAAGGACGATCGGACAGGGTGGAAAACCTCGTCCGATCGTGCGGTCCTCTATGGACCGTACGATCGGTCGCGGTGACTATCGGACGCGGCTGCTTTTGCCGCGAACGACAGTCCTTCCTCCTGGCCGACCGTTCAAAGTATCGAACGGTCGGTCAGGAGGAAAAATCGCTAGGTGTGTACCTAGCTTAAGGGCCATATGTAAATGTACGGCCGCGATACCAAGCAGTAGTAAAATACCACAATATGATGCTATGGGTGTTCATTTATCACAATCACAATCGTAGATTTACAGCAGCAATCGTAGATTAGATAGTTTTGATCAAATTTCACTATTCCGTGCGGTCAGTTAATTCTCGACAGACTGTCTATCATCTTGCAGGAGGCCAAACACAGGTTCACTTTAGCGATCGAGCCCACCTTTAGGATGGCTAAAGCTGATTTTTTTTAATTGATTCCTGGTCAGATTGTCTATTAAATATCCATTTATCTAATCTCATGGTAAATATCATAAAGTTCTTATTTACAATGTAAATGCATACAGTAGTTTTATATTGAACTGATAAATCAAAGTTGGATACAAATTTGCCACTGGTGTAACTACCGCTAACGCGGTGGTAGGGCCTGCCACAAGCCCACACAGCTGTGAGATTGGAGGCCAGGCCACTGCCCTACCCCCACCATGATCATCTGTTTTTAAACAGCTGATTGCACGTAGGAATAAAACATACACGCGACCAGCTATTTAAAAGACCGGAACCAAACCGGAAGTTGATTGTTGAGGGGGTAGGTCAGAGGCCCGGCCTCCAATCTCATGGGGGGGGGCACTGCATTTACACCCTTGAGGTCTGTGTGAGTGTACCTGGCCTAGTAATTTAGTTTTGCTGCATTTTACATATATGCTGCTAACACGCTACCTTATGTTATGTTTCATGCATTTTCCACTGTCTCCCAGGTGGCTTGCAGCGTTGTGGCTGGATTCTTACACCTGTTTTACCTCTCTGCTTTCTGCTGGATGTTTCTGGAGGGACTGGAACTCTACTTCATGTTGGTAAAAGTCTTTAACACTCACCTGAAGAAAAGATACCTCCTGATGATTGGTTACGGAGTGCCTGCCGCTATAGTGATCATCAGCGCATCGGTTTTCCCCGGTGGATATGGAACCAGCAGACAGTAAGGGTCCATAGTAACATGACAGATTGTGTAGGACCCTTAGGCTGAGGTCACACTGTAACACACCCAAACGCGACGGAAACGGGACACAATCGCACAAAAATGCAGATAGATCACAAAAGCTTCTAATTAACGGATCGCATGCGCAGCGCACTAGTGTGGCCTCATCTATGGGGTCTCACTATTGTGCGCTTTTAAAAGCGATAGTGTGGCCTTACCCTTTAGTAGGTTGGGAAATCCACAGACAGAACTGACCGCATTGCAAAACTGATTGTCTAAAAACTGAAGTTTCAGGAAGTCGAGGAACAATTGCCAAACAATACGAACTTCCCCATCGGGCTCAGCCAGAACAGACTTTGTTGTGTTAATTCGTTTTGTTTCCTGTACACACTGTAATGTAATGTAATGGCGTCTTCCATATACACAAACATCCTACCAACAGATACCACTAGTCACCAGAAACAGCTTCACTTTAACCAAGAGCCCACATTATTCATTTGCTGTTTTTTCCTATTTCCACTCTTAGTCGTTTTCTGAAAATAATTTTCTATTCAGATTTAAAAGAAAACTTCACATAGCTCAATTGCATCCATTTTGTTTTCCACCTTCAGTTTGCTCCAGGCACTGTAAAGGTTCTTACACACGTGCGATCGCGGGTCTCGACTGCGACACATGATGTGTGCGAACAAGCTTTTCGCCTGATAATCGGCCCGCGTACGGGCACTTTTAACGGTCGCTTGTTCGGTGATCTGCCTGGCGGATCAGGCAACAACCACCGAGCGAACGGCTGATAAAAGTGCCCATACACTGGCCGATTATCGTCCGAAACGCTCGTTTGTACACATCGTGCAATCGCACGTGTGTACGAACCTTAAGGCAGCAGATTCCCAGTCTGGGAATAGTGAGGATATTTATTCTAACAAAACTGAGCACAAGGCAACAGAATTTTTGCAGTGGGATTTCTCCATTTTATAAATTGCTGAACAACCCACCACAATCTGACCCTAGACAGGGGCTGTCCGTGCGATTCATTCGCAGCAACCAGTGGCAAAGTTTTGCACCATTTATTCCATTGGCCCCATTATGTATTATGTATGTATATGTATTAATGCTGAATTTTAGTCTGAAGGTGAACTTTTCCATTAAATGATACATTTGTATCCAGGCAGTGAACACAGGATAATAGTTTTGGTAAAGGAGATGCTACAAACCTCTGTCCTATTTTGTATTATTTGCCTATTAAACTCCTTTTCCTATTCTTTTATTACAGCCATGGACATTTTCTGTGTACTTACCCAGTTATTATCTAAGGGAGCTAAGATCAATATCTGACAGAGAAGGAACTGTTCTACCTCACCCCTTTTAAACTAACAGGGAGATTCAATAAAAGTTCTTATCGTTAAAAATGGTGCTAATTTTGCCCCAACCAATCAGATGTTATTTAACATTTGAAAGCTAACTAATAACCCTTTAGGTTTTTAAAACTCCACCTTGCAGATTCAGACCATAGCAGGAATGTGGATGAGGTTTGATCTCTCTCACTTTGCAGGCGTTGGGTCTGCATACCTCTTAACAGATGTTTGTTATGTGCAGAGCCTTTCATGCAGTAACACATATAATTCATCGGTGAATGTGTAGTGTTTGATTCACGCTTGGTATGGTAAAACAGAACAGTCCTGCGTGAGGAATGTTAAGTCCCCGATCAGTCTAATTGTTTACATATTAACGACTGTGTTTTGGAATTTAAATGTTCTACTGCCTTGTTCTTAGAAGGAAAAGATATACAATATTCAAGTAATACATTAAAGGGCAAGTCCACCCCTCCAATGAAACAAAAATAGGTAAATCATCCCCAAAAAATGCAATATTTAGAAATCTGAGAGATGTAACACTAACCTGAAAGTCTGATGTTATTATCTTTCTTTCTGCTTCTTGGTTCTTCTGGTTAGCAGCTGTCAGTCATGGATGTGACATTTATCATCACAGCCAATAACTGAATGCTATTCCCCCAACTGCCTCCTCTAAGCACTTGCAAAAGAGTTTGGAGAGAAGGTGGAAAAGCATTTGAGAGGGGAGGACATTTTGCCTCATAACAGGGAATTTGAGGGTGATTTCCCTATATTATATTTCATTTGAGGGATATCTATGTACTTTAAAGTAAACAATGTTTTCTAGGGTTCCATTTAACCATTTTAACAGCCCAGTATGTAATATTTAAAGGGCATCTATACCGAAAAATAGGTTATTTTAAATTGACCATAACTGGAAACTATAATTCTTCCCAACCACCACTGTATCATTTTTTTGTTGATCTGCCCCCTATTTCTTTAGATATTCAATCTAAAACTTCTTATATTTCAGCTGTCAATCAAGTTCCTTGCTCTCAAAAACTATTCTTCTGTGAGTAGTTTTACTGTAGCTGGAAGGGTGACAGAGATTTGACAGTTGGAATGCTGTATACTGTGGGCAGGTTTGTGGGAAAAAAGTCAGATCAGATGGAAGTGGGAGTGGTTAAAAGAGGGAGGGGGGATACTGCTCCTAAACAAAATGTGTGCTGGATTGAAGGCATGCAGCAACACACACAAATCAGAGTAAGTGCTACTTACATGTATTCAGTTATAGATTAAGATGAGGGAAAGTCATTTTTTCAGTAAAGTGTCCCTTTAAGGTAACATTCACCTCACTGAGTAAATCAAATTTATGTTGTGTTCCAGCTGCTGGCTATCACTTAAAAGAAATTTTATCTGGAGCTTCATGGGACCAGTCTGCCTTATCCTGCTGGTAAGTACAGTAGTTGGTCCCCGGACCAGTAATGACACTCCCATATACATCATAGTTTGACCTTGACTGTAAGGCCATGACCAACCCACATACGATAGTTTTCCCATGACTGTAGTTTGACCCTCACTGTGAGCCGCCTCAAACAGCCCCAGACCCCCAAACCAAAACTCCTCCTACAGAACACCCAGACTCCGCCCACGGACGACCAGTTTGCTGCAATTTTCACCAATTCGGCATCAATTCCCTACACACATTGTAGTTTGACCCTGTGAGTAATGAATATATTTATACCGATCAATACTGTTAATTATTGATATTGCTTTATCCCAGTCTAAGGAAAATCACCCAAGTGTCACTTGCCAAGATAAATAATTGCAGGAAAACAACTAATACGTTGTTTTGCATATCTCGTCTGGTGCACAAGGGAGATTTCAGGCTATTGAATCTTAGAAACCCAGAAGGTCAATGTATATGGAGTGATATGGCTTTGTGTGAAGCCTTGTCCCATCTCTAGACCGTGTTTTTCTCTCTCCTGCAGGTGAACTGTGGGATTTTTGTCCTTACCGTGTGGAAACTGACTGAGAAAATGTCCCAGATAAACCCAGATCTGGGTAAATACAAGCGAATCAGGTAAGAGGTATAAAGAGGTGCATGGCCCCTCCTCATAATTACACAAACTCTGCAGTTTGCTTCCAAGAAATCCTTTAACCCCTTAGAAACCTACTGCCTAGTCTTTGCTCCACATTTGTCATACGGCACCTTTACTGCCATTTTAAACTACAGATCATAACTTTGCACGGTATAAGCCATACGATAACACATCCAGTGGTCCTGTTTAGCCAGAAACTACCTGTAGATTAAAGCTGCATAGTTACTGCCCTAAGATCCAATTAAAAAAAAGACTATGGGAGCCAGAAGCACAATAACATTCCAAACATGGAACTGTTTTTAACCCTTTCAGTGCCAGCAGAATTTTCAGGAGTTTGCCCTCAGGTTTAGAATAATTTTACAGTAAGAAACCCCCAGTAAATCAGGAATATTACACATCATTTTCAGTAGCACAAAGTGTACTTTAACATGATAACAGAATTCTGTAACTTTTCTGGATTTATGGGTAAAATATGGGGGGTCATTTCATCTTTTTTTTTTTTTTTTAAACTCAAAATAATCAGAGTCCTCTATAATTTTTTTTAAATTCAGTTTATTTATGTGAGGTATACACATGTACAACTAAATAGGATATACTTTCAAACATCATACCAGAGTGATATTGTTTTACATGTGAACCTGTAAGACATTGCATATCTTCAATAAACTTAACATTTTTAACTATTTACATTTGTCTCAGCTTTTCTATAGATTTCTTATAGAAAGATGATTATATCAGTGGTATATCTTTTATAGCTATTACATATCCAGTGTGTATTCATGTTTCTCTAGTCTCTCGGGGGGAGAGGGGGAGGGTGGTGGGGGGGGGAGGGATGAGGTAAAGGGTTTTGCGAAGTATTTGTTTTGGTGGCCCGACCACATCTTCCATGGACATTACCCGTTCCAAACAGCGTCCGTAGTGCATTCAGAGTCGCTCCACACTTCCCAGATTTTTTTAAATTTCTGTGGGCATCCTCTGTGTTTGTATAGCACCCTCTGGTATGGCAGATCTTTATTTACCAGTCTTTTCCAGTTCTGAAGTGTTGGTGTATCTGGTGCCATCCATTTTAAGACAATCGCTTTTCTGGCATAGAATAGTAATTCTCTGCACAGGGTCAGCTTGTATCTATCGCCAGTTTCAGAGTCAAGGATTCCCAACACGCATTGTTCTGGTTGCATAGGTATATATATATTCAGCTGTAGGTGGATGAATTGTTGGATATTTTGCCAGTATACCTGGAGTTTGGGGCAGGACCACAGTAGGTGCCAGCTATCTGCGTCTGGGGAGTTGCACTTGGGGCAGTTGGAGTCCTGACGTCTGCCTGCTCGGCACAGTCTCTGAGGTGTCAGGTAGGCCTGGTTTAGGATATAGAACTGAATCAATTTATTTTGTGCTGCGGGGGATACCAGCATATGGCTCTCCAGGAGCTCTCCAGCCATTTCTGTATCTGGTATCGTTATGACTTTGCGCCACTTGTCTAGTAGTAGAGATGTTTCTTGGCTCAAGCTTTCTTGCAGGATAGTTTGGTATAGTCTTGAGACTATTTTCTTCCGTGTGGGGCGTTGTAGGATTTGTAGGATTGGGTGTGGCTTTATATCCGGTATTCGCCCCTTGAAGTCTGCTAGAATACAATGTTTAAGCTGCAGGTATTGATAGAAGTTTTGATTACTTAATTTATGTTTGTCTTTGAGTTCTTCAAACGGAATTATTTGATTGTTTCGGATGATATGTTCGAAATTGACCACTCCCTTTTCCCCCCAGAAGCGTGCCGAGTGGAATTGTCGTAGGTTGGGGCATGAGTAGTTCTGCCATATGGGGAGTTCCTGTGGAATATCTCGGAAGTTTAGTAGTTTATTTGTCATCCTCCACACCTTTGCATCTTGCCCGTGGATAGCAGTATTTGGGCCTATTGAGTGGATGGTTGAGTTCGTTATAAAAGCCATATACGTTCCTTTCAGGTAGCTTGTTAGCATTAAGTCCGATTGGGTGGGTGGTTCTTCTCCTGCCACCCAGCACCTAAGGTATTTTAACTGGCCCGCCAAGTAGTATATCCGGAAATCCGGAAATGCCAGTCCACCGTCTGTCTTATTAGCTTGTAATCTCTTGAGTCTGACTCTCGCTCTTCCGCTCCCCCAGAGAAAGGAAGTGAGAATGCCATTTAGTTTGGTGAAGAATTTCGTTGGGATGTAAGCCATCGTATGTTGTAGCGTATACAGAATTTTTGGCAGGATAAATATTTTGATTAGATTTACACGTCCGATAAGGTTGAGCGGCAGATACTTCCATCTTGCCACTTTGTCCCTTGTAAAGTTTAACAGTGGTTGCACATTGAGGTTATAAAATTCAGATCTAGATTTAGTAATCGTTATTCCCAGGTATCTGAACTTGGAGACGATCGGTATTCCCTGTGGTAGATTTTCGTATTGCATTGCTCCCTTGTCCAGAGGGAAGAAACATGACTTACTCCAATTTATATGGAGTCCCGAGCATGGACCGAACTCCTCTATCAGCTGGGCAGCTGCTTGTAGGGATTCTCCCGACACGTCCAGGAACAAGACAACATCGTCCGCATACAGGCCCAGCTTTTCTTCAAAGGTGTCTAGTTTAAGGCCTTGTATTTTTGGGTGGGATCTAATCTTTATGGCCAACATCTCAATTACTAAGGCGAAGAGGTAGGGGGACAGTGGGCAGCCCTGCCTCGTTCCCCTCTGGAGGCCGAAAAATCCCGAGGTTGTGCCCTGGACTGATATGCAGGCTTTCGGGTTATTGTATAGTAATCGGAGCCAGGATACAAAGTTCGGGCCAAATCCGTACTTTCGCAATGCTGCCCATAGAAACTCCCATTCCACCGAGTCGAAAGCCTTCCTGGCGTCAAGTGAGAGGATCGCTCTGTGTCCGGGGTTGTCGTGGTTTATTTGTGTCTGTATCAGTACTCGTCGTAAGTTAATCGATGTTGATTTCCCCGGCATGAATCCTGTTTGTTCTGGTGCTATTAAGGAGGGGATCACTTTCTGCAATCTGTTGGCTAGTATTTTTGCCAATATCTTATAGTCACAGTTCAATAATGAAATCGGTCTATAAGAGTCTAACTGTGTTGGATCTTTATCTTGCTTTGGCAGCACTATTATGTTGGCTTCTTCCATTGAGTTTGGTAGTCGTTGGGATTGGAAAGCTTCTTGGTAGGTTCCCAGGAGAGGTTTGCTGAGTAGTGTGGCATATCTTTTGTAAATCTCTATTGGGATACCATCCAGGCCCGGCGCCTTTCCGGAGTTTAGCTGTTGGATTGTAGTTTGGATCTCTTCCTCTGATATTGGTTTTTCCAGAAAGGTGTTCTGGGTTTCTCCAAGGGAGGGGCAGGTAACGTCCGAGAGGTAAGTGTGGATTGCATTTGTGTCGTCTGTTAATCGTGTTGTATATAGTTCTTGGTAGTATTGTTTAAAGCTGTCGACAATATCGCTAGAGTCCTCTATAATTTGAACAGCCTACACTTAAAGGAGACAGTCCTGTAACTTGGAAGTACCACCCACAAACGATATATTTTTGGAATCTACACACCTTTAGCTACGTAACGGTACCATGCTTTCATACATACTTAAAGAATTCCAGATGCAGTAATCCATAAAAACTCTGCTTTTCGGAGATTTTGGGAAAAAAATAGGACAATTCAAAGGTTGAAATTCTACCTCAACCCACTTGACAAGTAAAAAACCCCATAAATGTCAATCTCCCACATGAACTGAATAAAACAGTATGCCATATGCGTGGGTGCACAGTGTCAATAAAGCACCAAAAGATATCCTTTGGAGTCTTCTTAGTCTGGAAGCACCTGCATACCATTTTTTCATTTACACTTTGCACAGGTATGTCGCCACCAACTAACTCAAATGGGACGCATGCACAAGTGCAATTTTTTAAAAATACCAGAGAGAGGCACAAGTTTTTGCACACCTTACTGATCCTAAAAATTCAATTCAGTCTCTTTTTAGTACCTGTCACGAACGCCAGTTCACTGGGCACGTGACCTGACCAGTCAATCGGTACTCGCTGCCACCACTTTAAGTTACGGCCTTAAAGACGCCCCCAAAACACTCTTGATTCTCACTGACTATGCACACCCCTGTCCTGGCAGCTAAATGGTTAACACTACACCATTAACTCCAGCAACTAACTGGTTAATTAGCATCTGTCCTTCACAAGCAGTCACAGAGTTAATTAGCATTTACACTGCACACTCCATTCAAACACATATAAACTTATCAGAGGCTAACTGAGTTCTTTTAGAGCATCAAAGACAAAACTTATTAAATTTTAGATTTAATATTCCAAAAGGTGGACAGTGCACATAATACAAAACCATTAAACCATTTGATGAACCAACCCCCTCCTCATAAGGTGGGAGTGTCTAGGAATGTCCAGCCAAAAGCAGTCGTAATAATATTGGTTTCTGTCTTAGACATTCCAATACCGAAATACATTTATTGTACATGTATGTTTGTCCTTAAAATGACCTCTTAGTGTACTCACCAGACCCCTAGCTGAAGAGAATTCCAGATGCACGGTTCGGCCCCACATTGTCTGGAAAAGAAGATCTGGTTCCATGCTTCAATAATCGTAATATAAACAATAGGACTGTTCCAGGGTGAAATGGTATTTTTATTGGTCCTTTGCTAGAACTAATACCAACCCATTCTTGCCAAGTCACTATACACTTTCCTGACAGTACCTCTTAAATTTCCTAATATAGGCTTAGTTTTCCTTGAAATCGGTGGAATAATTAGTAGTATATTAGTAGTAGAACTATTTGAGGTTGAATAAAGACATACGTCCATCCAGTCCAACTACTCAGCAATACCCACATTTCCTGCCTAACCATTGATCCAGAGGAAGGAACCCACCAGAATTATGGAGGGGGAAAAAAAACTCCTGACTCCAAGTGGCAATCGGAAATTTCCCTGGATCAACTCTACTTTATGTATCAATACCAGTAACTTGCAACATTCCTTGTTTTTAGAAACTCATCCAGCTTTCTTTTGGAACTGACCAATGAACCTGACATAACAACGTCCACTGGAAGACCGTTCCATAGCTTTACCGTTCTCACAGTGAAAAACCCTTTTCCGAAATTGAAGCCTAAACATTTTTTCTTCAAGTCTTAAGGGATGTCCCCAGATAGTATAGCCCGTTAATTTATTTATATATAACTCACAGATTGTTGAACTCCCCTCCTCCAGTTATCTGCCGCCCACCGTACTGCTCCCCGGTCCACACCAATTATATATACCATCAAACAATGCAGCAGACCACTTTAAATTGTGTCAGTTGAAAATAATCTGTAACTTTATTCACCCAACTGTGAGGTTCATCTCCGGAAATGTTTCGGGTGGACCTCCACCCGAAACGTTGCCGGAGATAAACCTCACAGTGCAGTGCAATGCTGTTTTGACACCTTACTCTGGGCGTTCCTATAACCTCTTAGCCAGTGTCCAATCACGCCCTTAACACTTGGCTGTGATATGATAATTGGGATTTTCCAGGGTACATATTTGCCACAGACTCTTGTACAAGTCATTCTGAATTGAGAAAGCCAGTTGGATCTAATTGAATACAATTCAATACACTGGATTTTCTAGTGTATATAAAGGGAAAAAATGTTTTTTAGGGTTAGTGATGCTTTGTTTAGCTATCCTAACTTCATTATTCATTTTAGCTTGCTTAATTGCTTTTTTACAATCCTTGTTACGGTTTTTATAATTCCTAAGGGCCGTTTCCTCTGTCTTCTCTTCCATTTTCCTCCAGAATTAAGCCACGTGGGTGCAGCCTTTTTATTTTTCTCAAGGGTATAAATTTAGATGTAAAGTGGCTTAGAATCCTCTTAAAAACAGTCCACTTCTGTTCAGTACCTTTACCTGATAATATATCATCCCAGTTGACATGCTGAAGAGCATCTTTTACCATGGAAAAATTTGCTTTCCTGAAATTAAGTGTTTATTAACCCAGTGCCCTTTTCCTTTTGATAATATTCACTGAACGACACTTATTATTTTGGATTTATATAGCGCCAACATCTTCCGTAGTGCTTTACAATTCCATGTAGACATTTACATATTTTTGCTAATAGCTTCATTGTAAAATAAAAAGTATCAGTATTGTATGTGAATTTCACTGGAAGGTGATTTTTCATTCATGGGCAAAGATCAATAATTAGGTGAATGAATACACTGTAATGCTCTTCCTGCTCTAAACACAAGCTTATGATTGTAAAACAATCAGTGTGCATAAAGCTTATATATTGTTTTAATTTTGCCTATTTTAAATTTTTTAAGAATGTTACCAGTTCAGAGAGAAAGTTTCATATTGAACCAAAGCACATTTTATGTCTTTGCTCATAAACCGAATCCTATTTGTGAATGGAACTCTTGAGTTCCATTCAAATACTATAGCATGTACTGCATTGCAATCTGAAGGGAGATCGCAGTGCAGTACCTCAACTAGACTACCAGGGGGAAGACCCCAGGGAAGTCAGGATTTCTTGCTTCACCAGGGTCTTCCCCCTGGTGGTCTAGTAGAGGTACTGCACTGCGATCTCCCTTACTGCATGGACCAAACTTTGTGGGACCGGCTCCTGCTGTATGGTCACTACTTTCACTGCTTTTCAGATATCTCCGATCCCATTGGATTTGGACAAAACCAATGGGGAAAATCGAGGGGCACTTAAATGCTGCCTCCAAATGGTTCCTGCCATTTTAATTTTGTGGAAAGTGCTGCAGAACGTATGATTTGTTGTGCTTTGGTCCTTTAAGTGGAGATTGGACATCGTACATTTTGCAGGACTTAAAGGGTAAATAGCAAAACATCACACATGCAGGGAGATTCAATATTGTGCAAATTTTGCCCCAACCAATCAGAAATGATGTAACATTTGAAAGCTAACATCTGATTGGTTGGGGCAAAATTAGCACCATTTTAAACAATAAGAACTTTTATTGAATATCCCCGTAAATGTGCGATAAAGCGTAAAGGGTGGTTGATCTATATTACTTCATCTGCAGAGTAATAAGCTTTGTCTGATGCTCTGCCCGCAGCTGATCCTACAGTTAGCGGCTTTCATTGTAGTCTGTGTTTCTGGTGCACAGTCCGATTCCAAAGCCGTGTTAGAAATCAGATTTACCAAGCAGTAGTCTGAAGGCAATAATTGGGTCAGGGTTTGACCATAGAGTACAGAACCTTAGATTTACATTTTTTTATTTTCACATTAGTTTTATTCACTTTATTTCCTAGGTCGACAACAGTGGCTGCTGTAGCCCAGCTCTGTATATTGGGGCTGAGCTGGATATTTGGATTTCTGCAGTTTGGCTCCAGCTCCCTCTTTTTTGCCTATGCATTCTCCATCCTCAACACACTGCAGGGGTTACAGATCTTCATATTCCATTGCCTGATGAATAAAAAGGTGAGCGGGAGGGATGGGGTTAAAAGATCATACCATGGTACATAGTGTTAAGGATATGAAGCAGGACCTAGGGCCAATATTTATAAAGTTTAATGATTTCTGATCAGTTTAACGAAAGTTAATTGACGATTATTGTAAATTAATTTAAATCTATGGTAACGTTAAAATTTACAATCCCCATAGAATACCATTGCTGTAGTTTACTACTGCATGGTATTCTATGAAAGGTGTAAATGTACGACCATGGCTGTAAATTCCCGATACCACGTGTTTCTTAATACTGCCCCAAATTTCGGACACCAATTTTTTTTTTTTTTTTTTTGTAAAAAGGTACGTGCCGACTATGCCAGATGGATCTGTGCCGTTGCTCATTTCAAGGCTCCCAGCTACTCAGAATTCAACAGTACAAGCCAAACACAAATCCGGGTAAGAGAGAAGTCCACAAACTGCTCTAGTAACAGTTCCCAAATAAACCCTGGCAAGCTCTCAGATAAAGATATTTCTCTCCTTCAGAGCAAACCCCCCAACAAGGATTCTACCCTCTAGAGGCTTCTTCCAGTACTACAGCCAACAGATCTAAATTATATACCCAGCACACAGGTGAAATATTCCAACAATGGCCAAGGAGAAACCAATGGAATTTCTTTAGAGGGTATATAACAAACCCCACATGTGAACTATTACGATACAGGTGATCCTACAGTTGTAATATTTAAATACAAACAACTTCTGGGGTCACCCCTTTTTAGGATGAATAATTGCCCCTGCACCCTATCAAGAAATGGTACAACCATGAGGAAGAGACTAAATAAAACCAAGAGGTTTAATAATAAAAAAAGTTTAATTTTTTCCCCTTTACACAAAAAACAAATTCATAAAAAAACCCCGAACAGTAAAACTGAGGACTTCATATCCCATAAGAGACTGAGCAGAACGAAAGGGATCAAAATGGTGTGCGGCAGCAGAGTCACATTGGGAGCAGTGCACGTGGAGCATGGTTATCGACTTTGTTCAACTGGAAAAAGAAAAAAAAAAATGTTAACAGCAGTACTAAACCATGGACTACGGCAGCAATCTATATACTGTGCTCTACCCGCCCAGATAACCACCCCTCAATGTTCCATTCTGCATTACCGTTTGGCTGCCCAGAGCAAGAAGCAAGGACTTTTACATTCGGATGCATCAGCCCTGTATATAATTTTTATGTGTATATTTGTACCGTCTATCAATTGTTTTTAGAGACCCTTTTAGCAAACAATGAATACACTGTAATGCTATTCCTGCTTTAAACATAGGCTTAGGATTGTACAACACAATCAGTGTGCATAAAGCTAATATATTGTTTATTGAGTTTTGCCTATTTTTAAGAATGTTACCAGTTCAGAGAGTCTCATTGAACCAAAAGCATGTTAAAAAAACAAAACGTTTATGTCTAAACATTTAAAACAAAAAATGACAACTAATGTCACAACCCACAAAGAAACTAGGATAAAATGAAGCAACAATCCTATGGATTTCTGGGTGTGCACTTTAGCTTTTGGTTCTAGGGAATTTTAGGATGATAAACCATGTTACCCTTTAACTATACTTGTATAAAAGGGTCTATATATTTACAATAAGTATATGGATAGATAGGTTTAGAGACATGCCCATAGTCAGATACTCACTGTAAGTAGATATGTCTATTTCATCAGGTAGTTCTCCAACGTTAACTTCAAACCTGTCTTGGACATCATTTAGAATTTTGGCATCACCTTCATCTGACACAAAGGTCACAGCCAACCCCTTTGTGCCAAATCTACCTGCACGAGCTACCTAAAATGGAGAATAGGAGTGTAAATAACACCTGTAAACCGATTAAGTAAAATTAGGAGCAAGGTTAAAGGGTATGTACACTGGGAAATTTGTTATTTTAAATTGCCCATTACTGGAAACTATAATTCTTCCCAACTATCACTGTACCATTTTGTTGTTGATCTGCCCCCTATTTCATTAGATATCCAGTCTGAAACCTTACATTTCATCTGTCAATTAAGTGCGTTAGTATTATAAACTCTGTTGTGTGTAGTTTTGCTGTAGCTGGAATGGTGTCAGTTGGTACGTGAACTGCATGGTGGGAAATGACCTCTCCCAATGCTGCCTCATCGGGATTACCGAGCATGCTTGCCCTCACAAAGTCAGATAGTCTGGCTGGAGGATTGAGGGCCTGAGCAAAACAAAGTACTGGATTGAGGCCATTCAACAACACAAACACAGTAAAAGTGCTGCTTACATCTATTAATTTAGATTGAAATGAGGCAGTTTTTCAGTGTAAAATTCCTTTAAGAACCATGCATTTGCCATTATCAATGAGGTGAAGTTACTGAACAGGAAATCATCAATGTGAATTCTCAACTAACCTAAACTTAACCTGTGGATCACATTTAAAAAAAAAAAAAAATAGTGTACAAAAGAGCACTTACCCTATGCAGGTAAGTATCAGAATCCTCTGGCATGTCATAGTTGAAAACAATATTGACTCGCTCAATGTCCATTCCACGGCCAAAAAGGTTAGTGGCCACCAATATTCTTCTCTGAAAGTCTTTGAACTGCTGGTATCTGGAAAGCCTGTAAAGAACAACAATTTAGTTACTTCCAATCCTCAGCAATGTAATGCTATATAACGATGGTGTCTGTTTTTGGGAACCAACAGAAGACCTACTGGCTAAGATGTTGACACTACCTGATAATGGCCACCCAAGTCTCTCTGCCAACATCAATATACAGACTGTTTAGGTCTAAACTAATCAAATTTTATGACCTGAGCAGGTTTTAAATCATTGGAGAATCTGCCTTATCTGTGTGAAAACATGAATGTATTGTCACCTCTATCACTTCGAATGGACATTACACCAATGAGACTACACACTTACACACAGGCTTTATTCTTACAGCAAACTTTACCGACCGTCATCTGGGAAATAGGACAATATTTTTTTTATTGAATTTTCTTATCAATATAAACCCACGGCGATATACAATACAAAGTTAACAGATTTGTTCTTAAGGGGATTCAGATCTTTGAAATAGGATAATAAAATACTGTGTTAAAATGTCCTATTGTATGACAAGACTTTCTAGGACTGTTCTCTGGGAAATAGGACATTTTAACATATTGGACTATCATATTGTATAACCAACAGACTATACTAACTATTAAAGGAATATGACATTTTAACTTTGCATTCATCCATCAAGACAACCCCAATCTTTGTCTTTTCTAACACCTTGTTTAGAAGTTCAAGGCACTAAAACACCAGGGCCTGTTTCTAAAGGTGCAGGATCACAAAATTGCAATGTGCCTTCACTGTAGTCATAGAATTCTAAAGTACTTTACTAGAACTTGGTAAATAAACAAAAGAAAATACACCAAAGGATTCATAAAAAAACTGCACCAAAAAAAATACACATTGGCTCCGTCTTCATGACATTTGTGCAGCTCCTAAGCAGATGCACCTTGCCCTCAAAATGGAGCCCCCACATGGTCTTAATCTCTGGGTGGAGGGAATTATTATTGTTGCAGTGTTGAACACCCCATTACAACTTGCACCCTCACCTTTCCTCCTGTGACATATTTCTGTGAATAGCAATAGCTGGGAAATTTTGTTCAACCAAAAGTTGAGCCAGAGCCATACACCTCTGTACCGATTTCACAAAAATCACCACCTACAGAAGAGAAAAGAATGTACAACGTCAAGTACAATTACACATAATTGAATGGCTTAATGTAGCAACACCTTTACATAGCAAATTCTTGAAAAACATTTCAAAGTTAGAATATTACTTTAATCGTGAATAGTCTGTCATAAAACTGGACAGAAAAAAAAAAAAGTCCCTGTCAGAGGAAGCAAGCTCCTCAATTCAGGGGTGTGATGACCAACATCACACATGGTTGACTGTTCTTTTACCTGATGCCTTCTCTGCACATGCTTCAAGTTCCTAACAGCTCATACAGCAGGGGGAGGAGGCTGCACCCTGTAGTAACGGTTGCTATTTTGTTTATGGGCATTCTTCCCTTGCCATTCTCTAAATACATACTTAATTTCCTGCCCCACCCCATCTCCCCAGTTACAGCTAACAGCCAGTAAGATGCGGGTAGTGGGCCTGCAAGGTGAATAAACTGTTAAAGGATAACTATTGCCTCAATGCATTTTTTTTTTAAAACTGCTTTCAAAAGAGTAAAGGTATGCAGCCCTCCCTATATTTTTTTTCCTGATTTCGAGCTTCTCCCTGCCTTTAATTAGCCACACTGAAGGGGGTGTAACAATTCTGTCTGCCTGTAACTGTCACTCAAAAACTAGCAGTGAGAAAACACTACTCCACCAATCCTTGATCAGCTTGATTATGTAGGCTGTATCCTAGCAACCGAACAGTTCCAAGTTTGTTTGACTGACATTCCCACCAGCCAATGACAAGTGATATCATGGCCCTGGGCCGTCTAGGAGGCAGGCTTTTAGCACTCATCTTTGCTGTGTGATATCTAAGGGAAGGCAGCACGGTTGTAAATGAGAAAGCGATTTTAGCTGCTGGAAGTGTGGACATGTAATGGGGGAGATGTTTTTTGGGGTATTGTTGTCCTTTAAATTACAGCGCTTGCATTTTTATTGTGGTTTCCAGCAGATTATATAACCCAAGAAGTTATCACACACCCTCTGCTAGAAATGGAGAAAATTAAGAATTTAAGTATCTGGTTAGAAATGCATGTAATTGAGACTGATGCCAGACTGTAGCGCTTACGAGCAGGCCAGAAACGGGCACCCAATTGCTCACAAGCGTAGCGGTGTGCTGTGATGGCACAATTGGCACTCATGTGATTGCATGCGCATTGCACGGTAGCACACTAGTATGGCCTAGCCCTTAGTGCTAAAAATAATGGTTGGGGTTATGGGCAAATAAACATCCAATATGGAATATGCCCTTTAAGCTACAGAAGAAAGTGCAGTTATTCCAGTCTAGCCACACATTCTGACCTCAGCCACATGCTCCTTTGTCTAATCTAGACTAACATAATACTAGTGGGTATGAACGTTAATAGTTTAGGCTGGTCATGTGCAAACACAAGGTCAGTTACCAAACTGATCAAAGAATGCTGGGAAAAAGCACCCGCTACAAATGGAGAGAATCACAAATTACTGCTTTTATGGTGCTCTGTTTTCGGAAAGTGTTACTAGGCTTGTGAAAAATTTCAATTTTTCTTGAAAAAATCACGAAGAAAATGTAACATTAAAAGTAACAGATGTGGTTTACACATCTAGACACACACCTGATTGAACTCTAACACATCCAAGAGATCAAAGAGTTTACGATTCTTTTCGCTGTCCTTTAACTTGACATAATATTGTTGAAGACCATGAAGAGTTAACTTAGTCTCATCGTCCACAAAAACCTCCATTGGCTGAGGAGAAAAACATTGTAAGCTAAAAAAAAGGTGGCAGGCCCAACAAGACTTTAAAACCACAATTAGGAATCTGTGCACAAGCTCTTGGGGGGGGGGGGGGGGGGGGGACGTCACTTGGCCACACTTTTCATCTAAACTTACGTCCTGCATGAATTTCCGACAGATGGGACGGATCTCTTTGCTCAAGGTGGCACTGAACATCATGCACTGCTTCTCATGGGGCGTCATGCGGAAAATCTCTTGCACGTCTCTTCGCATATCTAATATAAAGGGGAGCCAGGAACAAATTAGCACAACATTAAAACAGACAATAACGAGCCTTTCTTTGCACTGTAATGGTTGCTTAACAGCTTTTACTCTTTCCATTAAACACATTTCTTTAAAGGGCACGTTCAACCCTTAAATAAAGTTATATTTATATAGGTAAATCACCCCCAGAACTATAATTGTTAGAAATCCAACCGATGTAGAACATGTTATGCAGCAAAATGTTTTCCCCATTCCTTCTAAAATGGTTTCTGCCTACCCTCCATGTTCTTAGGAGGCAGCTAGGGGAATAGCATTCAGTTGCTGGCTTTGATGTCAACAAACATCCATGACTGGCAGCGAACAGAAAGAACCAGGAAAGCAAGAAGGGTAATAGACCATCAGGGAGCATTTCAGGTAAGTCTGTATCCTCCGTAGCTTTCCATCTATTGCAGAGTGTATGCGACTTCCCTATAAATAACTTAATTTGAGGGATAAACTTGCCTTTTAAATTCAAGAAGCCAGAACACTCCAATGCCCAGAATTCAGAGCTTTATAAACAGTTTGGGAACCGTTCTTTATATGCTCAGTCTGCAAACAGACCAAGGAGAAAACTTCAGAGCCAATATGACTTATTATATGGGGCGTTATAAGATGCCAGATGTATGTTTCTATCAAACCAAGCTAGCATTCTAGAATACTGCATTGTAATTGAGTGCTCTTGAGTGATCCATTTTTTTTACAAATTCTCTCTTTTACAAATGAGTACTATTACTGCAATAATACTTGCCCAACTGCTCTAGCATCTTGTCACATTCATCCAGCACAAAGTGTTTGACATTCTTAAAATTCAGAATTTTCCCCTTGACCAAAGCCAAGATTCGGCCTGGGGTTCCAACCACAATGTGAGGGCAGCTTTTACGTATTGAATCCTCATCTCTCTTTATGGAGAGTCCACCGAAGAAAACAGCTACCTAAGAGAAGGAAGAAGAATGGTGAGCAACCTACAGAAAAGAACCATTCGTTATAACCAATTAACTTCGCAATGGCACAGATATGGACTTACTTTGACAGTGGGCATGTATTTGGAGAACCTTTCATATTCTTTGCTGATCTGGAAAGCCAGCTCACGTGTGTGGCACATTACTAGAACAGACACCTGCCCATCCACAGCCTCAATCTGTTGTAGTGTAGCCAAGACAAAGACTGCAGTCTTCCCCATACCAGACTTTGCTTGACACAAGATATCCATTCCTAAAATGGCCTGAGGGATACACTCATGCTGAACTGTTAGAAGGATGGAAACAAAATTTGGGGCATGAGAATGGCAGAAATCGAACCCACTGAGAACTATTTATTTTATCAGGTCAGACAACCCTTAGCCCAACAAATGACATTACAACTATATCGCTAATAGTCCAGGCATTTCACGTTAACCAGAAGCAACGATGCATCCCTTGTGCCCATGTTCCAGAGAGACTAGAGAATACATAGGCATGTATGCAAATATGTTAGTGTTCAGAGACACAGAGGAATCTTCCTAGAATTCAATGCGTTAAGTTTTAGATGGTTTACAAAAGGGACGTTTCTCTAGTGTTTGATGGTCACAGAGTACATAGTATAATTAAAGGACACTGTAAAAGCAAGTTAGTTTAATTGTAAATTGCATCTTTAAAAACCCCCCCCCCCATCCCCCCTTTTATTTCTAGGTCCCTCCTGAGCCTACCTGTGCTGCTGTAAAGCTGCTGACATCTTGAATGTGGTTTGAAGACTTAGTTCCGCCCCTCTGAGTTCCTGGATCATCTCCTTATTAACACAACGTCAGCACATGCACGCATGACGTCATTGCACCACTCTGCACACACACACGGAGCAAACGAGTGCTTTTTGGGACTTAAATAAGAAGGCGATCCAGGAACTTAAGGAGGGGCGGAGCTAATCAGCCTTCAAACCGCATCCAAGATGTCAGCAACTTTACAGCAGCACATGTAGGCTTAGGAGGGACCTAGGAGAAAAAGTTTATATAAATTAGGGTGGAGATACCCTTAAAGGATAAATACACTGTAAAAGCAAGTTAAGTTTAATTGTAAGCTGCAGCTTTAAAAAAAAAAAAAAAAAAAACATATACAGCTTTAAAAATAATGTTGCAGTATCTTGTTACTGGTTTGCTGAATGTTAAGCTCCACCCCTCTGAGATTTCCTCTGCTTTCTCCTGCTTGAGCCTCAAACGGTAATGCCTGCAAGTTCCCTGCACTCTCCTGCTTGAGACTCAACCAGTAATGCATGCGAGTTCCCTGCACTCTCCTGCTTGAGCCTCAACCAGTAATGCCTGTGAGATCCCTGCACTCTCCTGCTTGAGCCTCAACCAGTAATGCCTGTGAGTTCCGTGCACTCTCCTGCTTGAGCCTCAAATAGTAATGCCTGTGAGTTCCGTGCACTCTCCTGCTTGAGCCTCAAACAGTAATGCCTGTGAGTTCCCTGCACTCTCCTGCTTGAGCCTCAAATAGTAATGCCTGTGAGTTCCGTGCACTCTCCTGCTTGAGCCTCAAATAGTAATGCCTGTGAGTTCACAGGAGAAAGCAGAGGAAACCTCAGAGGGGTGGAGCTTAACATTCAGCAAACCAGTAACAAGATGTCAGCAACTTTCAAAGCACAAAGCTAGGCTCTGGAGGGGCATAGGTAAAAAAAAATATATATGGCAAGTCTTTTTAAAGCTGCAGCTTCCAAATGAAGCCAATTTGATTTTACAGTGCACTTATCCTTTAAAGAAGCAGAACTCTTACAGCACCTTGCTACTGCGGTGCTCTTATACGGCACTGTTTGCTGGAATTTGCAAATGGGCCGTACCGGCAGCAATGGCTGCGATTGGCTTAAAGGCAGCCAATCAGAGATGCAGCTGACGACAATAGAGAACGTCACAGCAGAGAAGGGCTGTAAGTAGAGTTTGGATTGTTTTAAGTGATCTAATAAAGCGGTAGACGGTGGGAAGTGATGCCCGACATTATATATAAAACCTTTTAGGACAAGGAGGCGGCAGAAACCTTTCATATAAGACGACAATTCATACTCTTTAGTTTCCTGTACTTTGGACAAGCACTGCAGGAGAACGAACAGATGTAATGTAAGGTTTTTTTAACACTACACAGTGGGGGCCAGTAGTGGGTTATGCTACACAGAAAGATGGACCAAAAATACCCCTCAAGGGAGATTAAGTAACAGTGTGCAAAAATTTCACACATCAGAAATATAAGACACTCTGTGCAGCCAGTTACCTTCAGAGGGATGTTCAAAGCCACAGTCTACTATAGCACGGAGCAGTTCAGGTTTCAGCAAGAAGTCCCTGAAGCCGGAGCTGTGGATGGACACGTAGGAACCTTTCACCTCCTTCCGGACAGCTGGGGTTGGTGTTTCACTGGGTGCTTGTGGCTCATCATCTTCTTCATAATCCAACAACTCGTTTTCCACATCCTGTTCGGTCATGATGTCTGCAATGCAATGAATGAATTATTGGTTCAGCTAAATTGAGAAGGTTCCTAGAGGTTTCAATGACAAACACAAGAGCTAACAACAACTATACATAGGATCATTACAAAATCCTCCATTAAATAGGTTATCTATTCAACCAAATAGTTCTAAATGTGCCCTTGTTTAAAAGAATAGTTCACTAGTTTAATGCATTCATTAAATATTATTTACCTTTCGCGCGATCCATAGCTCCTTAACCTCCAACAACTGCATCACAACTTTTTTTTAGAGCTCAGTGTAACCTGTCCTAATAAATGTGCACAGCAAACTTGGCATGCCAGCAAATATCAGTAATAGAGATGGACTAGAACTCAAACCCGAGTTCAAGCCGAACTATTCAAGTTCGAACGGACTCAGACTTCTCGAACTATCCCGGGCCCGGATTTCTCGGACTTTCAATAATTATCGAACGTTCGAGGTGTGCAAACATGCAACTAAAATGTCTATTATACCTATTCTCGAGTAAATATCGAATCAGCAAGTAAAATGTCTATTATACCTACACGCGAGTAAATATCGAATCCGCGCGTCAAATGTCTATTATACCTATACGTGAGTAAACAACGAATTATCAAATCAGATTCATTCATGGAATAATTATCGAATGTTCGAACACGAGAGCTTGAAAGTAGCACCTGTGAGAGTAAAATCAAATTTTCAAAAGTCCTGGATATTCAAACGTGTTCCCCAGACCATTTTCCCAGGTCCCACAGTCATTTACATCAAGTTACCATTGATATTTTAATATTAAATATTTTATTGAAACCGTTTAAATCGGCTCCCAGGCTGAGTTATTATACTCACATGCTCCCTGATCCTTCGCCGCGGCTCTGCACTTCCTGGTAAGGCAGTCAGTGTCGGCTGTGACAGTGACGTCACGGCCAATCACTGACTGCCATTCCTGGAGCAGTCTCCACTGCGGCTGCACAAGAACAGAAAAAGAACACAGCAGCCACAGTGGAGACTGAATGAGGAACCCAGAAGCGGCGGAGGATAGAGGAGCATGTACCGTATATACTCGAGTATAAACCGAGTTTTTCAGGCTGAAAAATCAGCCTGAAAACTTGGACTCTGTTTATACTCGAGTCAGTAGCTTACCTGAGCATTCCGGCAGCCGCACGATCTTTCTGTGTACTGGCGCGCCGGCCTGACGTCACTGCCCGGCGCCGGACAGTGACGTCAGCCGGCGCGCCAGTACTGGAATGAGCGCGCGGCTGCCGGAATGCTCAGGATACCGCACCTGCCAGGAAGCCCTTGGATGGAGGAGAGAGGAGAAGAGCCCACAGGTACAAAGTGAACTGGGTGGGAGGGTGGATGTGTTAGAGGCATGACCTGTTTAAGTTGAAAGAGCCCTTTCTGTTATGTGAATGTTCCACACAATTTCCCCCCCAAAATTATAACCTTCCTGATTGACCTAAATTTTAGATGCAACAGTTGATAGGGTCAGACAGTCTGTGTGTACAAAGCCATGGTTAGTAGTTTTTTTTAAGGCAGCAGCTTCACTCTTGAACCTTTTCCCAGGCATAATCTATAATCCACTCTAGAGATACAGTAGTGAACTGGGTGGGAGGGTGAGGGGGGCATTCAAGATGTTTGGGAACTACAACTCCCAGCATGCTTTATTAGCTGGGAGTTGTAGTTTCCAAACATCTTGAATGCCAAGTTTCTACCCTCGGTTTATACTCGAGTCAACTTTTTTAGCTGAAATTGGGTACCTCGGTTTATACTCGGTCGGTTTATACTCGAGTATATACGGTAAGTATAATAACTCAGTCTGGGAGACGATTTAAACTCTTTCAATAAAAATCTCCTGATCTTGGGGGTAATCATTATATACTGATTTTTATAGATAGGGGTGGACATTCCCTTTAATTGTGGAAAAAAACAAGCTGACTGCTCCTATCTGGTTTCAAGGCAAAATCAGTCTGAGCAATTAAGTAAATCATGTGCCATCCTGCAGTCTTTAAAGAACATATACCAGCACCATACCCCCCCCCCCCCAACCCCATTTTAATTTTACTTACCTTCCCCAAAGATGCCCCTGAAGACACTTACAAGACCCGGTACCTTGTTGCGGCTGTCAGTGCAAGGTCCACCAAAGAAATCACAGCCAGTTGCAGAAAGCCGCGACCATGAAGAACCTAACTGCTGCCGTGAGAGCTCAAAACCAGCAGGACGCGGCAACCACATAGCAAACGACCAGGTCTTGTATGCATCTTCAGGGGAAGGTAAATAATACGAAAAGGGAGTTGGGGTGGGGGGTTTGTGCTGCACCTATAGGTAACATTTTATGGCTGGACATGCTTAAAGGTCAGAAACATTGGTCATCCACAAATAATAGAGGCCAAATGAAAATATAATACAAAGACACTAAAACATCTAATTTTCCTGTACTTCGAAACTCATCTTTCGACTCCAATTCTACTAAATTGAAATTTTAGATACAGGTCCCCCCAAACCCTAGTTACGTTTTACTTTCCCCAAAGATGCAGCAAACCATACTTACAAGACCCAGTCCCTCACCGTCTAGGTGCCACCTCCTGCTGCAAGCTTACTTCAAATACAAGCAGCAGCGAGGCGCTTCTTGGACGCAGCAGTAATTAGCATGACGTCATTGTCGTACCTTTGACAGATAGAGACTAGGAAGCAGAGAGGGGAGGCGAAGCAAAGTGTCAAGGGACCGGGTTTTGCAAGTAGGTTTAACGACATCTTTGGGAAAGGCAAGTAAACCATAACCAGAGTTTGGGGAATCCTGCACCTATATCTAAAATTCCACTGTACTGGTCAGTCAGAAGATGAATTAAAGGGCATGTCCACCCCAAAAACTAGAATTTAACCCACTACTGGCCCCACTCTGTGGTGTAAAAATCCTTACCTTACATCCCAGCTCCAAATGGCTGCCCTGTAATGTCCCTCCAAAGTCCCAAAAACTGACCACCAGGAGCCTGGCAGAGTCCATGTAGGACTGCCTCCTGTCTCTCCTCCGGGAGAATTTTGCCATGCACGCTGCAACTCTCCCCTCCACCCACTAGCATAAATTCCCTTTTCTGTAGTGTACGGCTCCCTCCCCCAGCCGCAACCGCCATATTACTTTTTGAAGTAACTCCCCCGAACTCTACTACCATGCCCTTTAATTGACAATTTTTATATAAACCCATTACATTGATTGTCCCTTTCCCATGTTTATTTGCTGCTGGTGATACAAGCCCCGTTGACGTCTGCATGGATGGTGCCAAATAAGATCCCATTTCCAAACATGTGCAATGATCCTGACAGGCATAACTCTGAGGTGCACTACTAATTACCTGTGCCACAGCAGGTGAGTAAATTCAATCATGTAAAGTTCATAAGTAGGCACACTCACTTAAGTCTTCAAGAAATATTCATTTATTCTAGTGCTAAAAAACAAAAACGCCAAATATACACACAACGTTTCGGGGGGGTTTAGCCCCCTTCCCCCCGAAACGTTCTGTGTATATTTGGCGTTTTTGTTTTTCAGCACTAGAATAAATGAATATTTCTTGAAGACTTAAGTGAGTGTGCCTACTTATGAACTTTACATGACCAAATAAGATCCCCTCTTCTGCAGGAGCTAAATCTTCACGGTGGGTACACACCTTGAGATCCTTTCTCTAGGACAAAAGGATGTTGGTCACAGCAAAATATCTGCGGCAAACAGTTCATAAAGGACCACACGATCAGGCTTTTCGGGCGCAGCTGATTGCCCATTTGTCATTTTCAGCCTGATCGACCATTACACCAAACTTACGATTGTGATGAAAAATTGTATGGTATGTACCAAGCCTTAAGGTGGCCATACATCTAAGAGATATTACATACCCGACTGAGCGCTCACGCGATGTTCATCGATGCTGCCGGAACGGCTTCTCCCGATCGTATATTTGACCGGCATGCGATCGCAAAATCCCATTCATTTTGCGATCGCATGTCGGTCGAATGTAAGACCGGGAGAAGCGGTTCCGGCAGGATCGAAGGAACATCGTGTGAGCCCTCGGTCGGGTAAGTAATATCTCAGATGTAGGGCCACAGTGTTCTCCCCAGAATTTTTTTCCTGCCGGGTGGCATGAAAAAGTAGCCGGGTGGCATGAAAAAGTAGCAGGGTGGGGTAGGACGGGGAAATTTGGTGGTAAGGGAAAATGTGCACTGCATCATGCTCATTATATAGGTCAGGGATGTTTAACTTTCGTCCCACTAGATGTTTGAAAACTATAACTCCCAGCATTCCATGGTTGTAGAATGCAGGGAGTTGTAGTTCGTCAACATCTGCAGGTAACCCATGTAACATAGCAGCACAAGCACATGTGACACCCTTTTGTGGCCTTGGAGATCTTGGAAAAGCTAGTTAACATGCTAAAATATTCTTGCAGGTGTAAAAAAGGGGTCTGGACTGAGCAGTTTTGGTGGGAGTTTTTACTGACCTATTGGCACACCTATAAAATCTACTTCTAAATTCTTTTAAATCACAAGTGTTCTCTCAAGAATTTTTTTCCAGCCGGGTGGCATGAAAAAGTAGCCGGGTGGGCCGCCCGGCTAAAAGACCCTAGGGAGAACACTGGGCCACCTTTAGGAAGAAAAGGAGGAGCAGCACTGAAACATTATTGTGAATTAAAAGGAACATTAAACCGTTATTTTTAACTAAATTATTATTATTCACAGTGAGGTGAGAATGCCTATTCCCACCTCTATGTGAATAAGAATACCCAGGAAACACCTTTCTGGTTCTCCACTCGCAGCTTTCTTCTCAGCTGTCAGGCACGCTGTCCTGATCACACGCTTATATTTTGTATTGGAGCACATGTGCCAAAGATAGGCGCTCAGACGGGACAGCGCGCCTGACAGCTGAGAATGAGCGCAGGTAAGGGTTGCAGTGTTGCCCCGGGCATTCTATCATTTCATGGGGAGGTAGGAATAAACTCTTAGCACGCTGTGAATAATAGAAAGTTTTCATGTTGTACATTACAACATAAAATCTGTTTAGTGTCCCTTTAAATAGTTTAAATTTCTTCTGTATCACTTTACAATTACATGGATACCTTCACATCAGGCCCTGACCCAAAGAGCTTACAATCTAATCACATTCATTGGACACATACAACCCGTCAGTATGTCTTTATGATTGTGGAGGGATAACAGTGCCTGGAGGAAACCCACGCAAGAATGGGGAAAAGGCATCAATTCTGCAAGACATCAGTGCTTACCACTGAGCTACCTCACATTCATTTTTATTCAACTGAGAATATTTCTGAAGATAACATAGCAGATAAGGTCCTTATTGCATGGGGAATCACTTGAACTTAATTAAACTTCAAGTTAAAGGAAAGTAAAGTATGACCAGGAAAAGGTTATGACAGACTTTGGTCGCTTTACTCAGACAGAAAATGGTTTCAGCATTTATACATAAGCAGTCTGTACTCCTTAATTTTTCTCAGAGTGGAAGATTACCGAAAGCACTGTTCCCCTAACACATTGTTATACATGCACCTCGCAGGTGGAAGAATTAGATCAAACCTGAACAACTGACAAAGCTGTGAAGAAAAGTACTCACACAATCTTGGGCTGTGTACACATGGTCAGATTTTAAATGGTTCTGACTGAACTGTTAGAGGTAATTTTCAACTGTGACAAATGATGTTCAAATTGTGGGCAATGGTGTGGTCCTTACCGTACTGCACTATCTGTTGTGCTGTAATTAAGTCTCTGGTCTGTTCAGACATGATGTCTGCATCATGGCTTTGAAGGATACCAGAAAAATGCCGCAGCATGGTATTGTGAGCTGTAAGTTTAGAAGTATAGCAAAAAATGTGTCGGGGGGCTACTAAATCAGTAAGTGAAAGTACATGCCCCCTTTAAGCTGGTCCTCTTTATATATAGACACTGCAAATTCCTTTGCTAATCATTACTGAACTCTGCATTTTGCTTATATCTTAAAAAGGCCCTTCCCCTTATACTATTTAGGCTCAGTGTTTTGAAAACAGTGGGAGTTTCCACATGCATGCAAAATCAAGGCAAAAGTAAAAGCTCTCTACAAGAGCTTGGCGCAGATTGCCAAGATAGGCTAACGTGGAATTGGTAAAATATTTTAAAAGAAAACCGTTTAGTATTCCCACACACCCCACTGATGGCAAAGGCATATGCAGTGCACCTTAACGAGGGAGAAGGGTGAGCTGCTCTATGTACCAAATGTATGTCTGTGCTAGAGAAGAGTAAACAAATTTCAGATCTTGTAAAATTCATTATAGAGATTGGTTACTTGGTTCCTGTTCTATAATCCAGGAAATGTACATTCACTTAAAGTCACAATTCACTTATAATCAAAAATGTTACTTTATATAAATATGGGGCAGAGAGGTAGGATTGATTATTCCTACCTCCCAATATCATTTATTAGAAGATCTACAACACATAGATTATGTATGCAAGTATCGGCCAGGTTAGTCCTGGATTTTCCTGTATTAAAGATAGGGGTGAAGCCTGGAGGAAGTCGTTTTTTTGTGCTGGTGTCCCTCAAACAATATTGGGATGTAGTAATTAATCTTGACTCTGTCCCAGGGGTGTGTATGTTTTGCTATGTGTAGATTCAAAATCTTTACACAATGTAAATCTTTACATTTTAAACTGTTACTCAAACAGTCAGCAGCACCCAGGGGAACCAAAGAGGATAAACCTGCAGGTCTGAGAACAGACTTAGGCATTCCTGCCACAATGTGTGGTTTAATCTAAACAGCACCATTGGGTGGCCTGCGACACTAAACAGAATCCAGATTAACAAGCTATCTGCATACTAATTAGTATTCCCCAAAGCAAGTGCCACACTTACAGCTGCTTATGTTAAGACCTGGGAGCACAGGATAATGTTCACCTTAAATAAAAACCTTTAATACCCCGTAGGACACCCTGCCCACTCCCAAGTGCCAAATTACATTTCTAAAAATGATGAGACATACTTGCAGCCTTTCGCTCCAGTGGATGTCTTCCCAGGCTCCGTTTGCCAGAACTTGCAAACAGAGGCCGGACCAACAGCCGTGTACACACAATTTCCACTGTGCACCAACAGGCACACTTGTGGTTTGTTTTTTTAACTAAACACTCCATATTTCCCCTTTAAACAGAAGGATGTGTGCACAAAAACTGGATCAACAAGTTCAATCAAGCTATGGATTTATTCCCAACTACACTTTAATAGCAGATTTATTATATTAGAGCATTTACCGCTGTACATTAAATCGCTCAGCTGACCAAACTAAACCCAGAGACCTCCCCTTCACTAACACATGAAAGAAAGGAGATAATGCCATGAAAGGTACAAAACTTAGTATATTGTATTAATCTGCAGTAACCAGTCACGTGCCATCTAGCTGCATTAACCCAGTAAAAAGCCAACATCTGATTGTTTTCTACATATTAATACCATGGGCAAACTTTCCTACCATTCTGCATCTGCCCCAAAGTGTTCATTGGCTCAACAATGCCTTTGCACCACTCATCAGTCCTTTGCATTTTTCAGCAACCCAAGAGACTGTTCGCACCAGACAATGTTTAAGGATTCACTTTATAAAACGCCCATTACAGAAATGTATGAATGAGAAACAGTTACTACTGTTAAACACATGCAGTAATAATGTTCACGACCTTCATCTAAGATCTGGAGATTTAAACAAATTCCAACTAGGTTACATCTAAATGAAGCCTGTAGGGGGTACAGAAAGGGGTTTAATAATTCTACAGCCTGAACTACCCACAGCTAATGGAAATCACTGCCATCTCTGTGACCCCAGGCAGGGTGAAACCTAGAGGGGAGTACAGGGCGCCCTGTGGGGGTATATAGGGGTCCCTGCACACAATGTAATACAATTGTGTAATTATCAAGAACATTTATACCATAATTGGAATATCCAGATTCCTAATATCCTTAACCATAGAAGGACACAATCCCATTATATTATTATAATTACACCCGCAGTCCCATAACCAGGCTGGGCCTACAATCCTACCCGACACCCCAATTAACACCTCGCTCAATAATCCTAGTCACACACCCCAGTAAATCCCCGTCTCTCCCCTACAGAACCCCGGGACACAACGTTCCAAACACTCACCTACCGGTTACTACGGTTCTTACTCCACGTGTGCGCTGCCCGACCGGAACCGAGAAACTCCAAATAAAAAAAGACCAGGCCGCAAAAGGAAATCCCACCCCTTGTCTAAGATTGGACGGTCAATACAAGAGGATGCGATAGGCCAACCTTGAAAAAACTCCCGCCTCTTTCAGATATTGATTCGCTAGACTGGTGAACCCAGGGGAAAGGGGCGGAGACGACGCGGTTTGGAGCTAGGAACAAGCGGTTTCTTTTGTTGAGACCAACTCGGCGGGGGATTGGTCTGACGATAAGTGACGTCGCACGGTTTTCTTGGATGGTGAAGCCGTAAAACTTCTTTCGGGGCAAATCCTGATGACGTCAGCGTTCCAATAAGTAGCCCGCCATTTTGTTGTTTCACAATGAGCCTGTTTGGTAAGGGTCGCACATCTTCAATTCTGCAATATATGGAATCGTTAGGGTTGTAATTCAGAACCGATATCGATACCAACTGAGTTCTGTTCCATGGTCCTTAAAGGACATTACAGTAATACCGAAAATGTAAATGTTATTATGTCTGAAACTTGAATACAAGTTAATTAAACAGCAATGCTGGGCTTATATTAGAAAACTTACCGCTGTGTATTAAAATGCTCAGCAGAATGAATTCTGGGCTTATGTAAGAAAACTTACCACCATACGTTAAACTGATCAGCAGACGAATGCTGGGCTTATATTACAAAACTTACCGCCGTACGGTAAACTGCTAAGCAGACTGAATGCTGGGCTTATATTAGAAAACTTACCGCCGTACGTTAAACTGCTCAGCAGACCGAATGCTGGGCTTATATTACAAAACTTACCGCCGTACGTTAAACTGCTAAGCAGACCGAATGCTGGGCTTATATTACAAAACTTACTGCCGTACGTTAAACTGCTCAGCAGACCGAATGCTGGGCTTAGAAAACTTCCGCCGTACGTAAACTGCTAAGCAGACCGATACTGGGCTTATATTACAAAACTTACGCCGTACGTTAAACTGCTAAGCAGACTGAATGCTGGGCTATATTACAAAACTTACTGCCGTATGTTAAATGTCAGCAGACAGAATGCTGGGTTATATTAGAAAACTTACCGCCGTATGTTAAACTGCTCAGCAGACCGAATGCTGGGCTTAATTAGAAAACTTACCGCCGTATGTTAAACTGCTCAGCAGACCGAATGCTGGGCTATATAAAAAACTTACTGTCGTACATTAAACTGCTTAGCAGACCGAATGCTGAGTATATTAGAAAACTTACCGCCGTATGTTAAACTGCAGCCGACCGAATGCTGGACTTATATTAGAAAAATTACTGCCGTAAGTTAAACTGCTCAGCAGACCGAATGCTGGGCTTATATTAGAAAACTTACCGCCGTATGTTAAACTGCTCAGCAGACCGAATGCTGGGCTTATATTAGAAAAAATTCCGCGTATGTTAAACTGCTAAGCGAACGAATGCTGGGCTTATATTACAAACTTACCGCCGTACGTTAAATGCCAGCAGACCGAATGCTGGACTATATAGAAAACTTACCGCCGTACGTTAAACTGCTCAGCCGACCGAATGCTGGGCTTATATTAGAAAACTTACCGCCATATGTTTAAACTGCTCAGCAGACCGAATGCTGGGCTTATATTAGATAATTTACCGCCGTATGTAAACTGCTCAGCAGACCGAATGCTGGGCTATATTAGAAAACTTACCGCCATATGTTAAACTGCTCAGCAGACCGAATGCTGGGCTTATTAGAAAACTTACTGCCATATGTTAAACTGCTCAGCAGACCGAATGCTGGCTTATATTAGAAAACTTACCGCCATATGTTAAACTGCTCAGCAGACCAAATGCTGGGCTTATATTAGAAAACTTACCGCCGTATGTTAAACTGCTCAGCAGACCGAATGCTGGGCTTATATTAGAAAACACTGCCATATGTTAAACTGCTCAGCAGACCGAATGTGGGCTTATATTAGAAAACTTAACGCCGTAATTAAACTGCTCAGCAGATGAATGCTGGGCTTATATTACAAAACTTACCGCCGTACGGTAAACTGCTAAGCAGACTGAATGCTGGGCTTATATTAGAAAACTTACCGCCGTACGTTAAACTGCTCAGCAGACCGACTGCTGGGCTTATATACAAAACTTACCGCCGTACGTTAAACTGCTCAGCAGACCGAATGCTGGGCTTATATTACAAAACTACCGCCGTACGTTAAACTGCTAAGCAGACCGAATGCTGGGCTTATTACAAAACTTACTGCCGTACGTTAAACTGCTCAGCAGACCGAATGCTGGGCTTAGAAAACTTACCGCCGTACGTTAAACTGCTAGCAGACCGAATGCTGGGCTATATACAAAACTTACCGCCGTACGTTTAACTGCTAAGACAGACTGAATGCTGGGCTTATATTACAAAACTTACTGCCGTATGTTAAACTGCTCAGCAGACCGAATGCTGGACTTATATTAGAAAAACTACCGCCGTATGTTAAACTGCTCAGCAGCCGAATGCTGGGCTTATATTAGAAAACTTACCGCCGTATGTTAAAACTGCTCAGCAGACCGAATGCTGGGCTTATATTAGAAAACTTACAGTCAATGTTAAACTGCTCAGCAGACCCAATGCTGGTTATATTAAAAAACTTACCGTACATTAAACTGCTTAGCAGACCGATGCTGAGCTTATATTAGAAAACTTCACGCCGTATGTTAAACTGCTCAGCAGACCGAATGCTGGACTTATATTAGAAAACTTACTGCCGTAAGTTAAACTGCTCAGCAGACCGAATGCGGGCTATATTAGAAAACTTTCCGCCGTATGTTAAACTTCTCAGCAGACCGAATGCTGGACTTATATTAGAAAACTTACCGCCGTACGTTAAACTGCTAAGACGAACGAATGTGGGCTTATATTACAAAACTTACCCGCCGTACGTTAAACTGCTCAGCAGACCGAATGCTGGACTTATATTAGAAAACTTACCGCCGTATGTTAAACTGCCTAGCAGACCGAATGCTGGGGTTATATTAGAAAACTACCGCCATATGTTAACATGCTCAGCAGACCGAAAGCTGGGCTTATATTAGATAATTTACCGCCGTATGTTAAACTGCTCAGCAGACCGAATGTGGGCTTATATTAGAAAACTTACCGCCATATGTTAAAGCTCAGCAGACCGAATGCTGGGCTTAAATTAGAAAACTACCGCCATATAAAATGCTCAGCAGACCGAATGCTGGGCTTATATTAGAAAACTTACCGCCATATGTTAAACTGCTCAGCAGACCAAATGCTGGGCTTATATTAGAAAACTTACCGCCGTATGTTTAACTGCTCAGCAGACCGAATGCTGGGCTTATATTAGAAAACTTACCGCCATATGTTAAACGTCAGAGACCGAATGCTGGGCTTATATAGAAAACTTACCGCCGTAAGTTAAACTGCCAGCAGACCGAATGCTGGGCTTATATTAGTAAACTTATGCCGTACATTAACTGCTTAGCAGACCGAATGACACCGCCCTTTACTTTTTGAAGTAACTCTCCCCGAACTCTACTACATGCCCTTTAATTGACAATTTTTATATAAACCCATTACTGATCTTTGTCCTCCTTTCCCATTATTTGCTGCTGGTGATACAAGCCCCGTTGACGTCTGCATGGATGGTGCCAAATAAGATCCCATTTCCAAACATGTGCATGATCCTGACAGGCATAACTCTGAGGGCACTACTAATTACCTGTGCCACAGCAGTGAGTAAATTCAATCATGTAAAGTTCATAAGTAGGCACACTCACTTAAGTCTTCAAGAAATATTCATTTATTCTAGTGCTAAAAAACAAAAACGCCAAAAATACACACAACGTTTCGGGGGGGTTTAGCCCCCTTCCCCCCGAAACGTTCTGTGTATATTTGGCGTTTTTGTTTTTCAGCACTAGAAAAATGAATATTTCTTGAAGAATTAAGTGAGTGTGCCTATTATGAACTTACATGACCAAATAAGATCCCCTCTTCTGCAGGAGCTAAATCTTCACGGTGGGTACACACCTTGAGATCCTTTCTCTAGGACAAAAGGATGTTGGTCACAGCAAAATATCTGCGGCAAACAGTTCATAAAGGACCACACGATCAGGCTTTTCGGGGCCAGCTGATTGCCCATTTGTCATTTTCAGCCTGATCGACCATTACACCAAACTTACGATTGTGATGAAAAATTGTATGGTATGTACCCAGCCTTAAGGTGGCCATACATCTAAGAGATATTACATACCCGACTGAGCGCCACGCGATGTTCATCGATGCTGCCGGAACGGCTTCTCCCGATCGGATATTTGACCGGCATGCGATCGCAAAATCCCATTCATTTTGCGATCGCATGTCGGTCGAATGTAAGACCGGGAGAAGCGGTTCCGGCAGGATCGAAGGAACATCGTGTGAGCCCTCGGTCGGGTAAGTAATATCTCAGATGTAGGGCCACAGTGTTCTCCCCAGAATTTTTTTCCTGCGGGTGGATGAAGTGAGCCGGGTGGCATGAAAAAGTAGCAGGGTGGGGTAGGACGGGGAAATTTGGTGGTAAGGGAAAATGTGCACTGCATCATGCTCATTATATAGGTCAGGGAGTTTAACTTTCGTCCACTAATGTTTGAAAACTATAACTCCCAGCATTCCATGGTTGTAGAATGCAGGGAGTTGTAGTTCGTCAACATCTGCAGGTAACCCATGTAACATAGCAGCACAAGCACATGTGACACCCTTTTGTGGCCTTGGAGATCTTGGAAAAGCTAGTTAACATGCTAAAATATTCTTGCAGGTGTAAAAAAGGGGTCTGGACTGAGCAGTTTTGGTGGGAGTTTTTACTGACCTATTGGCACACCTATAAAATCTACTTCTAAATCTTTTAAATCACAAGTGTTCTCTCAAGAATTTTTTTCCAGCCGGGTGGCATGAAAAAGTAGCGGGTGGGCCGCCCGGCTAAAAGACCCTAGGGAGAACACTGGGCCACCTTTAGGAAGAAAAAGAGGAGCAGCACTGAAACATTATGTTGAATTAAAAGGAACATTAAACCGTTATTTTTAACTAAATTATTATTATTCACAGTGAGGTGAGAATGCCTATTCCCACCTCTATGTGAATAAGAATACCCAGGAAACACCTTTCTGGTTCTCCACTCGCAGCTTTCTTCTCAGCTGTCAGGCACGCTGTCCTGATCACACGCTTATATTTTGTATTGGGCACATGGGCCAAAGATAGGCGCTCAGACGGGACAGCGCGCCTGACAGCTGAATGAGCGCAGGTAAGGGTTGCAGTGTTGCCCCGGGCATTCTATCATTTCATGGGGAGGTAGGAATAAACTTTAGCACCGCTGTGAATAATAGAAAGTTTTCATGTTGTACATTACAACATAAAATCGTTTAGGTCCCTTTAAATAGTTTAAATTTCTTCTGTATCACTTTACAATTACATGGATACCTTCACATCAGGCCTGACCCAAAGAGCTTACAATCTAATCACATTCATTGACACATACAACCCGTCAGTATGTCTTTATGATTGTGGGGGATAACAGTGCCTGGAGGAAACCCACGCAGAATGGGGAAAAGGCATCAATTCTGCAAGAACATCAGTGCTTACCACTGAGCTACCTCACATTCATTTTATCAACTGAGAATATTTCTGAAGATAACATAGCAGATAAGGTCCTTATTGCATGGGGAATCACTTGAACTTAATTAAACTTCAAGTTAAAGGAAAGTAAAGTATGACCAGGAAAAGGTTATGACAGACTTTGGTCGCTTACTCAGACAGAAAATGGTTTCAGCATTATACATAAGCAGTCTGTACTCCTAATTTTTCTCAGAGTGGAGATTACCGAAAGCACTGTTCCCCTAACACATTGTTATACATGCACCTCGCAGGTGGAAGAATTAGATCAAACTGAACAACTGACAAAGCTGTGAGAAAAGTACTCACACAATCTTGGGCTGTGTACACATGGTCAGATTTTAAATGGTTCTGACTGAACTGTAGAGGTAATTTTCAACTGTGACAAATGATGTTCAAATTGTGGGCAATGGTGTGGTCCTTACCGTACTGCACTATCTGTTGTGCTGTAATTAAGTCTCTGGTCTGTTCAGACATGATGTCTGCATCATGGCTTTGAAGGATACCAGAAAAATGCCGCAGCATGTAGTTGTGAGCTGTAAGTTTAGAAGTATAGCAAAAAATGTGGTCGGGGGGCTACTAAATCAGTAAGTGAAAGTACATGCCCCCTTTAAGCTGGTCCTCTTTATATATAGACACACTGCAAATTCCTTTCTAATATTACTGAACTCTGCATTTTGCTTATATCTTAAAAAGGCCCTTCCCCTTATACATTTAGGCCAGTGTTTTGAAAACAGGGGAGTTTCCACATGCATGCAAAATCAAGGCAAAAGTAAAAGCTCTCTACAAGAGCTTGGCAGATTGCCAAGATAGGCTAACGTGGAATGGTAAAATATTTTAAAAGAAAACCTTTAGTATTCCACACACCCCACTGATGGCAAAGGCATATGCAGTGCACCTTAACGAGGGAGAAGGTGAGCTGTCTATGTACCAAATGTATGTCTGTGCTAGAGAAGAGTAAACAAATTTCAGATTTGTAAAATTCATTATAGAGATTGGTTACTTGGTTCTGTTCTATAATCCAGAAATGTACATTCACTAAAGTCAAATTATTAAACAAAAAGTACTTTATAAATAGGGCAGAGAGAGGATTGATATTATTTCCTACCTCCAATATCATTTATAGAAGATCTACAACAATAGATTATGTATGCAAGTATCGGCCAGGTTAGTCCTGGATTTCTGTATTAAAGATGGGGTGAAGCCTGGAGGAAGTCGTTTTTTTGTGCTGGTGTCCTCAAACAATATTGGGATGTAGTAATTAATCTTGACTCGTCCCAGGGGTGTGTATGTTTTGCTATGTGTAGATTCAAAATCTTTACACAATGTAAATCTTTACATTTTAAACTGTTACTCAAACAGTCAGCAGCACCAGGGGAACCAAAGAGGATAACCTGCAGGTCTGAGAACAGACTTAGGCATTCCTGCCACAATGTGTGGTTTAATCTAAACAGCACCATGGGTGGCCTGCGACACTAAACAGAAACAGATTAACAAGCTATCTGCATACTAATTAGTATTCCCCAAAGCAAGTGCACACTTACAGTGCTTATGTTAAGACTGGAGCACAGGATAATGTTCACTTAAATAAAAACCTTTATACCCCGTAGGACACCCTGCCCACTCCCAAGTGCCAAATTACATTTCTAAAAATGATGAGACATACTTGCAGCCTTTCGCTCCAGTGGATGTCTTCCCAGGCTCCGTTTGCCAGAACTTGCAAACAGAGGCCGGACCAACAGCCGTGTACACACAATTTCCACTGTGCACCAACAGGCACACTTGTGGTTTGTTTTTTAACTAAACACTCCATTATTCCCCTTTAAACAGAAGGATGTGTGCAAAAAACTGGATCAACAAGTTCAATCAAGCTATGGATTTATTCCCAACTACACTTTAATAGCAGATTTATTATATTAGAGCATTTACCGCTGTACATTAAATCGCTCAGCTGACCAAACTAAACCCAGAGACCTCCCTTCACTAACACATGAAAGAAAGGAGATAATGCCATGAAAGGTACAAAACTTAGTATATTGTATTAATCTGCAGTAACCAGTCACGTGCCATCTAGCTGCATTAACCCAGTAAAAACCAACATCTGATTGTTTTCTACATATTAATACCATGGGCAAACTTTCCTACCATTCTGCATCTGCCCCAAAGTGTTCATTGGCTCAACAATGCCTTTGCACACTCATCAGTCCTTTGCATTTTTCAGCAACCAAGAGACTGTTCGCACCAGACAATGTTTAAGGATTCACTTTATAAAACGCCCATTACAGAAATGTATGAATGAGAAACAGTTACTACTGTAAACACATGCAGTAATAATGTTCACGACTTCATCTAAGTCTGGAGATTTAACAAATTCCAACTAGGTTACATCTAAATGAAGCCTGTAGGGGGTACCGAAAGGGGTTTAATAATTCTACAGCCTGAACTACCCACAGCTAATGGAAATCACTGCCATCTCTGTGACCCCAGGCAGGGTGAAACCTAGAGGGGAGTACAGGGCGCCCTGTGGGGTATATAGGGGTCCCTGCACACAATGTAATACAATTGTGTAATTATCAAGAACATTTAACCATAATTGGAATATCCAGATTCCTAATATCCTTAACCATAGAAGGACACAATCCCATTATATTATTATATTACACCCGCAGTCCCATAACCAGGCTGGGCCTACAATCCTACCCGACACCCCAATTAACACACTCGCTCAATAATCCTAGTCACACACCCCAGTAAATCCCCGTCTCTCCCCTACAGAACCCCGGGACACAACGTTCAAAACTCACCTACGGTTACACGGTTTACTCCACGTGTGCGTGCCCGACCGGAACGAGAAACTCCAAATAAAAAAAGACCAGGCCGCAAAAGGAAATCCCACCCCTTGTCTAAGATTGGACGGTCAATACAAGAGGATGCGATAGGCCAACCTTGAAAAAACTCCCGCCTCTTTCAGATATTGATTCGCTAGACGGTGAACCAGGGAAAGGGGCGGAGACGACGCGGTTTGGAGCTAGGAACAAGCGGTTTCTTTTGTTGAGACCAACTCGGGGGGGGATTGGTCTGACGATAAGTGAAGTCGCACGGTTTTCTTGGATGGTGAAGCCGTAAAACTTCTTTCGGGGCAAATCCTGATGACGTCAGCGTTCCAATAAGTAGCCCGCCATTTTGTTGTTTCACAATGAGCCTGTTTGGTAAGGGTCGACATCTTCAATCTTGCAATATATGGAATCGTTAGGGTTGTAATTCAGAACCGATATCGATACCAACTGAGTTCTGTTCCATGGTCCTTAAAGGGCATTACAGTAATACCGAAAATGTAAATGTTATTATGTCTGAAACTTTGGTAAGGGTCGCACATCTTCAATTCTGCAATATATGGAATCGTTAGGGTTGTAATTCAGAACCGATATCGATACCAACTGAGTTCTGTTCCATGGTCCTTAAAGGACATTACAGTTACCGAAAATGTAAATGTTATTATGTCTGAAACTTGAATACAAGTTAATTAAACAGCAATGCTGGGCTTATATTAGAAAACTTACCGCTGGTATTAAAATGCTCAGCAGAATGAATTCTGGGCTTAGTAAGAAACTTACCACCATACGTTAAAATGATCAGCAGACGAGCTGGGCTTATATTACAAAACTTACCGCCTACGGTAAACTGCTAAGCAGACTGAATGCTGGGCTTATATTAGAAAACTTACCGCCGTACGTTAAACTGCTCAGCAGACCGAATGCTGGGCTTATATTACAAAACTTACCGCCGTACGTTAAACTGCTAAGCAGACCGAAGTGGGCTTATATTACAAAACTTACTGCCGTACGTTAAACTGCTCAGCAGACCGAATGCTGGGCTTAGAAAACTTACCGCCGTACGTTAAACTGCTAAGCAGACCGAATGCTGGGCTTATATTACAAAACTTACCGCCGTACGTTAAACTGCTAAGCAGACTGAATGCTGGGCTTATATTACAAAACTTACTGCCGTATGTTAAACTGCTCAGCAGACAGAATGCTGGGCTTATATAGAAAACTTACCGCCGTATGTTAAACTGTCACGCAGACCGAATGCTGGGCTTATATTAGAAAACTTACCGCCGTATGTTAAAGCTCAGCAGAGAGAATGCTGGGCTTATATTAAAAAACTTACTGTCGTACATTAAACTGCTTAGCAGACCGAATGCTGAGCTTATATTAGAAAACTTACCGCCGTATGTTAAACTGCTCAGCAGACCGAAGTGGACTTATATTAGAAAACTTACTGCCGTAAGTTAACTGCTCAGCAGACCGAAGCTGGGCTTATATAGAAAACTTACCGCCGTATGTAAAGCTCAGCAGACCGAATGCTGCTTATATTAGAAAACTTTCCGCCGTATGTTAAACTGCTAAGCAGACCGAATGCTGGGCTTATATTACAAAACTTACCGCCGTACGTTAAACTGCTCAGCAGACCGAATGCTGGACTTATATTAGAAAACTTACCGCCGTACGTTAAACTGCTCAGCAGACCGAATGCTGGGCTTATATTAGAAAACTTACCGCCATATGTTAAACTGCTCAGCAGACCGATGCTGGGCTTATATTAGTAATTTACCGCCGTATGTTAAACTGCTCAGCAGACCGAATGCTGGGCTTATATTAGAAAACTTACCGCCATATGTTAAACTGCTCAGCAGACCGAATGCTGGGCTTAAATTAGAAAACTTACTGCCATATGTAAACTGCTCAGCAGACCGAATGCTGGCTTATATTAGAAAACTTACCGCCATATGTAAACTGCTCAGCAGACCAAATGCTGGGCTTATATTAGAAAACTTACCGCCGTATGTTAAACTGCTCAGCAGACCGAATGCTGGGCTTATATTAGAAAACTTACTGCCATATGTTAAACTGCTCAGCAGACCGAATGCTGGGCTTATATTAGAAAACTTACCGCCGTAAGTTAAACTGCTAGCAGATGAATGTGGGCTATATTACAAAACTTACCGCCGTACGGTAAACTGCTAAGCCGACTGAATGCGGGCTTATATTAGAAAACTTACCGCCGTACGTTAAACTGCTCAGCAGACCGACTGCTGGGCTTATATTACAAAACTTACCGCCGTACGTTAAACTGCTCAGCAGACCGAATGCTGGGCTTATATTACAAAACTTACCGCCGTACGTTAAACTGCTAGCAGACCGAATGCTGGGCTTATTTACAAAACTTACTGCCGTACGTTAAACTGCTCAGCAGACCGAATGCTGGGCTTAGAAAACTTACCGCCGTACGTTAAACTGCTAAGCAGACCGAATGCTGGGCTTATATACAAAACTTACGCCGTACGTTAAACTGCTAAGCAGAACTGAATGTGACGGCTTATATTACAAAACTTACTGCCGTATGTTAAACTGCTCAGCAGACCGAATGCTGGACTTATCGTAGAAAACTTACCGCCGTACGTTAAACTGCTCAGCAGACCGAATGCTGGGCTTATATTAGAAAACTTACCGCCGTATGTTAAACTGCTCAGCAGACCGAATGCTGGGCTTATATAGAGAAACTTAACCGCCGTATGTAAAACTGCCAGCAGACCAATGCTGGGCTTATATTAAAAAACTTACTGTCGTACATTAAACTGCTTAGCAGACCGAATGCTGAGCTTATATTAGAAAACTTACCGCCGTATGTTAAACTGCTCAGCAGACCGAATGCTGGACTATATTAGAAAACTTACTGCCGAAGTTAAACTGCTCAGCAGACCGAATGCTGGGCTTATATTAGAAAACTTACCGCCGTATGTTAAACTGCTCAGCAGACCGAATGCTGGGCTTATATTAGAAAACTTTCCGCCGTATGTTAAACTGCTAAGCAGACCGAATGCTGGGCTTATATTACAAAACTTACCGCCGTACGTTAAACTGCTCAGCGACCGAATCTGGACTTATATTAAAACTTACGCCGTACGTTAAACTGCTCAGCAGACCGAATGCTGGGCTTATATTAGAAAACTTACCGCCATATGTTAAACTGCTCAGCAGACCGAATGCTGGGCTTATATTAGATAATTTACCGCCGTATGTTAAACTGCTCAGCAGACCGAATGCTGGCTTATTTAGAAACTTACCGCCATATGTTAAACTGCTCAGCAGACCGAATGCTGGGCTTAATTAGAAAACTTACTGCCATATGTTAAACTGCTCAGCAGACCGAATGCTGGGCTTATATTAGAAAACTTACCGCCATATGTTAAACTGCTCAGCAGACAAATGCGGGGCTTATATTAGAAAACTTACCGCCGTATGTTAAACTGCTCAGCAGACCGAAGTGCTGGCTTATATTAGAAAACTTACGCCATATGTTAAACTGCTCAGCAGACCGAATGCTGGGCTTATATTAGAAAACTTACCGCCGTAAGTTAAACTGCTCAGCAGATGAATGCTGGCTTAATTACAAAACTTACCGCCGTACGGTAAACTGCTAAGCAGACTGAATGCTGGGCTTATATTAGAAAACTTACCCCGCCGTACGTTAAACTGCTCAGCAGAGCCGACTGCTGGGCTTATATTACAAAACTTACCGCCGTACGTTAACTGCTCAGCAGACCGAATGCTGGGCTTATATTACAAAACTTACCGCCGTACGTTAAACTGCAGCAGACCGAATGCTGGCTTATATTCAAAAACTTACTGCCGTACGTTAAACTGCTCACAGACCGAATGCTGGGCTTAGAAAACTTACCGCCGTACGTTAAACTGCTAAGCAGACCGATGCTGGGCTTAATTACAAAACTTACCGCCGTACGTTAAACTGCTAACAGACTGAATGCTGGCTTATATTACAAAACTTACTGCCGTATGTTAAACTGCTCAGCAGACCGAATGCTGGACTTATATTAGAAAACTTACCGCCGTATGTTAAACTGCTCAGCAGACCGAATGCTGGGCTTATATTAGAAAACTTACCGCCGTATGTTAAACTGCTCAGCAGACCGAATGCTGGGCTTATTAAAAACTTACAGTCAAATGTTAAACTGCTCAGCAGACCAAATGCTGGCTTATATTAAAAACTTACCGTCGTACATTAAACTGCTTAGCACCGAATGCTGAGCTTATATTAGAAAACTTACCGCCGTATGTTAAACTGCTCAGCAGACCGAAGGCTGGACTTATATTAGAAAACTTACTGCCGTAGTTAAACTGCTCAGCAGACCGAATGCTGGGCTTATATTAGAAAACTTTCCGCCGTATGTTAAACTTCTCAGCAGACCGAATGCTGGACTTATATTGAAAAATTACCGCCGTACGTTAAACTGCTAAGCAGACCGAATGCTGGGCTTATATTACAAAACTTACCGCCTACGTTAAACTGCTCAGCAGACCGAATGCTGACTTATATAGAAAACTTACCGCGTATGTTAACTGCTCAGCAGACCGAATGCTGGGCTATATTAGAAAACTTACCGCCATATGTTAAACTCTCAGCAGACCGAATCTGGGCTTATATTAGATAATTTACCGCCGTATGTTAAACTGCTCAGCAGACCGAATGCTGGGCTTATATTAGAAAACTTACCGCCATATGTTAAACTGCTCAGCAGACCGAATGCTGGGCTTAAATTAGAAAACTTACCGCCATATGTTAAACTGCTCAGCAGACCGAATGCTGGGCTTATTTAGAAAACTTACCGCCATATGTTAACTGCTCAGCAGACCAAATGCTGGGCTTATTTAGAAAACTTACCGCCGTATGTTAACTGCTCAGCAGACCGAATGCTGGGCTATATTAGAAAACTTACCGCCATATGTTAACTGCTCAGCAGACCGATGCTGGGCTTTATTAGAAAACTTACCGCCGTAAGTTAAACTGCTCAGCAGACCGAATGCTGGCTTATATTAGTAAACTTACTGCCGTACATTAAACTGCTTAGCAGAGACCGAATGCTGGGCTTATATTAGAAAACTTACCGCGGTATGTAAACTGCTTAGCAGACCGAATGCTGGGCTTATACTTCTAAAAAAAACTGACCCAGCGTACATGTTGGACAACTGTGTGGATCGATCACTTTGTGATCAATATTTGAGGTGGGAGGCGAATGGATGCCATGGTTTTTAGATTATACATTTGATGGACAAGTCTCCGGTCTTGTCTAGTATTTATTAACTATAAAGCTGGTTACAAACTGTATCAACCTTTGAAAGGTGACAGACAGAATATGTATTCTTTAAATATTTGTTGCATATGGTCCCAAATGTTCTCCCTTTATACTTTCTAGTATAGGATGATTGTTTGGGACTGCCATACTACCTACGACCATCTCCCTATACTTCAGTAAAGGGAGCTGACGGTGATATTTTGGGGGCGTAATGACCTTTCTGATTCTGACGCTGACTACATAGGCATTGGAAACATTGGTTTGGTGGGCCCACACAGTACTGAAAAAGGACCAATCTTGTCGGTACCAACGGAATTGGCCCTTTAACGGTAATGTGTGTACCCAGCTTTAGGACAGCACAATGCTCATTTTATTTGCTCCATCTCTTAAAAGATAACATTTTCTTGTTATTTGGGATTGTACTTACTGCTTATAATTTTACTCAGTGACAGTTAGGGCTGCTGCCTATACTGTAAAGGCTCAAGCATGTGTAAAGGCTGGTACACACGTTACAATTCTTCCTCCTGACCCACCATTCGAGACTTTCGGCCAGGAGAAGAACTGTTAGCCGTGACCGATAGAGGGTTGCATGATCAGTCATGGTTTCCGACCCGTCCGATTGGTCGGAGCCGCCATACAATAATTCGGCCTGACCAACCGAAACCTGAATCTCAGAAATAAACTCAATTATTAGTAAACTAGACAGTTAAGCCCGTTAATAACAGGCGCTAGACATTAAGTCTCTCTCTCCGATGCACGCATAATGTTCCAGCCATGCGCTGGGCCCACTATCTCCCCCTCTCAGCCTCTGCCATTTCCATATCGGCACCTCTAAGGTAAGCGTCCAGCATGCACATGCGCAGAAGCCGAAAGTCACACCACACACAGACTCAGTGACACACAGTTGGGCTTTTATTATATAGGATGAGCTGAGACAGTTAAAAGACAACTATACTCACCCACTGTTCACCGATGGTTAGTACCCAGGGTAAGACCTAAACTGCCAGGTCCTCATCACTGGTTTTGCCTTCTATCTCTGCAATACTAACCTAAAGTTTGCTTCATGGCTCTTTCTCCATTCAGTCGGTGACTCCGGCCAATGAGAAGACACACTTTGTAGAAGTGTGTCTTCTCATTGGCCAGGATTGCGGAAGTGGAGTCAGAGCCATAAAGCAACTTCAAGTAAGTATTGCAGAACCCAGTGGTAAGGACCTGGCAGAGGTGAGTATAGATGTCCTTTAAAGTACTCCCTAATCCGATGGTTGGTCTGGCTACAACATGACCCTTTGCTACAATGTAAATTTAACAAGAAGTACTGCATTGCAGGGAGTTTTAATAAGCTGTTTGAAAGGCTAGGTACACACCATACATATTTCACCGATACTGTGTATCGCTTGGTCAGCTGAAAATTTGCATGGTGTTGGTGCCAACGGCCCTCAACCGATCTCTGTCGCCCGTTCATCTAATCGGACGAACGGGAGATTGGGTATGCTGTAATCACGGCACCATGTGGTTCACGATCAGTCACAGCGAACTTTTGATTTGTCCGGACAACCATTCGCTAGAGGCATCCTTCGTGTACCCAGCCTAAAAGCTTGGCAGTAGTAGAAAATAAAAGAACAACGTTGGACTAATCATCTAATAATCAGTCTAGCAATATGTATCTAATGCGTGTTAGAATAAGATGGTTAGTATTGGCATTAGAATCCTTTACTGGCTTAATTTCAGCATCATAAAATGGAAACTGAGGTTTGCCCACTGGGCATGTTTAAAACATTATCTCAGACACTGCCTGCTAGTTCAGTATCAATTTACATAATGATTGCTCCCAAACCTATTTTAGAAAATCAGTTGGTCCAGTTTACCAATCGATAGGTCACCACAGCAATATAGGGCATACTGTATCTCTGCCTGTATGTGCACAGCCTTATTGCACTTCATTCTACAAGCTTTTAACCAGCCACAGAGACACAAACTTTAACCTAAAGCAGGGTGACATCAGTGTGTCCAGTCATGCTATCCCATGTGAATCAGTCATTTGTTTTTTGATGCTACGGAGATGCTAGCGGAAATTTTCACATCACATTTGAAAATTTTAATGTGAAAATCCTTTCTCAGCCAACACACTGAGAAAGGAGCTGAATTACAGTCAGTCTGATAGGGTCTATGGTTGCTCTGACAGTGTTTTCTAATGGACTTCTACTGGACTTGTGATGGCAATACAAACAGAAATGATGATTATATATTGAATATTTTATTTCAGTTGCAAATCCTGAGCTTACAAAAAAGATCTGAGTCTTTGTTCTTTCAGCTGATTTATTGAGTGTTCAGGCAGATTTCCAAAGGCTGTACTGTACATCAGGGTTGATGGTGAAAACAGCATAATAAATAAACTGCTTAATCAAAGCCCAAGAGATCACATTATGCTTAGTGATGGTTGGAACATTTAAGCAAGAAACAAACATTCTAGAGTTAGAAAAAAACCCAGGGCTAGGCCACACTTGTGCATTTAACACACAATCCGATTGGGTGTGATTCGCATGCACTCCGATTCCACCCCCTCAGTGTGTGCGCAATGCATGCGCTCTGTGTGTCCTCGGCAGTGAGAAATGAAAGAAACAGAAACTAAAGGAATGTGACCAGTTCCTGGATTTGTCTGCAGTCATTTGCTTTGAAAGAAAATCATAAAACTAAACCTCATTTCCATTTATTGACATGAAACATAAATGGCATGTCTCCCTTCCACAAAATTTCATACCTTCCCCACACACCGAAAACCCAACCTGCAATATATGACTGATATGACATGGTATTGTAAGAACAGAAGGCCATACACAGCTCGACTTGTATTGTCAGAGAGGTGGAAAGGCCCAGGCACTAATCCAGTTTAAATCATTTTACTGTAACAAGTGTATCGTATATAGTACAGCATTTGGTTAAATAAAGACACATCTATCCAGTCCAGCATACTTAGCAATACCCACATTTCCGTGTAACTCTTGAACTAGAGGAAGGCAAAAAAATAGTATGAAGGGAAAAAACTATTTCTTACACTAGGCAGACATTAATAGGTTGCACCTGTGACGCCAGGCAAAATTAGCTGGCCACACCTTCCAATGTTCCAACCAGGCAATCAAAGTTTTGCTTTTGCAGTCACAGTACGTTTGGGCCCCCTTCCATTCTTTATGTTGTGATAGATAGGTTGACATTCATCTAAAAACAACTCTAATCTAAAGATCGCATTTTACAAGCTGCAGTTTCTGTACTGTGAGACGTCCATTCTGGCCCATCATTTTGTAATCGCTTGTTGATTGCAAAAAAAGAATGTGCTAGGCGTTTCTAAGCTTCGTACACACGTCAGATCATTTTCGTACAAAGTGCCCGATGAACGTTCAGCAACCGTTATACACGACGCCTGTACATACATCAATGATAATGGATAGATAATGTTCGTTGGTAAAGGTGTTACGTGATGTACGTATTAAGTGGCGTTTGAATATCCCTTAATCCGAAATGTTGCACAGGTGTATTTCTTTCAATCTTCCATTACACTCTACCGATAATCTGCCGACATGTGCAAACAAATGACAATTGGCAGAATGAATCCGCCAGCTGATCATCGGAAAGCCGAGAATAGTCGTGGATCGTTGGTCTTAGAAGATCATTAAAGCTTAATTTTCGCACGAATGTCGCACGATGGGTCGTTCGTCTGCAAAAATTATTGTACGATCTGACCAGGCTTTAGACAGATTAGATGTCTAATCTACCTAATACTAAGTAGTGTATGGACACCTTACTCAAAGTAGCAATCGGAAATATCCCGCATCCACTCTTCTGTATCAAACCAGCTACATTCTTTATTTTTTTTAACTCATCCAGACTTTTTTATTTTAACTATTCAATGAACCTGCCATCTCCATGTCCACTGGAAGACAGTTCCATAGTTTTATCGTTCTCACAGTGAAGATGAAGACTGAACTTCTTTTCTTTGAGTCTTAGGGGATGTCCACATGTCCTCGACATGTCCTATGGTGAGCAATTCACCAGATAGTTTATTGTATGGCCCATGAAAGTGTACTATTCTGTTCTTAAGATTTTCTGTTATTTTAAGAACGTTAAGTAAAGGAGCTATGTCTCCCGTTTTTCAGTTAATTTAACAGCCAGGAACCTAAATAGAAAACTCACGAGCGCAACCCACTACTGGCTCCTCTGACATTTCCCATCTGTTTCCAGCTATGCGCGCTATAGTTTCGTTAAAGTCGTAAAGAGTCGGGATTTGTCAGAAGCAAGCGGTGGATCGTCTTGGGATTCGTTTTCTATCTTCAGGTAAGACATAGCTCCTTTACTTAACGTTCTTCAATTAATGCAAAAAGAGGATTCGTTCATGTTCTGAGTGAACCTATGCTTTTTTACGTCACTAATAAATTAAATAGGGAATACAGGCTTTGAAACTCCCTTTTCAGCAATATGCAAATAAGGATATGCTGAAACCGGTCTGTAGTTGGCGCTCTGGTTTTGCATTTAGCTTGTGGAATGCTGTAAGTCTTTTTAAAGATATAGCTTTCCTAAGACTTCCATGAAAATGGTAAATACCCCAAATCCTTGTTCCTTATTTTATGTTATTATACACAGTGATATACATCCCGCGCAAGTGCATTTTCTCTGGTACATTATTGTATTTTCATAGTCAAGCTCCCCCTTATTATTTAGTTTTTCTTTCTGAACTCTTTCCATTTACAAGATGTTTTGTATACAGGATTCCAAAACTGCATATTCCAGTGCTACTTATGGGGGATTCATTTTTAATTTATTGCAAACACCATTGTGAAACTTTTGCTTTTCAAATACGTTGTTGTTTTTTTTTAGGGTTTTTTTAACGGATGTCCGAATGGTGCTGGAGGAGCCTCTGCATTAATCAGTGGGAGGATACCCAATGTTAGATGGTAAGTACTAGTGGTCAAAGCTATTTATCCCTCTGTGTCACTTTTATAACATGTTAATATGTTGTGTTTACTTTGTCTCCTAATTGTACAGAGTTTAGAAATATAAGGATATTTGTTAAATGAAGCACATTAACTTTAATTGATGCTAACATAATAATGTAATAATATGCATTCAATATACTTTGGTCTAGGATTTCTGGCTCTACTAGACACAGCACACGCTTATACCCTGACACCAATCATACTGTTACATACAGGCATTTGCAGTTCTGTACATCCACAGGAAATACAGGGAGGGACCAAAAAGAAAGGCACCACTGCTGTGTGTATGACACAGAGATCTATCCTCTTGTGACTGCTGAGAGGCAGAGGTGACACCCCAAGTGTGAGTGTCACAACTTGTTGTGTCAATCATGCCACAAACTCCAAATGGGACAAAGATGCAGGACGGCGGGGTGCGGTGTGTATATAAGGGGACCTGACACTATTTCTGGGAGAAATTAGAGAATTAGCTAGAAAAGGAAGAGGTTATTTGTGTCTCATTGAGAAAGATTTAACATTGTGTGTTGTTACTGAGACTGACCCAAGTTATTCATATGCTCCCAGGGTCTGGAATGTTTTAGATGTCTGAACGTGGTTGGGAGGGGACTTGGAGTATTGTGAGTGAGTTATTGTGTCAACTGATTGGGGGGTGTGGGCGGATGGAATGGTGCAGGTGTCAATGCGTTATTGGGAGGGGCAGTATTTTGTATGACTGAATACCCTAACAGAATGGGATGCAGGTGTAAATAACCCTTGTCATTCTGTGTGTGCGTGTAATGGGAGGGTGGTAAAGGCTGAACTTCAGTATCTGACAATAATCCCCGTTATTTTAGTCTAACTCACAGGAACATTAGAACAGTTGGTGTTTAGTCTCATCTCCATGGACATTATGTCTTTATTCAAACTTAGAAATGACTATCATTTAAAGTTGTCTATGAGCTGTGTATGTTGTTATATAAAATGTGTCACATCCCAACTAGAGACTGGCAGTAGGGATTGGTTTGAGGCCCTGATGACACAGTGAGATCTACTTTATATCACTGGAGGGAATTACACAGCTGCAACTGTGTTTATGTTCAAATGACCCAGGTCCTTCCTTTATAATTATAACAGACAAACATGGAATTGGGTGGGCTTTGATTCTAATAGGGTGATTTGTTTCTGAGCATTGTAAAGCATTCCATAGAGAAAATAATCTCGCTACATGTTTAGATTGGGTGATGTCCAACTTGCGACCCTCCAGAACAGGGCCAGCCTTTGAATGGCAACCTGTGCGGCCGCATTACCAGGGGAGCGCCAGCCGGAAGTAATAACCAAAGTTATGCATCATTGCCACAGCCCCCCAGTTATGGTCTTGCAGATCAAATGCTGGTATCAGCACCACCCAAAGACAAGCTCCAACACACATAAGCCTTACTTAAGATGTATGTGTCTTTCTGTCAGTGTATTTGTGTGCGTCGTTTAATTAATGATGTACACACGATATATATACAAGCACGCACTGTAAGCAGCATCCAGCAGTGTATTGTGTGGCCAGCGGGTGTTTTGAAGGGTGTGATAGGAGTGCTATTCACCCTAAAGCCGCCTGTCTGGATGTTTTGAAACTCGCAGCAAGGAATGCTGAATATTGCAGTTTTCTATCTGGAAGGACACAAGTTTGACATCCCTGCATTAATAATTGTTGGCCATCAATCTTAATATATGGAGATATAAGCAATGCCCTCTAAGCAATGGGCATTGTTCTCCATGTTGCAGAAGGTCTCCCGGTTTCCCCTACCCCCGTAAACAGAACAGGTGCTCGGCTAATGCCAAACACTTGTCTTTATAGTGATTGTTAGATAAATACTGTTGAAGCGATAGATAGATAGATAGATAGATAGATAGATAGATGCATGTCTTTTAAATAAATGAATATCTTTTAAGGATAATGTTAAATACCATACCAGCCCTTTTGCTGGACTTTTCTACTGCATCTTTCATTAGACTTCCGTCACGGGAATTAACATTAAGTTCATATCATGTGGTCGCACCATTGTGCTTGGGGTGATTAGTGCTTTTCCTTTATATTGGCCAAGTTTTGATCTTAAAACAGGAAACAAGACAGAGAGTTCAAGGATGTGAGGGGATGACAGCAGCTACATGGCACAGAAGAGTTAATAACATCAGCACGGTGGCTCAGTGGTTAGCACTGATGCTTGTCAGCGCTGAAGTTTGAGTTTGATTCCACCCTTGGACACATCTGCAAAGGAGTTTGTATGTTCTCCCTGCTTGCGCATGGATTTCCTTCGGGCACTCTGGTTTCCCCCACAATCATAAGACTACCGTACGATAGGTTGTATGTGTGAAATAAATGTGCTTAATTTGTAAGCTCTTCGGGGCGGTGAATGTATACATGTAATTGTAAAGCACTGCGGAAGATTTTGCGCTATATAATCCACAATAATAATAATAATCCGTGGGTTGATTGGCAGTGGAGGAATATATGAGCAGCTGCCTAGGACTAGTAGAACATTTTCAGAGGGTCAAACTGTAGGGACCATTGTTATAAGCTTTGTGGGGTTAATGAACTGTTGTTCTTTGTTTTTTCAAAGTGCCTTAAAAGGACAGAGTTAATAGGTGTACAGTAAGCAGCAGGGAGGGAGGCAGGAAGTAAAGCAATACAGGAAGCCAGCAAATGTGTGACCATATGTGTGTGAACATGTGTGTCTGTATGGCATTGCTTCTATTTGTACTTACCCTCCTGTTTAACTATGTTACTGTTTAGCTGTGTGTTTACTATTGTATTTATTGCAGTAGGGTGTATATTTTCATCTGACTGATGGACAATACATTAGTTTATTCTGTGCATTATTGTAGGACCAACACCTCACCTCCTACCCTGTAAGCCAAAATGCCTAAAAAGAGTCTGTAACAGTAATTACAGTATTCATCAAATGGTATAAAAGAATAATTACCACACTTATGGCATTAGATTATTTACATAACTTAGGGCTCGTTCACACTAGAAACTGACAGAAATGCACAGCATGTGTTTCTGTCGTTTGTATCCATTTTTTCCATACATTTGTATCCATTTTTTAACAATGTGTATTCCATAGATTTCTATAGAAAATGCATGGAAAAAACGGACAGAAAGGGCACAGCCACACTGTAACGCAAACGCAGTCGCACATGGAATCGCATGCGATTTCGTTGCATTGCACATGCATTTTCATTAAGTATTTGAAAAACGCATGCGTTGCGATTAAAAATGCGGAACGCAAATCGCAAATGCAACGCACCCGAAAATGCGATGCATTGTGGCGTTTTCAATGATATGAAAAAAACACAAACGTATGCGCAGCGCAAACGCAAGGAGAGCGCAGCAGTGTGGCCTAGCCCAAATGCTGCATGCAGTGTGTTTTTTAAACAGACTGGAACGAACGGATTATAACCAGCAGTTGTGAACGATATATGAAATCCTGTGGGGTTTTACGTCTGTCCATTTTTTTAAACGCACTGCGTTTGAAAAACGGATACAAACTGATGTTACAGATTTATCCATCAAACGATATGCAGGCAATAGTGCTGACAGTCCTTAAGGCCACTGAATGTGAGTACTTCAGGAACAATTATAGGGGACACAGTAACTTGATCATGATCGTAGATTATTTTCTCTTCCAACTACTACTAGGCTTATCCATGCTCTCATCCTTCCATGTCTGGATTATTGTAACCTTCTGCATTGAGGACTTCCTGCTTCCCATCTTCTCCTCTTCAGTCCATACTTAAGTCTACTGCACACATTTGTCTCGCTCTCTAACATCGGCAAATTAATCTCCTCTGCCGAAATCACCTGGCTCCCCATTAAACAATGCATTATCTACGAAATGCTTCTCTTAACATTTAAATCCCTTCACTCTGCAGCTCCTTTGTATATTTTCTCTTGTGTCCCCTTATGTCCCTGCCCGTACCCTCCCTCATCACAGAACCATCTCTTATATAGTCCCCCCACTCACACGAGACCCTCTTGCCTTAAAACTTAAAAATTCTATTCCCCTCTCTCTACGTCAAGAAACCTCATAAGCAGTTTAAATCTAACCGTCAAGCTATGTCTCTGAGCACAGCACAGCATAGGACTGTTGATACTGCACCAGTTATTACTTTAGCACTTCCACCCTTTCCTATGTATCTGTATGTTACCCACTAAGTAGATTGTAAGCTCTAAAGGTCCGACCCGCGCGCACGAATGAACGTTTCGGCTGATAATCGCCCGTGTGTAGGCCAAAAGGGTCGTTTGTTCAGAGGTCCGCCAAGTCGTCATTCAACGACCCCCAAACGAACGACCGTTTCCGCCCAATAAAGCTCTACACACTGGCCAATTATCGTCCGAAACCTTGTTCGTACACATTGTGCTTTGCGGGTCGGGACCCCGATCGCATGTGTGTACAGACTTAAGAGCAAGGCCTCTTTCCTCATGTTCATGTTTTAATAAGCACTTGTATATTTAGTGTGCTCATACTTATTTATTGTTTATGTATTTATTTACTGTCCCCCTGGTACGACTTTTTGTATTTTATATTGTACAGCTCTGCGTCCCCTAGTGGCGCTATATAAATAAACATATATATACATACATGCAACATACATACATCATACCAGTACTGTAATTACAAAGGCAGCCACCATACTTGTTCTGTATTTGTTGGGGACACAGCACGCCATGTGCAATGTGGGTGTCTGCTGTATCATACCATTGAAATGGGGGCTGTTTCCGTTTGGGTTTCAAGTAAACTCCAGACACAGGTTACATGCGTTTCTGCAGGAGTGCTGCTGAACCCTCAGGAGGGCCAGCTCCCTGTATTATAAATCTGTATCTACACACATTGCAAATACTTACCGATGTGTTTCAAAGCCTAGTATATTACTGTCTTATACATACAGGTTTATTTAATAAAAGGTGCAAACTTTTGCTTTTGCTGGTAATCTGCAGCAACCAATCAGATTTTTTAAATATTTTCTAACTGTAGTAGACCAGCAAATATGTATAATCTGATTGGTTCCTGCCAAGTAACAGTACAGCACATTTTTGCACATCTTATTAAATAAGCCTTAAAGTGTTCTTTGGAATGTTGGCAATAATGAGATTTATAAATTAGATTTATAAAAGATGTGAACAACAGGTAAGCAGAACCCAATGTAAAATGAATGTGGGTGTGAGAATGGCACCCCAGCCAGTTACCAGTCACTTTTTGTTCTGCTCCAGACCACCCTTATTCTTCCCTGGACCACCCGTGTCCGCCCATTCACACACACAACCCTCCCCCTGATTTCAGTGATCTCGATTGTACTTGATTGTACTTCCTGCTTCTAGTTGATAATGTATATTAAGGTTCCACAATTTGATTTTGGAATGTTAGTTTCTTTCCTATACATGGTTGATATTTATAGTTGGAAAGAAAAAAGTACACACAAATAGATAGTTTCAACATTTATTTATCCTATTAAATCATATTAAAGCACAAATTTGTATGTATGGACTTAGCTTGTATGCAGCACTACAAAAATATATAGATAAATACATATATATGTACATTAATTAGTATACAAGTGCTATAATATTAAACAAATAGTCTTTTGCACTCTATCCAAGTGTGGTGCTGACTCCTCTATATCCAACCTTGGTGGACCATAGATATCAGAAATCAACAGAATAGAGGGTCACAGTCCAAAGAAACTCACAACTGTTATTAGTGACCCCAATCATATCACACAACGTTTCGGGGGAATAACGTGCCCCCTTCATCAGATCCTGAGGAAGGGGCACGTTATTCCCCCAAACATTGTGTGATATGATTTGTGGTCACTAATAAAAGTTGTGAAGTTTCTTTGGAGTGCGACCCTCTATTCTGTTGATTTACAAGTGCTATAAACCTTAACACATGAGAAAATGTCCCTGTCCATTGTGCTTACAATCTAGTTAGGTGGGTAACATACAGATATATAGGGAAGGTGTTACAATCTAGTTAGGTGGACATACAGATACATAGGGAAGGTGCTCTACTGAGAATTCATGGAATGTCAAAAAAAAAAAATTTTGTTAAAACAATCATATACTGTGCTGGTGATCTAAGATTTTAACCTGCTGATTTACTTTTCTTGATGAAGAGAAAAGAAAATAGAATTCCACAGAGAAAAGTTTTCAGTGGAAGGAAGCGTGTGGTCTGTATAAGAGAGGGTTCTTGTTATGAGTGCGGGACATATGGGGATAGAGAAAAATATAGAATGTTAGCAGAGTGAAGGGAATTAACTGTTAAGAGAAGGATTTTTATACCAATACATTGTTTAATGGGGAGCCATGTAGTTGTCTGAACAGGGGAGGTTAAGTTCCTGTTTAATTTCTTACGAATATTTAACCCTTTTCAAATATGTGAGAGGGAACTACAGCCATAAGCAGTGAATCTCTCTTATAGTGGTGAACAAAAGACTTAGAGCAACCCTATAAGCAAACGTCTCCCGGAGGCCAGGTAGGAGGCAGAGTCCTATATGGACTCTGCTATCCTCCTGGTGGGCAGTTTTTGGGACTTTGGGGGGGGACTACAGTAAACCATATGTACTGGGATGTGAGGTAAGGATTAAGCTACACTAAATGATGGGGCCAGTAGTGGGGGGGGTTATAGTTTTTGGGGGTGGACATGCCCTTTAAAGAGTATGTCCCACCCAAACAAAATTTAGTATGTTGAGGAAACCTCCCAAACCTCAACCTCGCAAGGTTTATACCTGTGAAAACTGTCCCCAAATGTATTTCTCCAACCTGGTTAAAACCTTGCTATGTTGAGTTTGGGGGGTTCCCACAATATTTTGGGTTGGGGTTGGACATACCTTTTAATACTTTAGGCTTGTTGTTGTCTCAATGCTACTGTTATTTCTTCTTCTTACTTCCTTTTTTATTCCCGTTGTCTTCTTTTCTTTTTTTCTTTCATCCCTTTCTAAATTTTATGGAGCATTGTAACAATCAGTGTAGTTATAAGTGAGATATCTACAGGGCATCTTATAATCCATAAAAGGGCAGGTTCCAGCTCACTGTCTTAGTCACCATATAGCAAGTCCCTTAAAACCTGCAAAAACAAGATAAAGATTAACCAAAAACACTGAATTCATACACGTAAAACTCTTAAAAGAAAAATAACCTGAAAATCTCACCTGTAGTGCAAATGAGCCACAGGGCGTAGATTGCTGAGGGATCTCTGTAGAAAGTGAGTGTTGGTCACTTCTTGAAATTATTTCTATTTCTTTGGTATCATCAAGATGAAGGATGTTGTGACGGTGGGTAATGCAATCAAGCGAGGGTTCTTGACATAAATCTGCATTCCTCCACTGTGTCCTTGGGTGCAGAATTGCTACATTGTGATTCCTCGGTTGACAGGCTTGTTTCCAGTTCCACAGGCTTGTCATCCTTATGCTGATTATTGGAAATGAATGGTGTGCTAGAGCAACTTCAGGAGCAATTCTCTCATTGGCATCCCATGTCACATTTTTTTAACTAGATCTATCATTTCTTATGTCAGATGTATCATCAAGAATAGAGTCAGTCTTAAAATAAAGAGTCTCGAGTTCATCCAATGAAGTTAGGATGTACATCCTTTTTTCTTTGAATTTGTTTCCATTTCAAATTTTTCGGGTGTCCATTGGATCTAATGATTTAAATCTTGTTTTTTGGTGAAATAGTAAGACTTACTGGCCACATAAGCAAATAACTACTAGACGGGCCTGGTGTGTCACAGATATAACGAGTCATGTTATACTCATGGTCTGCAGGGTAAAGAGGTTTCCCAGGAACAGCTCAACAATAAAGCAGCAAAGGACCACATATCAATTTTGTCACTGCAGGGCAGGCCTAGGAGAACCTCGGGTTCTCTGTACCAACGTGACTGTATATATGGCTCTTTCTTATTATTGAGCTCATTTAAAAACGTAGCATTCCCAAAGTCAATTATTTTGACCTTGAAATAATTATTTTCTTGGTTAACCAGCATAATATTTTCTGGCTTAAATCTGCATACACAACTGGAAGTTCTTTTAACTTAACCAGAGCCTCAAGCAATGTGTGATGTTATGGTTCTAATGTGCTTGATGGGGAGTAGGAAAAACACATTGTCTGCCTGATAGTCTGGAGACTTTGACAGATAAGCTCAGATACTAATTAGAGATACATATTGTCTTTGAAAGACTCATAAACTCTACCATGGTGTGCCATCTTTCCCACACCTTTATGGCATTTAGCGCTTTGATCTCTCAAAACATGATCCTTCCTATGGATCATTCTCAGAATTAATGGCTACAAGTCTCCATGCTCTCCATCTCTGGACACCTTTCCAAATGCCCCTCTACCAAAATTGTAATTATATGGTAACATTCAGCTGGAGACCGTAACAAAATCGTGTCAGTCATTGTCTCGAATGTAATTAGAAGTTATTTCTAGCTAAGGAATTAGTGGAAAGTTACCGTTTTATCTAGAAATATAGGACATCTTTTCCCATTGAGTATAATGAGCACAACCTCAAACATACATTCAGGTTTCAGGTTCATGTGAACAAATACCAACTGTTTATTCTTTTAATTTAACTAAGTGTTGTGCCACTTTCCACAATGCAGCTGTTATTTCAGATTAGAACGTCAGTTGTATATTTGCATCAGGGATACACTAGAAGCTTTTTAAAGGGCAACAATTTCCAAAAAACCCTCTGTAAGGAGCCTGTCTCCCCTTAGCCAGTCCGGAAACAATCCTAGACTAAGAAAATGGGGTGCAAATTGAGCAGCTTGTTCAGAAGCCATAGAGAGAACCCTACAGTTAAGGTCCTCACCTTGGTTTCTCTCTTTGTGGGGTGTAGTAAGGGTATAATTGCCCTTTAAATTGGGATCTACCACTAGCCTTGAGACAAATTTTGTGCAACCCCTATCGACTCCAGCCATTTTTTATGAGCAGACTAGCTCTTAATGACACAGTCACAGTTAAGGTGGCCATAAACTCTAACGTTAAGGAACAACGGGATTTACCCATTATCGTCAGTGTGTATGTGATCTTCCCGACCTTATTGTACTGGCACCGAACAGCCGTAGACGTAAAATTTCCATCGGATCTGATTGTACTGTGTATGGCCGCACGATCCCTATACCTCTTATGGGATCGGTCGGGTATGTGTGTGTGGCCCTACAGCATGTGTCCGACAGATACCAATGTGATCTGTCAGCACACATGCTGTTGAAATCGCATGTGTGGGCCACTTTAGGTGTGGGTCTCTCTTCCATCTGTAGGGATGTTATTTGGTAAACACATACTGTATAGGGATAATAAAGTTCTTATCGTTGAAAATGGTGGTAATTTTGCTCCAACCAATCAGATGTTAGTTTTCAACAAAATACACATTCTCTAATATCTGTCTGTGACTATATTTTGTAATATCTGTCCATGTCCATGAATTTCTATAATAACATTTATCCACATGTGACTGTTCTTATGTTTTCCTGTGTAAAGCAGGACTGCACATCTTCTTTATTACATTATATACAGAATGAAGCTTTATGTGCCATTTAAATTTGGGCTTCAGAAATAATTTCTACAGTGTATTAACAGGTCGGCATATGTGATCCCCAGGCTGACAGGAGATATGGAGGGGAGAGGAACAGAGCCAAAATCTGCAGAGAGGCAGCAAGGTAGGATGCAGGAAATATGCACAAAAGATGATATGGAGGTAGCAAAGGAAAAAGGAAGAACAGTAAACATGAGGACTCCAAAGAGGAAATAGAGGGTCTGGACAGGGTGACCGGCATGAGATGGAGGGAGAAGGTGAATTTCATGCAATGGAGGGAGAAGAGAGCGCTTACCAAGGAGATTTGCAAAGAATTGAAGATAAAGGAAGGTGCTGAAAAACTTCGAAGAGCTACTACTGAACGCAAGAACCGGGACTGTGGAGACCATGTTAAGGACATTGAGAGGAAACTGGAGAGCCTTAAACAGGAACTGGGTGAATTAGAGGCCACTCTACTTCCCCCCTCTCTAGTGGAGGTACAGTATACAACACATGTGTACCCTCTGATAAAGAGATGTATTTGTACTCATCTTGTTTAATTTATTTCACTGTCCCCCAGCCCATCCTCTATCTCCAGAATTCCTGAGCCATACACACAAACTCGGCAAACGGGGTTAGAGCGCCAGCTGGACATTGAGCTGAGAGTGAGAGGAGGAGCAAGGAACATGATGCAGATGTACCCAAGGAGGAGCCAAAGTAAGTGGAACTAACAGTACGCGTCACTAGTCACTACAGGGGGGTGACCTTGACCGAGGGAAGTTTTTGGTCAGGTCCGAGCGTACCTGAGATTGATAATGACGCTTCGTTCCTGCGCACACACTTTAAATATAAAGACAATTATGTTGGATATGACAGAACCTCCTCGATCGTTATGTGTATACCCAGCTTTAGATCCTTCTTGGATGGGCAGAATATGCAAGATTGAGTTGGTAACTGCATCTTATGTGGGCAGGTGTATTTACTTATATCCTTGTCTAGTTTGTTTTACTGGGGGCATGTATCATTTAAAAAAGAGAAGACTGGTTTGTTTTTTTTTGCTGGGTAGCTAGATGGACTGTTGTCTTTTTTCAACCCTAAATTAACTGTGTAAACGTTTATAGTTTCTAAATGACTCTTTTGAGTCCTTTTCCCATATATGGACTGAAGCAATTTTACTTTTAAGTAAAATTTTCATTATGGTTTTTAAAAAAATCCTAATTTCAGTGATTTATTAAGGGGGAAACAGAAATGTTTACATCTACATTAACAGTAGACTTGCTTATCCAATAAACTTGTCAAACAAAATGTCAGCACTTACACTAAGCACCTGACTGCCAGCCATAGACTGGTATTAGTTGCTTCATTAGCATCGATCGTGCGGTGCAATGAGAATTCTTAACATGCAAGAGCGTCTGTTCTGTGAATGTTTAATGGCCATTGAAAGCAACACTGGAGAGAATACATTGCAATTATCTAGATATAAGGGGAAGTGTTGATGCTTTTTAAGATTGTGGCAGTGATGTAGGAACTTCGGCACTAAGGATGTTTAAAAACCACAACTTCTAGCTTGCCGTGCTGCATTCTGCAATCAAGGCATGCTGGGAGTTGTAGTTTTCAAACATCTGGATGACATAGTTCGACATGACGTTTTTATGGGATGAATTTCTGGTAGGGATCAGTACTATTAAATGTGTAAATGTGTAGCACTTCCTGACAAACTGGGTGACATCAGCTCCACGCCGGCATAGTAGTAATGAACAACTAAACATCGGAAAGTATCCATGGTTTTGGATCCTTCCCTTGCCTTACCTAAAATGTCCATTTTTTTTCTTCAATTTTGTTCTCCTTTAAATCATATTGCAATGTGTTAATGTTCAGGTTTTACAAGAACAAATATATAAGAAGTAGTTGTATATATCTGCATCATTGTTTAGGATAAAAGCTACATTCAGCTGCCCTGCAGATGTTCCTGAGAGTGACGTAAAATTCGCCTCCTCCGGCACAGATCCATAGGCAAATCAGACTCCTGCGGGGCAGGCGAAGGTGAGAAATGGAATGATGGGTAAAGGGGATGGGTAAAAGAGACTAGGCATGGTTATTTAGATATATCCTCAGAGAGGGAGTGAAAGAGTTTAAAAAATCTTGGGCATATTTAAGGTAAACATTTGGGGGCTCAGGCAGATCGTTATCTCATAGGGGAAAAGGGCAATATCCCAGGGCTTCAGACACCATAGGAGGCCCCAAACCTTTTAAATGGTGTCCTACACAGGTTTTGCCCAGAGCCCCCACTGACCTTGCTCTGGCCGTATTAGGTTCCATATTAAATTAGTAAAATTGCATCACCATATGTCAGACAGGTTTACCCATAGTTACAATCGCTGGCAGTATTAGATGGCTTTATAAAGTCCACACACAAAAAGCCAGAGCCATGATAATACATTTCTTGTAGCACTGTGTGGCTAAGTTTTGTGAAATATGTGCAGCCGGCTCCATTGCAGTCTTAAAGTCCACCTAACCTGTGCTGTCTAGTTTATTGTGACTTTAAGACCAAAATCTCTCCTGTGTATCCTGTGATTCCTCCACAGGTTTTACATCATTACTGCATGATTTCTAAATGAACGAGTAAAGACATACTGATAGAGAGACTTTCCCCCGGTCTCTAGTGTGCCCTGGAGTTGCACCACAACGAGCTGCGCATTGAGGAGCTCCGTCACCACTACCGGGTGGAACGAGCCATTGCTGAGGGAGCTGAAAATGCACTGAGGATGCTGAACTCCAAAACCCAGGATAAAAGTGGCTGTCAGTGAGGTACATCATCAGTTCATAAGCTGTTTAACCAGGTTAATCAGTAAGGTAGATTAGAAGATGGAAGGTTCAGATATAGGGGCGGACGTGTATTTATGAACTCTTTTATTTATAGTGAGACAATTGGGCATGCAGCGCTCTGAAATATAATAATCACAAAAATATAAATAATACATTAAATTATGTACATAAATAGGGGCTTAAACCATGCGACAAGGGGAAAGATGTCCCTGCCCCATAGAGCTTACAGTTCTAGTTAGGTGGGTAACATACAGATAATAGGCAAGGGTAGAAGTGCTCTACTGAGAGTTCTGCAGACTAAAATGTGTTTTTGAAAATGCAATAAATCAAAGTTTTTTCAAAAACATTTAAAATGTAAAGCACCTGGGGCAGGGAGGTAGGATTGGTACGTTCTATCTCCCAATTGAATTTACTAGAAGCGGCACAAAAGAACGGCTTCTGCCAGTCTTTCTGAGTGCTTCAGCTCTATCTTTAATACAGGATGGCCCAGGGCACTTTACTGGCAGATGAAAACTCTATGTGCTCTACTCATCATCAAAACAATATTGAAGGTAGGAATAATCAATCCTCCTTGCTCTAGGTTATTTTAAGTTCATTTTAGGATAGTTGTACATTAATATCCCCATTATACATTGAAGGTGTGTAGCATCGTAGAACTCAGTGATGAAACAATTTTGAGTGGGAATTGCAGAATGAAAACGGCAACCAGGGAATGCTGGGAGTTTAAGTTTGCAACATCGGGGCTTATATTAGAAAACTTACCGCCGTATGTTAAACTGCTCAGCACAGACCGAATGCTGGGCTTATATTAGAAAACTTACAGTCAAATGTTAAACTGCTCAGCAGACCAAATGCTGGGCTTATATTAAAAACTTACCGTCGTACATTAAACTGCTTAGCAGACCGAATGCTGAGCTTATATTAGAAAACTTACCGCCGTATGTTAAACTGCTCAGCAGACGAATGCTGGACTTATATTAGAAAACTTACTGCCGTAAGTTAAACTGCTCAGCAGACCGAATGCTGGGCTTATATTAGAAAACTTTCCGCCGTATGTTAAACTTCTCAGCAGACCGAATGCTGGACTTATATTAGAAAACTTACCGCCGTACGTTAAACTGCTAAGCAGACCGAATGCTGGGCTTATATTACAAAACTTACCGCCGTACGTTAAACTGCTCAGCAGACCGAATGTGCTGGACTTATATTAGAAAACTTACCGCCGTTGTTAAACTGCTCAGCAGACCGAATGCTGGGCTTATATTAGAAAATTACCGCCATATGTTAAACTGCTCAGCAGACCGAATGCTGGGCTTATATTAGATAATTTACCGCCGTATGTTAAACTGCTCAGCAGACCGAATGCTGGGCTTATATTAGAAAACTTACCGCCATATGTTAAACTGCTCAGCAGACCGAATGCTGGGCTTAAATTAGAAAACTTACCGCCATATGTTAAACTGCTCAGCAGACCGAATGCTGGGCTTATATTAGAAAACTTACCGCCATATGTTAAACTGCTCAGCAGACCAAATGCTGGGCTTATATTAGAAAACTTACCGCCGTATGTTAAACTGCTCAGCAGACCGAATGCTGGGCTTATATTAGAAAACTTACCGCCATATGTTAAACTGCTCAGCAGACCGAATGCTGGGCTTATATTAGAAAACTTACCGCCGTAAGTTAAACTGCTCAGCAGACCGAATGCTGGGCTTATATTAGTAAACTTACTGCCGTACATTAAACTGCTTAGCAGACCGAATGCTGGGCTTATATTAGAAAACTTACCGCCGTATGTTAAACTGCTTAGCAGACCGAATGCTGGGCTTATACTTCAAAAAAAACTGACCCAGCGTACATGTTGGACAACTGTGTGGATCGATCACTTTGTGATCAATATTTAGGTGGGAGGCGAATGGATGCCATGGTTTTTAGATTATACATTTGATGGACAAGTCTCGGTCTTGTCTAGTATTTATTAACTATAAAGCTGGTTACAAACTGTATCAACCTTTGAAAGGTGACAGACAGAATATGTATTCTTTGAAAGATATTGTTGCATATGGTCCCAAATGTTTCCCTTTATACTTTCAAGTATAGGATGATTGTTGGGACTGCCATACTACCTACGACCATCTCCCTATACTTCAGTAAAGGGAGCTGACGGTGATATTTTGGGGGCGTAATGACCTTTTCTGATTCTGACGCTGAACTACATAGGCATTGGAAACATTGGTTTGGTGGGCCCACACAGTACTGAAAAAGACCAATCTTGTCGTGGTACCAACGGAATTGGCCCTTAACGGTAATGTGTGTACCCAGCTTTAGGACAGCACAATGCTCATTTTATATTGCTCCATCTCTTAAAAGATAACATTTTCATTGTTATTGGGATTGTACTTACTGCTTATAATTTTACTCAGTGACAGTTAGGGCTGCTGCCTATACTGTAAAGGCTCAAGCATGTGTAAAGGCTGGTACACACGTTACAATTCTTCCTCCTGACCCACCATTCGAGACTTTCGGCCAGGAGGAAGAACTGTTAGCCGTGACCGATAGAGGGTTGCATGATCAGTCATGGTTTTCCGACCCGTCCGATTGTCGGAGCCGCCATACAATAATTCGGCCTGACCAACCGAAACACTGAAATCTTCAGAAATAAAACTCAATTTATAGTAAACTAGACAGTTAAGCCCGTAAATAACAGGGCTAGACATTAAGTCTCTCTCTCCGATGCACGCATATAGTTCCAGCCATGCGCTGGAGCCCACTATCTCCCCTCTCAGCCTCTGCCATTTCCATATCGGCACCTTAAGGTAAGCGTCCAGCATGCACATGCGCAGAAGCCGAAAGTCACACACACACAGACTCAGTGACACACAGTTGGGCTTTTATTATATAGGATGAGCTGAGACAGTTAAAAGACAACTATACTCACCCACTGTTCACCGATGGTTAGTACCCAGGGTAAGGACCTAAACTGCCAGGTCCTCATCACTGGTTTTGCCTTCTATCTTCTGCAATACTAACCTAAAGTTTGCTTATGGCTTCTTTTCCATCAGTCGGTGACTCCGGCCAATGAGAAGACACACTTTGTAGAAGTGTGTCTTCTCATTGGCCAGGATTGCGGAAGTGGAGTCAGAGCCATAAAGCAAACTTCAAGTAAGTATTGCAGAACCCAGTGGTAAGGACCTGGCAGAGGTGAGTATAGATGTCCTTAAATGTACTCCCTAATCCAGATGGTTGGTCTGGCTACAACATGACCCTTTGCTACAATGTAAATTTAACAAGAGTACTGCATTGCAGGGAGTTTTAATAAAGCTGTTTGAAAGGCTAGGTACACACCATACAATATTTCAGCCGATACTGTGTATCGCTGTGTCAGCTGAAAATGTTGCATGGTGTTGGTGCCAACGGCCCTCAAACGATCTCTGTCGCCCGTTCATCTAATCGGGAACGAACGGGAGATTGGGTATGCTGGTAAATCACACGGGCGACCATGTGGTTCACGATCAGTCACAGCGAACTTTTGATTTGTCCCGGACAACCATTCGCTAGAGGCATCCTTCGTGTACCCGCCTAAAAGCTTGGCAGTAGTAGGAAAATAAAAGAACAAACGTTGGACTAATCATCTAATAATCAGTCTAGCAATATGTATCTAATGCGTGGTAGAATAAGATGGTTAGTATTGGCATTAGAATCCTTTACTGGCTTAATTTCAGCATCAATAAAATGGAAACTGAGGTTTGCCCAGCTGGGCATGTTTAAAACATTATCTCAGACACTGCCTGCTAGTTCAGTATCAATTTACAATAATGATTGCTCCCAAACCTATTTAGAAAATCAGTTGGTCCAGTTTACCAATCGATAGGTCACCACAGCAATATAGGGCATACTGTATCTGCTCTGTATGTGCACAGCCTTATTGCACTTCATTCTACAAGGCTTTTAACCAGCCACAGAGACACAAACTTTAACCTAAAGCAGGGGGACATCAGTGTGTCCAGTCATGCTATCCCATGTGAATCAGTCATTTGTTTTTGTATGCTACGGAGATGCTAGCGGAAATTTTCACATCACATTTGAAAATTTTAATGTGAAAATCCTTTCTCAGCCAACTGACACTGAGAAAGGAGCTGAATTAACAGTCAGTCTGATAGGGGTCTATGGCTCTGACAGTGTTTTCTAATGGACTTCTACTGGACTTGTGATGGCAATACAGAACAGAAATGATGATTATATATTGAAATATTTATTTCAGTTGCAAATCCTGAGCTTACAAAAAAGATCTGAGTCTTTGTTCTTTCAGCGATTTATGAGTGTTCAGGCAGATTTCCAAATGGCTGTACTGTACATCAGGGTTGATGGTGAAAACAGCATAATAAATAAAATGCTTAATCATAAAGCCCAAGAGATCACATTATGCTTAGTGATGGTTGGAACATTTAAGCAAGAAACAAACATTCTAGAGTTAGAAAAAAAACCAGGGCTAGGCCACACTTGTGATTTAAACACACAATCCGATTGGGTGTGATTCGCATGCACTCCGATTCCACCCCTCAGTGTGTGCGCAATGCATGCGCTCTGTGTGTCCTCGGCAGTGAGAAATGGAAAGAAACAGAAACTAAAGGAATGTGACCAAGTCCTGGATTTGTCTGCAGTCATTTGCTTTGAAGAAAAATCATAAATACTAAACCTCATTTCATTTATTGACATGAAACATAAATGGCATGTCCTCCCTTCCACAAAATTTCATACCTTCCCCACACACCGAAAACCCAACCTGGCAATATATGACTGATATGACATGGTATTGTATAGAACAGAAGGCCATACACAGATCGAGCTGTGTGATTGTCAGAGAGGTGGAAAGGCCCAGGCAAATAATCCAGTTTAAATCATTTTATGTAACAAGTGTATCGTATATAGTACAGCATTTTAGGTTAAATAAAGACACATCTATCCAGTCCAGCATACTTAGCAATACCCACATTTCCTGTGTAACTCTTGAACTAGAGGAAGGCAAAAAAAATAGTATGAAGGGAGAAAAAACTATTTCTACACTAGGCAGACATTAGATAGGTTGCCACTGTGACGCCAGGCAAAATTAGCTGGCCACACCTTCCAACTGTTCCAACCAGGCAATCAAAAGTTTTGCTTTGCAGTCACAGTACTGTTTGGGCCCCCTTCCATTCTTTATGTTGTGATAGATAGGTTAGACATTCATCTAAAAACAAACGTCTAATCTAAAGATCGCATTTTACAAGCTGCAGTTCTGTACTTGAGAGTTCCATTCTGGCCCATTCATTTTGTAATCGCTTGTTGATTGCAAAAAAAGAATGTGCTAGGCGGTTCTTAAGCTTCGTACACACGTCAGATCTTTCGTACAAAGTGCCCGATGAACGTTCAGCAACCGTTATACACGACGCCTGTACATACATCAATGATAATGGATAGATAATGTTCGTTGGTAAGGTGTTACGTGATGTACGTATTAAGTGGCGTTTGGAATATCCCGTAATCTCGAAATGTTGCACATGTGTATTTCTTTCAATCTTCCATTACACTCTACCGATAATCTGCCGACTATGTGCAAACAAATGACAATTGCAGAATGAATCCGCCAGGCTGATCATCGGAAAAAGCCGAGAATAGTCGTGGATCGTTGGTCTTAGAAGATCATTAAAGCTTAATTTCTGCACGAATGTCGCACGATGGGTCGTTCGTCTGGCAAAAATTATCTGACGATCTGACCAGGCTTTAGACAGATTAGATGTCTAATCTACCTAATATCTAAGTAGTGTATGGACACCTTACTCAAAGTAGCAATCGGAAATATCCCTGCATCCACTCTTCTGTATCAATACCAGCTACATTCTTTATTTTTTTTAAACTCATCCAGACTTTTTATTTTAACTATTCAATGAACCTGCCATCTCCATGTCCACTGGAAGACAGTTCCATAGTTTTATCGTTCTCACCAGTGAAGATGAAGACTGAACTTCTTTTCTTTGAGTCTTAGGGATGTCCACATGTCCTCTGACATGTCCTATTGGTGAGCAATTCACCAGATAGTTTATTGTATGGCCCATGAAAGTGTACTATTCTGTTCTTAAGATTTTCTGTTATTTTAAGAACGTTAAGTAAAGGAGCTATGTCTCCCGTTTTTCAGTTAATTTAACAGCCAGGAACCTAAATAGAAAACTCACGAGCGCAACCCACTACTGGCTCCTCTGACATTTCCCATCTGTTTCCAGCTATGCGCGATATAGTTTCGTTAAAGTCGTAAAGAGTCGGGATTTGTCAGAGGAGCAAGCGGTGGATCGTCTTGTGGATTCGTTTCTATCTTCAGGTAAGACATAGCTCCTTACTTAACGTTCTTCAATTAATGCAAAAAGAGGATTCGTTCATGTTCTGAGTGAACCTATGCTTTTTTACGTCACTAATAAATTAATAGGGAATACAGGCTTTGAAACTCCCTTTTCAGCAATATGCAAATAAGGATATGCTGAAACCGGTCTGTAGTTGGCGCTCTGGTTTGCATTTAGCTTGTGGAATGCTGTAAGTCTTTTTAAAGATATAGCTTTCCTAAGAGCTTCCATGGAAACATGGTAAATACCCCAAAGTCCTTGTTCCTTATTTAATGTTATTATACACAGTGATTACATCCCGCGCAAGTGCATTTTCTCGGTACATTATGTATTTTCATAGTCAAGCTCCCTTATTAATTTAGTTTTCCTCTTCTGAACTCTTTCCATTTACAAGATGTTTTGTATACAGGATTCCAAAACTGCATATTCCAGTGCTACTTATGGGGGATTCATTTTAATTTATTGCAAACACCATATGTGAAACTTTGTGCTTTTCAAATACGTTGTTTGTTTTTATTTTAGGGTTTTTTAACGGATGTCCGAATGGTGCTGGAGGAGCCTCTGCATAATCAGTGGGAGGATACCCAATGTTAGATGGTAAGTACTAGTGGTCAAAGCTATTTATCCCTCTGTGTCACTTTTATAACAGTGTTAATATGTTGTGTTTACTTTGTCTCTAATTGTACAGAGTTTAGAAATATAAGGATATTTGTTAAATGAAGCACATTAACTTTAATTGATGCTAACATAATAATGTAATAATATGCATTCAATATACTTTGGTCTAGGATTTCGGCTCTACTTAGACACAGGCACACGCAGTTATACCCTGACACAATCATACTGTTACATACAGGCATTTGCAGTTCTGTACATCCACAGGAAATACAGGGAGGGACCAAAAAAAGAAAGGAGCCACGCTGTGTGTATGACACAGAGATCTATCCTGCTTGTGACTGCTGAGAGGCAGAGGTGACCCCCAAGTGTGAGTGTCACAACTTGTTGTGTCATATCATGCCACAAACTCCAAATGGGACAAAGATGCAGGACGGCGGGTGCAGGGTGTATATAAGGGGCCTGACACTATTTCTGGGAGAAAATTAGAGAATTAGCTAGAAAAGGAAGAGAGTTATTGTGTCTCATTGAGAAAGATTTAACATTGTGTGTGTGTTACTGAGACGACCCAAGTTATTCATATGCTCCCAGGGTCTGGAATGTTGTAGATGTCTGAACGTGGTTGGGAGGGGACTTGGAGTATTGTGAGTGAGTTATTGTGTCAACTGATTGGGGGGTTGGGCGGATGGAATGGTGCAGGTGTCAATGCGTTATTGGGAGGGGCAGTATTTTGTATGACTGAATACCCTAACAGAATGGGATGCAGGTGTAAATTAACCCATTGTCATTCTGTGTGTGCGTGTAATGGGAGGGCTGGTAAAGGCTGAACTTCAGTATCTGACAATAATCCCCGTTATTTAGTCTAACTCACAGGAACATTAGAACAGTTGGTGTTTAGTCTCATCTCCATGGACATTATGTCTTTATTCAAACTTAGAAATGACTATCATTTAGAGTTGTCTATGAGCTGTGTATGTTGTTAATATAAAAGTGTCACATCCCAACTAGAGACTGGCAGTAGGGATTGTGTGAGGCCCTGATGACACAGTGAGATCTACTTTATATCACTGGAGGGAATTACACAGCTGCAACTGTGTTTATGTTCAAATGACCCAGTCCTCTTTATAATTATACAGACAAACATGGAATTGGGGGGGCTTGATTCTAATGAGGTTGATTTGTTTCTGAGCATTGTAAAGCATTCCATAGAGAAATATAATCTCGCTACACATGTTAGATTGGGTGATGTCCAACTTGCGACCCTCCAGATACAGGGCCAGCCTTTGAAATGGGCGACCTGTGCGGCCGCATTACCAGGGGAGCGCCAGCCGGAGTAAGTAATAAACCAAAGTTATGCATCATTGCCACAGCCCCCCAGTTATGGTCTTGCAGATCAAATGCTGGTATCAGCACCACCCAAAGACAAAGCTCCAACACACATAAGCCTTACTTAAGATGTATGTGTCTTTTCTGTCAGTGTATTTAGTGCGTTACGTGTTAATTAATGTGTGTACACACGATATATATACAAGCACGCACTGTAAGCAGCATCCAGCAGTGTATTGTGTGGGCCAGGGGTGTTTTGAAGGGTGTGATAGGAGTGCTATTCACCTAAAGCCGGCCCTGTCTGGATGTTTTGAAAACTCGCAGCAAGGAATGCTGAATATTGCAGTTTTCTATCTGGAAGGACACAAGTTTGACATCCCTGCATTAAATAATGTGGCCATCAATCTTAATATATGGAGATATAAGCAATGCCTACTAAGCAATGGGCATGTTCTCCATGTTGCAGAAGGTCTCCCGGTTTCCCCTACCCCCGTAGAACAGAACAGGTTGCTCGGCTAATGCCAAACAACTTGTCTTTATGTGATTGTTAGATAAATACTGTTGAAGCGATAGATAGATAGATAGATAGATAGATAGATAGATGCATGTCTTTTAAATAAATGAATATCTTTTAAGGATAATGTTAATACCATACCAGCCCTTTTGCTGGACTTTTCTACTGCATCTTTCATTAAGACCTTCCGTCACGGGAATTAAATTAAGTTCATATCAGTGTGTCGCACCATTGTGCTTGGGTGATTAGTGCAATTCCTTTATATTGGCCAAGTTTTGATCTTAAAACAGGAAACAAGACAGAGAGTTCAAGGATGTGAGGGAGTGACAGCAGCTACATGGCACAGAAAGAGTTAATAAACATCAGCACGGTGGCTCAGTGGTTAGCACTGATGCCTTGCACGCGCTGAAGTTCTGAGTTTGATTCCACCTTGGACACATCTGCAAAGGAGTTTGTATGTTCTCCCCGTGCTTGCATGGATTTCCTTCGGGCACTCTGGTTTCCCCCACAATCATAAAGACATACCGTACTGATAGGTTGTATGTGTGAAATAAATGTGCTTAGATTGTAAGCTCTTCGGGGCAAGGTGAATGTATACATGTAATTGTAAAGCACTGCGGAAGATGTTGGCGCTAATATAAATCCACATAATAATAATAATCCGTGGGTTGATTGGCAGTGGAGGGAATAGAGCAGCTGCCTAGGACACTAGTAGAACATTTTCAGAGGGTCAAACTGTAGGGACCATTGTTATAGCTTTGTGGGGTTAATGAACTGTTGTTCTTTGTTTTTTCAAAGTGCCTTAAAAGGACAGAGTTAATAGGTGTACAGTAAGCAGAGCAGGGAGTGAGGCAGGAAGTAAAGCAATACAGGAAGCCAGCAAATGTGTGACCTATGTGTGTGAACATGTGTGTCTGTATGGCATTGCGTCTATTTGTACTTACCCTCCTGTTTCTTTAACGTGTTACTGGTTTAGCTGTTGTTACTATGTATTTATTGCAGTAGGGTGTATATTTTCATGACTGAGTGGACAATACATTAGTTATTTCTGTGCATTATTGTAGGACCAACACACTCACCTCCTACCCTGTAAGCCAAAATGCCTAAAAAGAGTCTGTAACAGTAATTACAGTATTCATCAAATAGGTTAAAAAGAATAATTAACACACTTATGGCATTATGATATATTTACATTACTTAGGGCTCGTTCACACTAGAAACTGACAGAAATGCACAGCATGTGTTTCTGTCAGTTTGATCCATTTTTTCCATACATTTTATCCATTTTTTAACAATGTGTATTCCATAGATTTCTATAGAAAATGCATGGAAAAAAACGGACAGAAAGGGCACAGCCACACTGTAACGCAAACGCAGTCGCACATGGATCGCATGCGATTTCGTTGCATTTGCACATGCATTTTCATTAAGTATTGAAAAACGCATGCGATTGCGATTTAAAATGCGGAACGCAAATCGCAAATGCAACGCACCCGAAAATGCGATGTGCATTGTGGCGTTTTCAATGATATGAAAAAACACAAACGTATGCGCAAGCGCAAACGCAAGGAGAGCGCAGCAGTGTGGCCTAGCCCAAATGCTGCATGCAGTGTGTTTTTAAACAGACTGGAACGGAACGGATATAACGCAGCAGTTGTGAACGATATTATGAAATCCTGTGGGTTTTACTGTCTGTCCATTTTTTTAAACGCACCTGCGTTTGAAAAACGGATACAAACTGATGTGTAACAGATTTATCCATCAAACGATATGCAGGCAATAGTGCTGATCAGTCCTTAAGGCCACTGAATGTGAGTACTTCAGGAACAATTATAGGGGACACAGTAACTTGATCATAGATCGTAGATTATTTTCTCTTCCAACTACTACTATGCTTATCCATGCTCTCATCCTAATCCATGTCTGGATTATTGTAACCTTCTCATTGAGGACTTCCTGCTTCCATCTTTCTCCTCTTCAGTCCATACTTAAGTCTACTGCACACATTTGTCTCGCTCTCTAACAATCGGCAAATTAAATCTCCTCTCTGCCGTAAATCTACCTGGCTCCCCATTAAACAATGCATTATCTACGAAATGCTTCTCTAACATTTAAATCCCTTCACTCTGCAGCTCCTTTGTATATTTTTCTCTTGTGTCCCCTTATGTCCCTGCCCGTACCCTCCGCTCATCACAAGAACATCTCTTATATAGTCCCCCCACTCACACTGACTCCTCTGCCTTAAAAATTAAAAATTCTATTCCCCTCTCTCTACGTCAAGAAACCTCAAAAGCAAGTTTAAATCTAACCGTCAAGCTATGTCTCTGAGCACAGCACAGCATAGGACTGTTGATACTGCACCAGTTATTACTTTAGCACTTCCACCCTTTCCTATGTATCTGTATGTTACCCACCTAAGAGATTGTAAGCTCTAAAGGTCCTGACCCGCGGCGCCACGAAATGAACGTGTTCGGCTGATAATCGGCCCGTGTGAGGCCAAAATGGTCGTTTGTTCAGAGGTCCGCCAAGTCAGTCATTCAACGACCCCCCAAACGAACGACGTTTCGCCCAATAAAGCTCCTACACACTGGCCAATTATCGTCCGAAACCTTTGTTCGTACACATTGTGCTTTGCGGGTCGGGACCCGCGATCGCATGTGTGTACGAGCCTTAAGGAGCAAGGGCCTCTTTCCCATGTTACATGTTTTAATAAGCACTTGTATATTTAGTGATGCTCATACTTATTTATATGTTTATGTATTATTTACTGTCCCCCTTGTACGACTTTTTGTATTTTATATTGTACAGCTCTGCGTCCCCTAGTGGCGCTATATAAATAAACATATATATACATACATGCATACTACATACATCATACCAGTACTGTAATTACAAAGGCAGCCACCATACTTTGTTCTGTAGTTGTTGGGGACAGCACAGCCATGTGCAATGTGGGTGTCTGCTGTATCATACCATTGAAATGGGGGCTGTTTCGTTTGGTTTCAAGTAAACCAGACACAGGTTACAATGCGTTTCTGCAGGAGTGCTGCTGAACCCTCAGGAGGGCCAGTCCCTGTATTATAAATCTGTATCTACACACATTGCAAGAGATACTTACCGTATGTGTTTCAAAGCCTAGTTATTACTGTCTTATACATACAGGTTTATTTAAAAAAGGTGCAAACTTTTGCTTTGCTGGTAATCTGCAGCAACCAATCAGATTTTATTAAATATTTTCTAACTGTAGTAGACCAGCAAATATGATAATCTGATTGGTTCCTGCCAAGTAACAGTACAAGCACATTTTTGCACATCTTATTAAATAAGCCTTAAAGTGTTCTTTGGAATGTTGGCAATAATGAGATTTATAATTAGATTTATAAAGATGTGAACAACAGGTAAGCAGAACCCAATGTAAAATGAATGTGGGTGTGAGAATGGCACCCCAGCCAGTTACCAGTCCACTTTTGGTTCTGCTCCAGACCACCCTATTCTTCCCTGGACCACACCGTTGTCCTGCCCATTCACACACACAACCCTCCTCCCTGATTTTCAGTGATCCGATTGTACTTGATTGTACTTCCTGCTTCTAGTTGATAAGTATATTAAGGTTCCACAATTTGATTTTGGAAGTAGTTTCTTTCTATACATGGTTGATATTATAGTTGGAAAGAAAAAGTAACACAGGAATAGATAGTTTCAACATTTATTTTCCTATTAAATCATATTAAAGCACAAATTTGTATTGTTGGACTTAGCTTGTATGCCAGCACTACAAAAATATATAGATAAATACATATATATGTACATTAATTAGTATACAGTGCTATAATATTAAACAAATAGTCTTTTGCACTCTATCCAAGTGTGGGTGCTGACTCCTCTATATCCAAACCTTGGGACCATAGATATCAGAAATCAACGAATAGAGGGTCACAGTCCAAGAAACTTCACACTGTATTGGCCCTCCATTGAGCACTCCGAAGGAGGTAGGCAATAGCACAAACACAGTTGTCGGTAGGGGTGGCGTCTGTGCCCCCTGTCCAGAGGAGGGACTTTCTTTATAAGTTTGTGATGTGTGATTTGTGGTACTAAAGTTGTGAAGTTCTTGGAGTGCGACCCTCTATTCTGTTGATTTACAAGTGCTATAAACCTTAACACATGAGGAAAATGTCCCTGCTCCATTGTGCTACAATCAGTTAGGTGGGTAACATACAGATATATAGGGAAGGTGTTACAACTAGTTAGGTGGGTAATACAGATACATAGGGAAGGTGCTCTACTGAGAATTCATGGAATGTCAAAAAAAAAAAATTTGTTAAAACAATCATATACTGTGCTGGTGATCTAAGATTTAACCTGCTGATTTACTTTTCTTGATGAAGAGAAAAAGAAATAGAATTCCACAGGAGAAAAAGTTTTCAGGTGGAAGGAAGCAGTGTGGTCTTGATAAGAGAGGGTTCTGTTATGAGTGCAGGGACATATAGGGGATAGAGAAGAAATATAAGATGGTTCAGCAGAAGAGTGAAGGGAATATAACTGTTAAGAAAGAGAGGATTTTATAACCAATACATGTTTAATGGGGAGCCATGATAGTTGTCTGGAACAGGGGAGGAGAGTAAGTTCCTGTTTTAATTTCTTACGAATATGTTAACCCTTTTCAAATATGTGAGACGGAACTACAGCCAATAAGCAGTGAATCTTCTTTATAGTGGTGAACAAAAGACTTAAGGCAAACCCTATTAAGCAAACGTCTCCGGAGGCCAGGTAGGAGGCAGAGTCCTATATGGACTCTGCTATCCTCCTGGTGGGCAGTTTTTGGGACTTTGGGGGGGGACTACAGGATAACCATATGGATCTGGATGTGAGGTAAGGATTAAGCTACACTAAATGATGGGGCCAGTAGTGGGGGGGGTTATAGTTTGGGGGTGGACATGCCCTTTAAAGAGTATGTCCACCCCGAAACAAAAATTTAGTATGTTGTAGGAAACCTCCCAAAACCTCAACTCGCAAGGTTATACCTGTGGAAAACTGTCCCCAAATTGATATTTCCAACCTGGTATAAACCTTGCATGGTTGAGGTTTGGGGGGTTCCCTACAATATTTTGGGTGGGGGTTGGACATACCTTTAATACTTTAGGCTTGGTTGTTGTCTCATATGCTACTGTTATTTCTTCTTCTTACTCCTTTTTATTCCCGTTGTCTTCTTTTCTTTTTTCTTTCATCCCTTTCTAAATTCTTATTGAGCATTGTAACATATCAGGTGTAGTTATAAGTGAGATATCTACAGGGCATCTTATATATCCATAAAAGGGCAGGTTCCAGCTCACTGTCTTAGTCACCATATAGCAAAGTCCCTTAAAAGCCTGCAAAGAAACAAGATAAGATTAACCAAAAACACTGAATTCATACACGTAAAACTCTTAAAAGAAAAATAAAACCTGAAAATCTCACTGTAGTGCAAAGAGCCACAGGGCGTTAGGCTGAGGGATCTCTGTAGAAAGTGAGTGTTGGTCACAGCTTCTTGAAATTATTTCTAATTCTTGGTATCATCAAGATGAAGGATGTTGTGACGGTGGGTAATGCAATCAAGCGAGGGTTCTGACATAAATCTGCATTTCCCACTGTGTCCTTGGGTGCAGAATTGCTACATTGTGATTCCTCGGTTGACAGGCTTGTTTCCAGTTCCACAGGCTTGTCATCCTTATGCTGATTATGGAAATGAATGGGTGGCTAAGAGCAATCAGGAGCAATTCTCTCATTGGCATCCCATGTCAGCATTTTTTTAACTAGATCTATCATATTCTAATGTCAGATGTATCATCAAGAATAGAGTCAGTCTTAAAATAAAGAGTCTCGAGTTCATCCAATGAAGTTAGGATGTACATCCTTTTTTTTGAATTTGTTTCCATTTCAAATTTTTTGGGGGGTCCATTGGATCTAATGATTTAAATCTTGTTTTTTGGTGAATGAAATAGTAAGACTTACTGGCCACATTAAGCAAATAACTACTAGACTGGCCATGGGTGTCACAGATATAACGAGTCATGTTATACTCATGGTCTGCAGGGTAAAGAGGTTTCCCAAGGAACAGCTCAACAATAAAGCAGCCAAAGGACCACATATCAATTTTGTATGCAGGGCAGGCCTAGGAGACACTGGGTTCTCTGTACCAACGTGACTGATATATGGCTCTTTCTTATTATTGAGCTCATTTAAAAACGTAGCATTCCCAAAGTCAATTATTTTGACCTGAAATAATTATTTCTTGGTTAACCAGCATAATATTTTCTGGCTTAAATCTGCATACACAACTGGAAGTTCTTTTAACTTAACCAGAGCCTCAAGCAATTGGTGATGTTATGGTTCTAATGTGCTTGATGGGGAGTAGGAAAAAACACATTGTCTGCCTGATAGTCATGGAGACTTGACAGATAAGCTCAGATACTAATTAGAGATACATATTGTCTTTGAAAGGACTCATAGAACTCTACCATGTGTTGTCCATCTTTCCCATCATCCTTTATGGCATTTAGCGCTTTGATTTCTTCCTCAAAACATGATCCTTCCTATGGATCATTCTTCAGAATTTTAATGGCATAGTCTCCATTGCTTTTCTTCCAGCTCTTTGACACCTTTCCAAATGCCCCTCTACCAAGAATTGTAATATATGGTAACATTCAGCTGGAAGACCGTAACAAAATCGTGTCAGTCAATGTCTCTGAATGTAATTAGAAGTTATCTTCTAGCTAAGGAATTAGTGGAAGGTAAAGAGTTACCGTTTTATCTAGAAATATTAGGACTCTTTTCCCATTGAGTATAATGAGCACAATCCTCAAACATAAACATTTCAAGGTTTCAGGTTCATGTGAACAAATACCAACTGTTTATTCTTTTAAATTTTACATAAGTGTTGTGCCACTTTCCACAATGCAGCTGTTATTTCAGATTAGAACGTCAGTTGTATATTTGCATCAGGGATACACTAGAAGCTTTTTAAAGGGCAACAATTTCCAAAAAAACACCCTGCTAAGGAGCCTGTCTCCCCATTAGCCAGTCCGGAAACAATCCTAGACTAAGAAAAATGGGGTGCAAATTGAGCGCTTGTTCAGAAGCCATAGGAGAGAACCCTAGCAGTTAAGGTCCTCACCTTGGTTTCTCTCTTGTGGGGGTGTTAGTAAGGGTATAATTGCCCTTTAAATTGGGATCACCACTAGCCTTGAGACAAATTTTGTGCAACCCCTATGACTCCCAGCCATTTTTTATGAGCAGACTAGCTCTTAATGACAGCAGTCACAGTTAAGGTGGCCATAAACTCTAACGTAAGGAACAACGGGTTTACCCATTATCGTCAGTGTGTATGTGATCTTCCCGACCTATTGTACTGGCACCGAACAGCCGTAGACGTAAAATTCCATCGGATCTGATTTACTGTGTATGGCGCACGATCCATATACCTCTTATGGGGATCGGGTCGGGTATGTGGTGTGTGGCCCTACAGCATGGTGCCGACAGATACCAATGTGATCTGTCAGCACACATGCTGTTGAATCGCATGTGTATGGCCACTTTAAGGGTGTGGGTCTCTCTTCCATCTGATAGGGATGTTGATGTTGGTGAAACACATACTGTATAGGGATAATAAAAGTTCTTATCGTTGGAAAATGGTGGTAATTTTGCTCCAACCAATCAGATGTTAGTTTTCAACAAAATACAATTCTCTAATATCTGTCTGTGACTAATATTTTGTAATATCTGTCCATGTCCATGAATTTTCTATGTAATAACATTATCCACATGTGACTGTTCTTATGTTATCCTGTGAAAGCAGAGACTGCACTTCTTCTCTTATTACATTAATATACAGAATGAAGCTTTATGTGCCATTTAAATTTGTGCTCAGAAATAATTCTACACGTGTATTAAACAGGTCGGCATATGTGATCCCAGCAGGCTGACAGGAGATATGGAGGGGAGAGGAAACAGAGCCAAAATCTGCAGAGAGGCAGCAAGGTAGGATGCAGGAAGGAAATATGCACAAAAGATGATATGGAGGGTAGCAAAGGAAAAAAGGAAAGAACAGTAAAACATGAGGACTCCAAAGAGGAAATAGAGGGTCTGGACAGGGGTGACCGGCATGAGATGGAGGGAGAACGAGGTGAATTCATGCAATGGAGGAGAGAAAGAGAGCGCTTACGCAAGGAGATTTGCAAAAGAATTGAAGATAAAGGAAGGTGCTGAGAAACTTCGAAGAGCTACTATGAACGCAAGAACCTGGGACATGTGGAGACCATGTTAAGGACATGTGAGAGGAAACTGGAGAGCCTTAAACAGGAACTGGGTGAATTAGAGGCCACTCCTACTTCCCCCCTCTCTAGTGGAGGTACAGTATACAACACATGTTACCCTCTGATAAAGAGATGTATTTGTACTCATCTTGTTTTAATTATTTCACTGTCCCCCAGCCCATCCTCTATCTCCAGAATTCCTGAGCCATACACAGCAAAACTCGGCTAACGGGGTTAGAGCGCAGCTGGACATTGAGATGAGAGTGAGAGGAGGAGCGAGAGAACATGCTGTGCAGATGTACAGCAAGGAGGAGCCAAAGTAAGTGGAACTAACAGTACGCGGTCACTAGTCACGTACAGGGGGGTGACCTTGACCGAGGGAAGTTTTGGTCAGGTCCGAGCGTACCTGAGATTGATAATGAACGTTCGTTCCTGCGCCAACACACTTTAAATATAAAGGGACAATTATGGGGATATGACAGAAATCTTCCTCGATCGTTATAGTGTATACCCAGCTTAGATTCCTTCTTGGATGGGCAGAATATGCAAGATTAGAGTGGTAACTGCATCTTATGTGGCAGGTGTATTTACTTATATCCTTGTTAGTTTGGTTTACTGGGGGCATGTATCATTTAAAAAAAGAAGACTGGTTTGTTTTTTTGCGTGGGTAGCTAGATGGACTGTTGTCTTTTTTCAACCTAAAAACTGTGTAAACGTTTATAGTTTCTAAATGACCTTTTGAGTCCTTTCCCAATATATGGACTGAAGCAATTTTACTTTTAAGTAAAATTTTCATTATGGTTTTTAAAAAAAATCCTAATTTCAGTTGATTTATTAAGGGGGGAAACAGAAATGTTACATCTACATTAACAGTAGACTTGCTTATCCAAAAAGCTTGTCAAACAAAATGTCAGCACTTACACTAAGCACCTGACTGCCAGCCATAGACTGGTATTAGTTGCTTCATTAGCATCGATCGTGCGGTTTGCAATGAGCAATGAGAATCTTAACAATGCAAGAGCGTCTGTTCTTGTGAATGTTTAATGGCCATTAAAGCAACACTGGAGAGAATACATGCAATTATCTAGATATAAAGGGGAAGGTGTGATGCATTTTAAGATTGTGGCAGTGATGTAGGAACTCGCACTAAGGATGTTTAAAAACCACAACTTCTAGCTTGCCTTGGCTGCATTCTGCAATCAAGGCATGCTGGGAGTTGTAGTTTTCAAACATCTGGGAGTGGACATAGGTCGACATGACTGTTTTATGGGATGAATTTCTGGTAGGAGATCAGTACTTATTAAATGTGTAAATTGGTAGCATTCCTGACAGAACTGGGGTGACATCAGCTCCACGCCGGATAGTAGTAATGAACAACTAAACATCGGAAAGTATCCATGGTTTGGATCCTTGCCTTGCCTTACCTAAAATGTCCATTTTTTTTCTTCAATTTTGTTCTCCTTTAAATCATATTGCAATGTGTTAATGTTCAGGTTTTACAAGAACAATATATAAGAAAGTAGTGTATATCTGCATCATTGTTTAGGATAAGAAGCTACATTCAGCTGCCCTGCAGATGTTATCTGAGAGTGACGTAAAAATTCGCCTCCTCCGAGCACAGATCCATAAGGCAAATCAGGACTCCTGGGGGCAGGCGAAGGTGAGAAATGGAATGATGGGTTAAAGGGGATGGGTAAAAGAGACTAGGACATGGTTAGTAGATATATCCTCAGAGAGGGAGTGAAAGAGTTTAAGAAATTTGGGCATATTTAAGGTAAACATTTGGGGGCTCAGGCAGAGGATCGGTTATCTCATAGGGGAAAAGGGCAATATCCCAGGGCTTCAGACACCTAAGGAGGCCCCAAACCTTTTAAATGGTGTCTCCTACACAGGTTTTGCCCAGAGGCCCCCCACTGACCTTGCTCTGGCCGTATTAGGTTCCATATTAAATTAGTAAAATTGCATCACCATATGTCAGACAGGTTTACCCATAGTTACAATCGCTGGCAGTATTAGATGGCGTTATAAAGTCACACACAAAAAGCCAGAGCCATGATAATACATTTCTTGTGTAGCAGCTGTGTGGCTAAGTTTTGTGGAAATATGTGCAGCCGGCTCCATTGCAGTCTTAAAGTCACACTAACCTGTGCTGTCTAGTTTATTGTGACTTTAAGACCAAAATCTCTCCTGTGTATCCTGTGATTCCTCCACGGTTTTAAATCATTACTGCATGATTTCTAAATGAACAGAGTAAAGACATACTGATAGAGAGACTTTCCCCCGGTCCTTAGGTGCCTGGAGTTGTCACCACAACGAGCTGCGCATTGAGGAGCTCCGTCACCACTACCGGGTGGAACGAGCCATTGCTGAGGGAGCTGAAAATGACATGGGAGTGGGAACTGCCAAAACCCAGGATTAAAAGTGCTGTCAGTGAGGTAACATATCAGTTCTAAGCTGTTTAACCAGGTTAATCAGTAAGGTAGATTAGAAGATGGAAGGTTCCAGATATAGGGGCGGACTGTTGTATGTATGAACCTTTATTTATAGTGAGACAATTGGGCATGCAGCGCTCTGAAATATAATAATACAAAAAATATAAATAAATACATTAAATTATGTACAATAAATAGGGGCTTAAACCATGCGACAAAGGAGGAAAGATGTCCTGCCCCATAGAGCTTACAGTCTAGTTAGGTGGGTAAATACAGATGAATAGGCAAGGGTAGAGAAGTGCTCTACTGAGAGTTCATGCAGACTAAAATGTGTTTGAAAATGCAATAAATCAAAGTTTTTTCAAAAACATTTTAAAATTTGTAAAGCACCTGGGGCAGGGAGGTAGGATTGGTACGTTCTATCTCCCAATTGAATTTCTACGAGAAGCGGCAGCACAAGAGAACGGCTTCCGGCCAGTCTTTCTGAGTGCTTCAGCTCTATCTTTAATACAGGATGGCCCAGGGCACTTTACTGCAGATGAAAACTCTATGTGCTCTAGCTCATCATCAAAACAATATTGAGAGGTAGGAATAATCAATCCTCCTTGCTTAGGTATTTTTAAGTTCATTTTAGGATAGTTGTACATTAATATCCCCATTATCATTGTAAGGTGTGGTAGCATCGGTAGAAGCTCAGTGAATGAAACACATTTGATTGGGGAATTGCAGAATGAAAAACGGCAACCAGGGAATGCTGGGAGTTTAATGTTGCAAACATCTGGGGGTCCGCAGGGTTGGACAACGCTGCTGTAGAGGTTTATAGCATCAGCTCCTGATCATGTAGCATCAATTTCAACTGCTAATAGCAGTTAGCAATAATGGCAGAGGATAGAGCAGGGATTATATTATGTTATTATTAAAGGGCATGTCCACCCTGGAAAATCATCTTTTCATACAAGGTAGGTTGTAGCTGGCCACCCCCAACGCGTACTATATCTTTAAAATATGCTCAGATCTTACTTACAGCTCTTCTCTCCTGTGACATCTCCTATCAGCTCCCGCTACGGAAGTTGCAAGCAGGGGTGGTCCGCCATTGCATCTTGATTGGCTAAGACGTCATTGAAGACTATGCGGGAGGGGAGGCTCTGAATGTAAGGATGAAAGCATTTTCTTTAGAAATATTATGGCGGTTGGGGCAGCTTTTACTTACCTTATGTGAAGAGGGATTCACATAGGTGCCATGGCCTCAGAGGATGGATCCGGATGGTGGGATGGAGGGGTGGGGGAGGGCTCCCCTGCGCATGACTCAGACCTTGATGAGGTTGAGAAAGAAACAGGCACCGGATGAGTCACTGACAGCTTCTACTCTGCAGTTTCCAGGACTTTGAAAAGGCACAGACAGCAGGAGAACCATTTGGAGCAGAGATGTAAGGTAAGGATTTTTTAAACTACAGAGTGTGGCCAGTATGGGGGTTAAATTTCAGTTTTGGGGGTGGCCATTGCCCTTTAAATTTTACATCAAAACTAACTCCCAGCATTCCCTTGCCTCCATCGGGAGTTTTGCATTTCATGATATATGTTATATTTATTATATTAAAATATCTTTAGTGACTAAATTAACCTTTGTGTTGTCAAGGAATTTTAATGAATTCCCAGTTAATTTGACTTGGATACAAGGGCACAGAAATCCCTGATAAATATTTGAACAAGCAGGAACTGTATTATCATGTATTGAGGATAGCAGCGAAATTCAGAATCTATAGATCTAATTACAAATCCCTACATATATTTCTGTTCAGTTTGAAAGTTAAAGCACAACGTTACTGAAATGCTGCTCTGGCGCTCCACCCCCTCTCTCTGCGCGACGAGGCCAATAGGAAGGCACGCTCGTTGCAGAGCGTGCCTTCCTATTGGCCTCGTCACCGACGAGAGGAAGGGGCGGAGCCTGCCAGAGCAGCGTTTCAGTAACACTGTGGTTTAACTTCACGAAACCCGGGGTTGAGGACTCAGCGGTTCAGGTCCTCACCCTGGGTAAAAGGTACAGACCTAAGAAGAGGAGCGGAGGGAAGGTGAGTATAATTGTCCTTTAAATAAAAGCCTGACAGTATTTCCTTTATACAATCACATCTCTGGCTTTAGTCTGTGAGAAATTTATTGGGGTGAATGTTCAAACTTCCTGCTTACAGTAGGTTGAGTAACATTGAGTTCTGCCCCGGGGGAGAGAAGCATGCTCAGGTAAGATTTAATGCGGGGAAAATAGGAAGTACCTGGGGGGGGGGAATGACAGTGAGAAGGGGAGTCCATCAATGCAGGCAGATGCTGGTCACATGACTACCAAGCTGGTCCCATGGCTGGAAAACAGGAAGTGTTCAAGCAGGAAGTAAAAGTGTTAAACCTTCCAGCATAACTTCTCACAAATTTTATGTAGAGATGTGATTTATGTTTTGTTTTAAAGGTGTGATGGAAGGCTTTTATAGATCCTACTGTTTGGAAGAATTGGGAGACCACAGTTTACCCTTTAAGGTGCAAACAAAAAGTGGTCACGTGTGGTTACCTGCCCCAACCCCAAATGATAAAATGATATAATCATCACTTTATTAAAATAGTTACTAATGATAATATTTGTCCCCATTCTGGCTGAGTGGAAACTGTCTCCTCCCTCCATGCAGTCAATCAAGGCTGTAACTGCTGACATAACAACCAATGATTAACTGCTATTTCACCTGCTGCCTCCTCTGCACATATGAGTAGTGAGGCCCAAACAGTTATTTTATTAGAAACAAGTTTGTATAAAGCTCATTAGGCAGAGGAAAGAGCAGATACCTTTGCCAGAATGCAAAGAGTTCGTCATTTAATATCTGGTTACAAATACATGTAATAAATGGTAAACTAGCAGTTGGGTTGGGAGCAGATGATCTGGCCCTTCTTTTTTTTTGAGGGTGGACTTGCCCTTTAAGGAAAGAGATCTGGGGAAATCTTATAAATGGGCCTGTTGGGAAATGTTTGGAAAGGAATACATATTTATTTCATATTATAAATTAATTTCCATAAAAATTACTTCAAAACAGTGGTGATATCTCTTTGCATAGTCGAGCATTTATAGATAGATAGCACTGCATTATAAATACTAAGACAAGGTAATTCTGGATAATGGGACACCATTTTCTTTTATTTCCAGGTTCAGGCTCGTCTTCTAGAGTTCGACAAAGGATTGATCTATTAGCACTCTCCCTGCAGAAGTGCCTTGAAGAATTGCCCCATGATCACCCCAAAAGGTGTATTTTACGAGAGGAGCTGGCAGCGCACATTCTCCATCCGACTTTGGTGCTTCGTCACCCTTGGTACCATATAGCAATCTCACCAAACCTGCACCGCTCACTGGTAACAAAACTATTTGGTGGACACATCAAAAATGATATTACTACTTTAATATCCCTTTTAAAAATAAAATATTTATCTATAGCCGCCAAACGGATATTAAATCTGTGGCGGTGCGATGCGAGCAGTCTGTTAAATCTCCACCATAGAGTCTGAATTGACATCACCCGATATATGTCATAGTCCAGCTACAATGGTCTGCCAGGAAAATAAGCATTGGAGATAAACCCTGATGATGGATGATGTCAGATTCTCAGACTGGACAGAACTTTCCTACAGGAATTCTGTTTGATAACTTTATCCGTTATGTAACTGAGCGTTTCCTGTTCTCCGCAAGTTGCTTAATAACCCATATGATTCATGATTAAGATTGAAATGACAATGTTATTTTGTAGGTGTTCTAGAGGTTCGCCTTTTAAATTGCTACCTAAATCCTTGACACGGTCCCTGGACGCACACGGGGTTCCCCAAACCTGGATTTCAAGTATAAGTAGCCCCTTAGAAGGGCGTGCGCCTAAAACCTGGAGTGGGAGGAGCATGTACTCACGTACATCCAGTTTAAGTCGCAGTGAAGAACTTTCAGGTAATAATTAGCAGGCAGATAGAGGTGTTAGTGCTGCCATCTAGCCATAGATAAGACAAAACATGATAAGGTGGGCGTGGTTCTGGTTGTGAGTGTGGTTCAGGTTGTGGTCATGGTGAACACTTCTTTACAAGGGGGTGGGTCACAGGTAGGTGAATGAATGGAGGTACAGATAGAGTGGAACATTTGAATAACGGGAAAGGGATTGTATTTGAATTGTAATAGAGATGCCCCCTACACAAAGAAAATGGCAAAAATAAGTTTTATCTTCTTACCTCTGTAAGATATAGTGTCAAATTGATTTTGATTAGAAAATAATCCATAAAAAAACGGTTGGATATGTCACTCTCACACAAAACCCAATCTTGACTAAACATGAAATGTAAATGGGCTCAGTGTCCCTTGAATTCGGTGGACGTCTAATCTGTTTTACTCTGATTATTACTGGGGACTTTAGCGCAGCATGTGCAGTTTTTGTGCAGTTTTTGTGCAGCTTGGAAAAGGCAGTTTTTTTCACTGATCATAATTTATTATAAAAAAAGTGGTGTGTCAATGTGTTTCACTTCTGATATCATCTTTGGAATAATAATAACGCATATCCCATTTTCCCAGTCAAAATACGATCAGAAAAAATTATTTAATAGAAGCTTTCTTCAAGGGAGTGATTTTTTTTCTCCATGGCAAAAATCAGTAGTTAGTGTGATCAGAAACGATCTGTATTTCATTGCAAAGACTAGAGATAAAAATCGCTATTTCTGTGACCAATGCGCGGTGTGACCAATGCGTGCACACGTCCCACATGCCGATTTACTATAGCAGGAAGTATTCATTCTCTCTAGATCAGTCCTCCACTAGACTCCCTTACCGCTGCGGGCTCTGCAGGGGAAAAGACACCCTATACAATCAGCATTAGACAGGTTAATTACCAGCGATCTCCACAGGCAGAGAACGATGGGGGATCGAGAGTGCCCCCTGAGCGCTCCCAGCATACACATTATGACAGGCCTTTTTTTAACTTGATGTATGGTAGGACATAATGCCTCATCTATCCAACAACAGTACATCACGTCTTTGTTTTTAGAGAGATTAATGTTGTCCTGCGATTGGATAACACAGCAGTGGGTTGGACAGACTGCCTGGAAGGTGGAAGGAAGAGATTCTTGGGATTCAGACATTCAAATTGCAGCTGGAAAGGGTATAAGGCAAGGACAGTGAGAGGAGCGAAAATGCAATGAGGAACAGAAATTTTGGCAACCTGCATGTTACCGATGGGATTTTTTTTTGTTTTTTTACTAGGACCCTCCAGAGCCTACGTTTGCAGTGTTTAAGTTTGCTGACATATGCATTTGTTATGGACCATGGTAGCTCCGCCCCTCTGAGATTCCCTGGCACCCAGATCGTAGAGGTAACAAAAGGTAATCTCCTGCGTTCCAGCGCACGCTTGTTATGCACAGACATGTACACGGCATGTGTCAGTGCATGAGTGGAGTGTGCAAGCATGACGTCATCTGCCACACACACAGACGTCGAGCACTGGGAAGAGGAGAATGACATTTTAGATTAGAATCATTTTTGTCACATTAAAACAATGACGTCAGTGACATTGAATGAATAAATAAGTCCAGATAAGGTTTATAATAAAGTCATATTACAGGGACAGCATTAAATATTAATAGCCGATGGATAAAAGCTTAGCCTAAAACGTTCGTTTTACATAGAATGTTTCAGAAGCATCTCCAGAAGGAAGCATAGAAAGAAATTAGAATTCGGATGAGAGTGATCCAGGACAAATGTTCTTTATCCTCGTAAATCATGATCCTATGTAATTCATGAATAGCTGGTAACTCTGTACTAAAATCTCTTGTTGCAGTTCCATACCAGGCCAGGAAATTGTTACAAAGTATAATCTCAACTGTGCTACGGTAAATATTACTAAAATAAAATATTACTAAAATTTGAAGTGAGAATTTGTGCTTTTGGATCACACTAGTACATATTGCTTCCAGTTTAAGATACAGAACTAATAACTAATCAGAACTAAAAAATGTTAAACTGTCCACTTGATCATTCTGGTTCCATTTACTTTAATCGAGGACTATAACCCATCCTCGCCTGTTCATACCAAATCCACATATCATTCCGTAGTTTTTGCACTATTTATAACCAGAGTATTATCATCACCCACTTTTCAAGTATAACTATATGTGCTCGATATCCCTTTCATCATTATTAAAAACTGAGATTAAGCCTGGTACAACGGGTGCTAGAACCCAGAGTGCCCCCTTAGTGTCCCACGGCCATAGCCCTCTCCATGTCCAAGGCCAGAGTACCCTCTTAGTGTCCCGGGCCAGAGTCCCCCCTCGTCCCAAAAGCCAGGCCCCCCTCTGTTCCAAATCCAGAGCGCCCCCAGTCCCAAATCCAGCCCCCCCCCGTCCAAATCCAGGCCCCCCCTCTGTCCCAAATCAAGCCCCCCTCTATACCAAATCCAAGGGCCCCTGTCCCAAATCCAGCCCCCCCCCCCCTCTGTACCAAATCAGGGCCCCCCTGTCCCGAATCCAGGGGCCCCTCTGTCTCAAAATCCAGGGGCACCCCTCTGCCACCAAATCCAAGGTCCCCCTCTGTCCCGAATCCAGGGCCCCCCTCTGTACCGAATCCAGGCCCCCCTCCCTCTGTCCCAAATCCAGGGCCCCCCTCTGTCCCAAGCAAATTTACCTGCAGTATGTTAAATTCATGTTCTCCTCTGTGTGTTTCATGTGTTCTCCATCGTGGTGAGTCAATAGGAATGAGAGACTCTCCCTCTAGTGGGGGTCAATACGGAACTAGGAACGTCAGCAGATGACTCTCCCTCGGTCCCCGCCATCCCGCCTTCCCCCACCCAGTTCGTGCACCCCCTCACTCACCAGGGAACGCAGACCTAGGGTTTAATTATATAGGATTGGACCTACTAATGTTGTGTCATCTGCGTTTTTAAAGAGATGATTAAGTTCCCTCTAAGTTTACAGTCACTTGTGTAAATGCAAATAACAACGGACTAAGGACACAATTGTGGGACATTTAAAATGTTTTGCGTCTGAGACACGTTTATTAAATTTTACAATTGAGGCCTCCACCAAAAAGTTTGAAACCATTTGCACATCCATCCATCTTGTGGGAATCCTAATTCTAATAATTTAATAATCAAGGTATCGGTTTTATTTTTTTAAAATGTATTAAAGGCTGAACTGAAATCTAAAAACAAAATCTAGCGTAGGAATTACTTTTATCAAGGTGAGATAAAACGGTAAACATCAGATGTGATCTATTCAACCTGTAGGCAAATTGGTACATGTCTAGATAAAGGGAAAACAGTTTTTTTAAGAATTATACGTTCAAAACACTAGATACCAATGAGCGTAGGGTAAATGGCTATGGCGTCTAAAACCATTGTACTTACGAGGCCCTTCTTACTCTTTGGCAATGGGGGTTATGACACAAAGTTTTAATAGACTGGTACCACCTGATGGACAGAATCTGTTAAAAACAAAACACAAGCCAGTTTGGAAGACATAACCGCCAGTACCCTTCATGTATTCTATCGTCCTGCGGCTTTTCCTACCTCCACATTTCATAAAACAGGCAACATACCTCATTCCTCAGTTATAAATGAGTCAGGTGAATCGACACATAAGGTCCTCACTCACCAAGCCTGCAAACATTCTATTCAAACCAAGAAGTAATGGTGTTGTCAACGAATGCCAGTTCATGCTGTGCACGTGATTTGACCAATCAATCGGTTACTCGCTGCAACCACTCAAGTTATGGCTTAAGACGCCCCAAACAACCACTCTTGACTCTCCACTGACTATGCAAACCCATTGTCCTGGCAATAAATTTGGTCAACACTACACCATTCACTCCAGCAACTAAACTGGTTAATAGCGCATAAGTCCTTCTATAGCAGATGGTTAATTAGCATTACACCTGGCCAAAAAATTCTATTCAACCACATATCAACTTATCAGAGGCATAACGTGAGTCACTTTGAGAGCATTCAAAGACACAACTTTTACTTTTAGATTTAATATTCCAAAAGGTGGGACAGTGCATAATACAAAAATAAAAGAAAATGGATTGTTCTAATAAAAGGACATACAATAGGTTACAACAGTTATATTAAAATAAAAAGGATAAAAATATATACTATGGGGGGGGAATGTACATCGGGGTGGTAATGGGTACACGGGGAAGGAAATGACATCGGGGGGAATGTTCATCGGGGGGGAGGGATGTACATCGGGGGGAATGTACATCGGGGGAAGTTACATGGGGGGAATGGACATGGGGGGAGGGAGTACATGTGAGGGAGAATATACATCGGGGGTAATCGGAGGGAAGGGATTTACATCGGGGTTTACATAGAGCGAATGTACATGGCGAGAATTGTACATCAGGGAAAGTACATGGGTGGGAATGTACATCGGGAATGGTAGTCATGGGGAAAAAAAAAAAAAAAGAAGAAAAAAAAAAAAAGTAATAGGGGAGTATGCGAGGAATGGACATGGTAAGGGAATGTACATAGGGGGAAGTACGGGGGAATGCCCTGGGGGAATGTACATCGGGGGATGTTACAGGTGGGAAATGTACATCAGGAGTATCGGGTGGGAACTGTAACATGGAATTTCATCGGAGGGGGAATGTACATCGGGGTGCATGGGGAGGGAATGTACATGGGGGGAATTGTAAATGGGGACATGATTAATCGGAGGGGAATGTACGGTACATCGGGGGAGGAAGTACATAGGGGGCGAATGTACATGGGGGAAATACCGGGGAGGGAATGTATCGAAGTACATGGAGGGAAATGTACCACGGTGGTGGAGGGTTCGGTGGGGGAATGTACATGTGGAGAATTTACATCGGGGAGTACTGGGGATCTGTACATCGGGGGGATGTAATGGGAGGGAGAATGCTAATATGGAGGGGGGGAAATGTAATGGGGGGATTCATAGGAGGGAATGTACTAGTGCAGGGGGGAGGAAATGATACATGGGGGGAATTTACATCGGAGGGAATGTTACATCGGGGGGAATGTACATTGGGGGAATTTTCCTAATCGGATGGATATGTACATCGGTGGAATGATTTTTTAATTTTCACATCGGGGGAATGTACATGGGGCGGGGAAGGTACATCGGGGGAAGGTACATGGGGGAATGTACATGGGAGAGTGTACATCGAGGGAATCGTACATGGGGGGAAGGGATGTACACGGGGAGGGATGTACACGGAAATAAAAATAACACAAGAAAAACTCTCTAGCGTAAATAAACTGGTGGACCATTCACTGCAAGTACTCAATATAGTCCAGACGTAGTAAAGTGGAGTCAACTGCAGCAAATGAGAGTTAAATCAAACACTAGGTTATACCACCCCATTTTTCCACAGTTTCAATTGTCAATGGCCCTAAAAAAATCCAGTTCTCTAACTAGCATTTCTATGTCAGTGGTTAGACAAGATTCAGTAAAAAATGAAATACATTAAAAATCTAAAAGCTCAGAGTTACATTCAGTAATGCAGATCAATAGTTTGCTCGGTAATAGAACGAATGTTTGCCCAGTAATATTAACGGAGGGGAGTTCTGTTTGGTGTTGAGAGCCAGTGCAGGGATGGCACCAAGGGTGCTCCGACACTCTCCTCTCCACTGGGAGAAATACCTAATCCTGTAGTGTCCACTCTAAATATAAACTTTTTATATATTGTAGCTCCCCCCTGCCCACCCCCAACCGCCAAGTTATATCTTTAAAATAAAAAAAACTTAGACTCTACTACAGCCCTTGCCAACTCATGGCGCATGTCCGGGCTCCTGCGGGCTGGAACTTGCAAGCAGGGTCGGCCATGCAGCCGCGTCTGTGATGGTTGGTCAAGAGGCAGCCAATCACAGATGCAGGCAATGACGGCTAGAAGACTGCCACAGTAGCGAAGGGCTGTCTGTAAGATGATTCTGATGGTTTTTAATAATGTAACTCAGGGGTTTAGGGGTGCCGGGGTGAGCAAACAATATGTTGTTAAAAAGGATTATACACTAGGTGTAAGGGCAGTTATTGGTGGATTGGATCAGGAGGGTGGGAGGGCTTCCCGTGCACGTCACACTGCCTCGCGAGGCAAAGAGGGAGGCGGCAGAAAACATTTATCAGGAAGAAAGCTCCATCTGATTCGGTTATCCTGGACTTGGCAGCCATGAAGGAGACCAGTAAGACGAGATAGGAGAAAGGTAAGGATTTTTTTAAGCTACACAGTGAGGGCACCGTAGGCAAGTAGTAGAAGTAGTTGGGTTACATTTTAGTATTCTTTTCATCTGAAAAGAAAATGGCAACTTGATGCCATCAGTCCTCCTTACTTTCAGAGGAGTAGGTTTTTTCGGGGGGCCATTTTTGTCAGTTCAACCCGATTGAGAATGTCATCAACTTCGAAAAATACCACTTCCAATGGGAAACTTCTCTAGTCATAATTACTTTAAAAAACAAACATCTCCTGGGTTTTAATTGCAACTATAATTAACAAAATCCCGGACTAATTGACTAATGAGAGAATAAGGCCTGTCTGTATATGTGCTCAGTATGGCAATATGTGTCTTTGTGTTTAGGCTCGAGAACTACAAGTGTTGTGTACAGGAGAGATTACCGGATCGCCTGTGCAATCAAACTATGTCAAAATGGAAGATTTTCTAGATCATCAAAACATGAAACCTGTCTGAAATTGGAAACCTCAGGGGACGTGCTGTGCGACTGGTTACAGGATACACTTGTTTGCTACAGGATACTGTAACAGGATGAAATGACCATGAATTCAGGCAACACAGAAGGTTTATACCCAGCTTAGTTGAAGGCAGTTTAAATTCAATTCACTGTCTGTTAATGGCACCATCACCCGGAAGTTTACATAAGTTAGCCAGTCTGAGAAATCCTAGAGACAATACAGTGATTCATGAAAATGATGTTGTAATTACATGAAGGTATTCCCTTGCTGTTTTAGGTTGGCTTTCTATAATCCTGTCATTGAAAGATTCTCAACTTACGTCGACAGAAAAAGGATCTCTCCCAAAGAAAAGGGGTAAAAATGACATTTTGTCTGTTGTCCCTAGGGAACTTCCTCTAGTGACCTCTAGTTACCTACATACTTAAATACTCAAAGGGAAAAACTATAACTCTAATTTATACATAATTATGAGTTGAGATCTTAACATATGACATTCATGCCCTACATACTAAATACCAAAGGGGAAACTATAACTCTAATTTATTACATTATATGTGAGTTGAGATCTTAACTATGACATTCACTGGTATTGATCTGTTGTATTCAATTAGTCAACTGGATTGAAGACGTTTCGCTAGTCATCGAATGGCTTCTCAATTCAGAAGGACTTGTACAAAATCTGTGGCAATTATTACCATGGAAAAATTCCCAATTGGCATATCACAGACAGGTGTTAAGGGCGTGATCTGGATAGTGCTAAGAGGTTGTTATAGGAACGCCCCCAGAGTAGGTCTAATTTGAATAAAACAGATTACCATGACCTGGATGAATGGAACCTTCCCAAGCACCTGTTCAAGGGTTGTTAACCAAGTAGCTTAACAGCCGATCAAATAGGAGCAAATCATGAAAGTTAGGCATATAGATTTGTGAAGACAAGTTCAAACAGAGCTCTGAATAGGGAATAAAGCGGATGTAAGGGTTAGGGCCACACTAATGCGTTTTTCGCAACGTTTCCGCTGTGCATGCGATTTTTGGTTAGGTCGTTTTTGTACCGTTAGGTTAGAATGGCAAATCGCGGGACGCAAAAAATTGCTCGATATCCGATGCGCATGCGATTGTGCCTCGTTCCGCGTTCACCTTTTTTGCGCAATAGCATGGTTTCACAATAGGGAAAATACAGGGAAATCACATTAGAAAGACGAGCGACAACACGGCCAGAACGTGATGGCGATGGCAGCAGTAGCGCATGCACGGCATGGCGGATTCTCGAAGTTGTAGTGTGACTTTCAAGTGACATGGTTGTTGGTTGCCAGAAAGGGTCGGTCACGTAGTAGTGTCGGCATCGCCTAAGTGACTTTCAATATTACATGGTTATTGGTTTTCCAGAAGGGTGTTCGCTCTGAGTATTCGACAATGCTGGTTACTGGATTTTCATCAATGACCATCGATAGAGTTACAGAGAATTTTCTGGAAATATCAAGTGAGATTGTTGTGTAGAGAAATTGCCTTGTAAGGTCAGAGGTAGATGAGAACGATCAGACTGGGAATCGAAAAAAGCAACAGTAGCTCAAATACAAACCGGTCACGATTCTGCCGTGTATGGCCCTTTTTTTTTAGGGTTCCCTGGAAACCTGGTCAGGGGTCTGACAGAAGGTTGCATGGCAAAAGCTGTCTCGACTACTTGATGTATAAAAATATAAACAACTGACAGAAAAAGAACGATGAATCGTTCATGAGGGATAATCGATTCCAGGACGGGATGAGTACTTAATTAATGATTCTGTTAAGGCTCCTGAAAATCATTTGGCGCCGGCCAACTTGTATGAAAAGGTAGAGCGACAGCGACAGGTTGTATAATCACAAGGGGGCTGTAATTATTAAGCTTTCGTTTAGCCTTAGGCGCCGATGATTCAACGCCCAAATCGGTGTGCGATGATTTGTTTTTCTGGCATCCTGTAATTAGTGCTCTGCCAACAACTTCTGTACAAATAAATAAAAAATGACACTACTTTGCATGGCATGGACTTTTATCGCCTAAGGCTCATCACGTTGCAATTGCAGGGGGCCCACCCGTGGCACATGACACGTACGAGGGCACGTTCGCCAATAATCGTGCCGTGGTATGGGCACTTGTCTTCCAAAAAACAGACAGCGGTCGGGGGCTCGTTGTCCATATTTTAAGAAACCCACAACTGTAATTTGTCTATGGATCCCCTTACCTTTTCGTCAAGCTTACCATAGCTATAGGTTCTCTTATCCAACTGGGTTGATTTTCTTGCATTATTTGTTCACGGATGTTCTGGCATATAATCAGCCAATACCAAGTCAAACCCTGGTTACAGGTTCTTTCTAATCCATCTCTTTTTACAATGCCAATATGTGGAATAATATGAAATAAAAGATAACGTTCATCCCTTGTACATCCTGGGATTTGATAGCATAGCATTGATTGTTAATTCACAAAGGTGGTTATATGCTATAGTGTAAATATTTGTGTGGGTAGGGATTTTTCCTGCGAGTATGTTTTACTGTAATTATTTTTATATTACCATTGGCACCATGCCGTGTTTTGTATGGACCACCAGGACAGAGTAGATTGTCTAACCTATATCCAGGCTCTCCTTGTAAACTTACACAAGATAACATTCTGGTTTACTGAAGAAAATTCCAAGTAGAAGTTTGCGCTACAGAGTTTGTTGAAAGCCCCTCTAAAGTTTTCCAGCAGAACAATAAGACACTAAACCATTATAAAACCAGATGAAGGGATTATGATATATGAACTTGCACAGATGTAAAAGTTTGTTATTTAAAGTTATGTATGTGTCTATTGCTGGAAAACAGATCCGATTCTGGATGTTATAATCTTGGCCAACACAAAGGGAAGGCGGTTCCGTTCGCGCGACGTGAATATTGATCCACTACTGGCTCCGCCTTTTGCGCAGAGCAGGAATACCAGTAGTGGAGCCTACAGCCTGAGGATAGAGGGAACGTGAGTTATTCTTTTTTGCTTACTTTGCTTTACGCTCTTAATGGAGACATTAGGTTCATTCTGGGTTCTGTGTTGAGGGCCACATTTATCGTTTGAGTTAATGATTTGGATGGGGGTATTGTCAGAAGTTTCTGTATGTGTTTGCTGACGGACCATTAAAAACTTCAGCGGATGTGCAGGATTACAGGTGGATCTAGATAGATTGTCGCATTGGTAAGTGGCAGATGGAGTAATATTGAAAAATGTAGTGACATTTGGAAAAGTTGGCATTATTGTACACTAGAGAAAAGGCACTGGTGGGGTATGGTACTGTGTATAATACATTAACGGGCACATACAATAAACTATCTGGGCCTTGTTCCACCAATCAGAACATGTCAGAGGGACACGAGGACATCCCTTAAAGGCACATGTCCACCCTTTTTGGAACTTTTGGGGCTCTGTAGGGCTTCTCCCCCAGCCCCAAACCGCTATATAAATTGGCAGAAACTCCCCCAATCATTACTTACGCTTACCTCTCCTCGAGTTTGTGTTTACTGTACCGGCCATTTGCTGCATGAAAATGCCAGCAGGGCCGCGACCGGGCAGCCGCCGTCCGATGCATTGGCTGAAGAGGCACCCAAGTCCCGGCCACGGCTTCGGCTATCCAGAGGTGAAGATAGTATGGATCAGGGGAGTTTTTGCAGAATATTAATATAGCGGTTGGGCTGGGGAGGAAAAAGCCCTCAGTACCCCCAAAGGGGGTTTTATGCTAGGAGAGGGGAGGGGGGGGGGGGCTGCTCTGAAGCAAGCCAAAACCTCTGAGGCGGACGCCGCAGAGGCGGGGAAGGAGGAAAACCAATTCCCTCCATGCCAGGCTCCTGGTGGCCAGTTTTTGGGACTTACATTACAGGAGAACCATTTGGAGTTGGGTGATGTAGGTAAGGATTTTTATGACATACACAGTGGGGCCATTAGGGGCTTAAATTCTAGTTTGGGGGTGGGTGGACATGTCTTTAAGACTTGAAGAAAAAGAGGTTAAGCCAAGTTCAGACAGGGTTTTTTCATGTGAGAACGTTAAGCTATGAATGGTCTACAGTGATGTGTGGATACAGGTTCATTGGTCAGTTTCAAAAAAAGCTGGATTTGCGTTTTGTTCGTGCAAACAAGGGAATGTTGCAAAGTTACTGGTAGTGATACATAAAGTAGAGTTGTGATCCAGGGGAAAATTTCCACTTGCCACTTGGAGATAGTCAGGGAAATAAATTTTGTCCCTCATAATACTGATGGGTTTTTTTTTAGCCGTTCTCTGGACAACAGTTAGGCAGGAAATGTGGGGGCTATTGCTAGATGGGTTGGGTATGCCCTGGAGGATGATGTCTTTTTCAAAACTATACTTCTATTACTATCTCGTTTAATTCTTTTATCCATTTATGGGCCTTTTATCAACACCTATAGAAACACCTGGATCACTGTCCCAAGTCCCATTGGACTGATTTGTCCTTGCATTTATTTTGGAACGTCAAACTTATTTCCATGATTTTTTGATTCTGCCTCTAAAGGAGGGATGTCTCTTCTCATATTCTGCTCTGTCCCTTCTTACTGTCCATTTTAATCCGTTCTTCTTCTGGTTATAGGGAGTTGCAGTTGGAATCTCTTACCTTGGAGAACAAAGCAGGAAATTAAAGAAGTGGTAAGGGAAGTATATTATTCCTATTGATGTCTCCAGGGCCAACTGTCCTCATTTTAACCGGTATCCTGATTTTGTACGAAAACAATATTACAATAGCATTGCCGAATATAACATTGTAACTGATAGCCGGTAGAAATGTGATGGTTGCTTTGAATCACTGGGTATTTTGCAAAACTGTTCAGTTTCTGCATAAACTTGTCTTAAAACTTGGATTTTTACAATATCTAAAAATTGTGATTGATCCAAGATCGAGTGGCACATAAATCTGTTGCTTACTACAGATCTGGCCACAGGGCTACTTTACATGTTAGTGTCTAGCTGTACAGTCCGATAGTACTTTAACTACGGCCAACTTCCCTCTGAGCCCGGGCTAAAATGCATAGCAATGAAATAATAACCAATTTATTTTGGAAAAAGGCTCGCCAAAATCAGTTAGAAACAGCAGCAGATCAGTGGTTCAGAAAATTTTAGGGGACCATTTCAGACATGTATTACATGGCTGAGATCCCATGATGTACTAAAAGATGCCACAAAATTAAGTACATGTGAGATGTTGTGGTCAGGTAAGTAACATTGGGTCGCGCGAATTAGAGATACAGGACCTAGATTCATTAAACGTTAAGTTACGTGCAGGCCCTGCAACGACAGGTAAAACATGAAAACGACTAGCATGGGTTTTATGCTTTAACTACACATCCCCATTTTCTTGCGTTCTCCCTGAACGAACTCACAGAATTAATTCTCTATTATCTTAATCTTCTGTAACAAAGTTAAAAAAAATTAAATTTCCACTCCCATATGAATCGTTTATATGCTGTTTAGAAAGACCGCTTCTCCCCCCCACCCTTCTCCCCCCCACACCCTTCCTCCCCCCCCCCCCCACACCCCTTTCCCCCACCCCCCCCCCCCCACCCCCCCCCCCCCCCCCCCACCCCCCCCCCCCCCCCCCCACCCCCCCCCCACACCCTTCTCCCCCCCCCTGCATGATCTCCCGGCTTTTTCGGGTTGATCCGCAGTCATTAAGCACGAGAGAAAGCTCAGGAGAGCAAGAGTCAGACATGTTCAGTGGATTCTGATTGGGTATGGCTACTTTCAGGACAGTACTTTCGACACACTGATGATGAGTTACTACAAACCTCATGTGTTAGTACAAATAAACATAGCTTATGCAAAACAAGGGTTTGATAGAATTCTAACATCTTATATATATGTCAGCAAGTTACAGTCACAGAGGAAAGACAATTCAAGTAATAAGAGAGAAAGTCAAAGAGGTAGGTATAAAACAACTCATTTACACGCTGCAGAACAGAAACAGTGCGGTGCATAATAATGGGTCTGGTGTTACTTCAAGGCCAAGAGGAAGAAAGAAAGAAATAAGAACGGGTCCCCCGTGGCTGAAGGTTGAGAGATAACACAAACTTCCATCCTCCACCTAATCCCTTGCTGCCATAGGATATTTTAAGGAAAGAAGTTGTAATGTTAAAAATACCGTAAGGTGGTATTTTTAAATAAATCAAAGGGTGACAATTAAGGGAGAATGTTGTCATGCAATAAAATGACTGCTTCTGGGCGCAGTAATTCTGGGTTACACACTTAACGATTAAATATACAATTCCATCCGGAGCACCCCTGTAACATGAGTGTAAAGGTGCTCATGTCGGGCTGAAACGTGTTTGATAAGGCCAACGTTGATGATCGTTGGGTCAGAGCACCAAGGATGCCCACAGCAGCACCCATACAAGTACCGATAGTCGGGGCCCTGCCATCACACGTGTGTACAAAGCTTAACTACCTTTAAACTGGCCAGGGCAAACATGTTCGCACCCAAAATGTTCGGCAAGAAAAGTGTGTTGGGGAGGAACGGGACACAAACTGCAAAAATACAAGATTGGTGTAGATCTTTAGATGTATTCAGCAATTTAATTAATTGTTAGCCATCATTTTTTAATAAATGTAATTAGGTAACCAGCCTAAGAAAATTAATAATACTATTTTTTATTCAGTAAGAGTTTTTTCATGTACAGGTATAGTAGAAGTGGCTGGTCAGGGACAGAAAAAGTATGCATAAACACTTGCGATTCATGGGGCCGACCTGCCAACACAAACAATGTTATGCATGGCTGTTTCTGCCGATAATTGTGGCGTTACAGGGGCACTTGTCATGGTCAGTTTGGGACGTCGTGTGCAAGACTGGCAGGCGGATCTTCAACCAAACACCCATTTGGCCGACAAAATGCCCATACACAGCATGGTTAATGCCCGGAAACAACCAGCATACAGATTGGGACGTAGAGTCGGAACCCGCAATCTCACGGTGTTGGACCTTAAAAAACAGGTAGATGTGTCCTCGGCTGTACTGTAACACAGTAGCAGTAGAAAAATAAGGCAGTAAAAGTTAATTTACCCTAGATGAATTTTAGGCTATCTTTATGGATCAGAGGCCTCATCTGGACCCCAGTAATCTCTCTGCTTATAAATAGATGCTTCCCAAAGTACCACTCATTTTCCTGTTACAGGGCCTAATAGTGTCCTTTTGGTTGCAGTCCACGGGGTGATTCAGTTGCGTCCAGTAAACATTCAGGCAGTTGACCCAGGCCAATTCTGTGAAAATAATGTTAGGAACATTCTGAGTAAATGGTGCATCCGGGGCGAAATAAGAAGAACCATTACTGAACGCTGAAATGGGGGCCCGCCCCCTAGATGACCGCAGTAAAGCCGTAATCATGGAAAGTAGTATAAACAAATTCAATAGCTTTTTTAAAAATGAAGACACAGCATATGCTTAGTGAAGTTCTCATTCATGCCCAGTCATGGTAATATTGTTATATTTCAATTTAGATCAAACTGGACTTGAAGTTTAGTGGGTCTGAGAGACGTTTCGCTAGTATCCGACTGGGCTTCTCAAGTTCAGAATGACCTTGTACAAGATGCCAACAGATTATGTACAAGTCATTTTTCTGAATTGAGAGATCCTGTCAGATATGACTAGCGAACGTCGCTTCAAGAAACTACATTTTCAGTCCAGTTGATCTAATGAATCACACAAAGACACAGAATACCTCTATATTTGTTTCCACTGAACTTTTCCCTTAACACATATTTGCGCAAGTTGTATGGCTGTGCATTAGGGGACTACTGCTTAATCCAGTTTAACATCTTGTAGCCATGGCTCGTCCATTTTATTCCTCCTGCATGACATTGCATGAAAGACTGTTATCTCCTGGTTTCTCATATACCTGAGGTCTCGGTATGATCAGACACATGTCTCCAACTTCTTATTAGTTCCTTCACTAAACAAAAAATGAATGCAAATAATTATCCAGAGAGGAAGCCGAGGTCCCAGGGGCTTGCAGAAATAAAAGGGACATCCAGGGCCCTGTTAAGCACCCCAATCAGCCTGTAAATGTCAAAAAGGGCCAAATATATCAGGGCTGCATCCAGAATGCCTGAAATTCGTTTAATTTCCAAACTCAATCAGGTTCACGTTTTGCCAAACAGTTTTATAAAAATTGGCAAACAGATTTTATTTTAATCGCAAAACAAAAAATATATATATAATTATACCATCCATTCCAGAGTATAGTAAGTAACTTAGAAATGATGTTTTCTTGACAAGCTTAAGCCAGGAAAGACTGACAGAAAGCTATGTAACTTCCAGGATTTGTTTTATCTGGTAAATTGCAAATGGCAATAAAATACTGTTGCGGCATATTTGAGCTTTATTCTAATGCAGAGTGGCTTTAGAGATGGAAATTCAGCTGTGAAGAGAGAGAGAAAACTGGAACACAAAACCAGAATCACTAGTTGCATTGAAAGGTGGTGTAAAAACGTTTACAAGGATTTTAACGGGAATGTCCACCCCCAAAAAAACCATAATATAACCCCATACGGCCCCAGTACATCTTGCTCATGGTTCCAAAGATAGTGCATCTTCAAAGTCCAGGACATGAAGAGTACAGCTGTCTGTGGAGGCCATTGTTCCATGCTGACTCACGTGTCCCTTGTAAAGGTCTGGAGCATGCGCAGTACAATGCCAACATGCAGGAGGCCGGTCTCGGATCGCCACGGGACGGAGAGAAGGCCAGTGTAAGTAGAAAACTGAGGCTTTTTTAAAGAAATATTAGAAATAATAGTGACGTGTGTGGGGGGTGGGTTGGGTAGGGGACCTACTAACCCCCAAAGTTTGTTTGCTGGGGCGTGGGGACATTGACCTTGAAAATATATGGGCTTAGAGGGGCAAGTATATGCTATCAATGGGTAGAAACCAATCAGATTCACCCTTTTAATGTTCTACGCAGTGATAAAAACCTTTGGACATAACCCATCATATTAAGCAACCCTCCCGACAATCCGGGGAGAGTCCTTCCTGGATTTAGAGTGTTCGTTACGCATTCCTGCGAGACCACCCCAAACTCCCTCAACTGGCAAGGAATGTCACTCTGCCCGGGTTATCGGAAACTGTTGATTACTGTGGGTTTATGAATATGGGCCAAGCATCGGGTAGACAGTCACTTTGTCAATAATCTAACTTTAAACTAGAAAACTAAAATGGTTCATGCTCTTTCTACCTGGTGGATATTCAATTATACAAGTAGATGTCAGGCTCCTACTGAATAATATTGTAATCAAGCAGGATAATGTGTAAAACACATGACATTGAAGGTATGATGGATGTACTCGATGAATTGCAGGACGAAGGGGGTCTCTCAGCTCTCATTTAGAGGTTTTCCGGTGGCTGGCCGTGCTGGGCAGAGGTCACTTCGGAAAGGTGAGTGAAATCACAATATATTCCAGTTCTAACCTTAAGGCCTCGCCCAAAATATTCAATGGGCCTTCCACCTTACATACAAAGGCTGTCATGATGAGGCGATTGCTTCCGAAACTCTAATTAGGGTCAATTGTATTAATAATGAACAATCTAATTCTGTATATAGGAAGCGGTAGGTGACAAGGTAAAGCTATGGAACTTTCCAGGGACGAGCTGATGGCAAGTTCATTTGGGACAGTTAAAAAAGCCTGGATGAGTTTCTGCAAAAACAAGAATGTTTTGCCAAAGTTACTGGTATTGTAAATAAGTGTAGTTGATCCAGGGATATTTCAAGTGCCCACTGGAGGAGTCAGGAGGAAATTGTTCCCTTATCAATTGGTGGGTTTTGCCTTCCTCTGGATCAAAGTTAGCAGGAAATGTGGGTCTGCTAGATGGGTGGGACTGGATTGGGGACAAAGTCTTATTTCAACCCTCAAATACTTACTACATGTGATCTAAAATTTTTAAAGCTTGACAATGTCAATTCCTATAAAAATCAAGTACCTATACAAACCTTACCATAGACTTCTAGAAACCTATCTAGATATGCAGTCACGACATAACACTAGGCCTTAGTGCACCTGAGGAAGATTGCCAGGCCAATATTTTGATTGGGATCGAAAGACCCTCAGGTGAATGATCATTCACCGACTTTATTTCTGCAAAAGTTCTCATTTAAATCATTGGCCATTGCTTAATCTGCTGCTGATTGTTTAAAATTACAAAGTAGACTAGATTGGATGATCTTTAGCTAATTCACTTGTTTAAAAAAAGTATATATATATTACTGTAGTCTAACTGGCATCAAAGAGTGCTGCCTGAGGAATTGGGGCCCTCATGGAGTAGACCAAATTATCCATACCAACTCTAACAACAGGGACCGGTGAATGTGGGATCTGGTGAGGGAGGGGAGAGGCGACAGTAAGGAAGAACGCGGGCAGAAAGCAGTTTCCGGGCATTGCCATATAAGATGAAAAACAATCTGGCATTTGTTGTGGTGGACTGCTGTGTTAACTGCTGGTCGAGGCTGTTGTTGGTGTGAAAGTTTTTTCTATGTCCAATGTTCCTGTTTATGTATAATACACAACTAGTAGCTATTTGGTCTTAATGTGCGTCAGTAAAGGGGAGGCAAGTAAACGGACGTTCCAGCATTGCTTGGGAGTGTAGCTATGGATCAAGAGCTGCGAAATGATCGAGAATTAAGCCATGGGGGGGCCTGGTGCGCACATCCAATCGCAGGGTTGTTAAGAATTGTTTGGTCTTAGTGCAGGTCGTAAGGTTCTATCTCTGAAGTTCGCATCTACATCGGGTAGTTATCACAGTTTGTAGTTCTGAGAACGTGACCAATATTACCATTTGGGACAACTTGCCCCAGTCGGTATTAATTATATAGCCATCCCCTAGTGTTACTCCGGACATACCATGCAACACTGGGATAAGTTTATTGTCCATAACGGGGTATGTTCGCAGTATCCCTCTAGTTCGGTAATTTGTTAGTTAATTCTAGATTTTAATGTGGCTTGCTTATGTATACTGTCCCTTTAGGTGTTCTGGTATTGGAGCTATATATTAAATGCCATAAAAGGGCGGTGAGATATTTTTGTGAGCAGTTCTCAGCGGGGTTGGGTGAGGAGTCTGGTGAAGCCAAACAAGGAAGATTAGCTGATTGTGAGCCCCCAATATAGAGTTGGTAGGTAGGCAAGATCTCACCATTTGATTTGGGGATTGGAGGTGCTGACGTTGGGACTCGGGGTCTTCTTATTGTTCAGCATAAAAGTATTGGGATTAATGAGTTAAGGGTTTTGAAACATATGATGGTGGGATATACGGTAACTGAGAGGGCTGGTACGCCAGTGTAGTATAAAGTTCGGTAGGGAACACAGTAAAGTTTTGACTAGGTGGATTCTGCCAAAGGATGAGTGGGACCAATTCCAGGCTTGGGTTTTTGTTGCGGGTGGAATTCTAGACGTGGAGAGGAGATATTAAGTGAATAGATGTGGGGCGATTTTGTTAGATAATCCAAGATATTAAAAATGGGTTAACCTATTGTGGATATGTGTTTGTCGTCAGCGCATAGCTTTGTTGGGTTGGATATGGTCCATTGGGTAGTATTATGACGATTTGTCCCATTAAATAGGTAAGCAAGAGGTGCTGCCGTAAGGTGTAAGAATATTGAAGGTAGCTGTGGTCTGCGGGATTTTCTCGAAGACATATTATATCGGTGCATAGAGGCCTAGACGTTCCTATATTGGTTTAAAACTTTTAATTCTGTTTATTATAGCCAGAGTAACGTAGCTAGAGCTCTATGGAACGAGCAAAATATGGTGGCAAACCATGCCGGGTGCCTCTATGCAGAGAAAAAGTTGTGGAAAAGTTTCCATTGACATTGAACTTGGGGCTGTGTGGGTGTTGATGGGTGAGATAAAAACTTTGTATCCATTAACATAGCTGTGCCAAAACCAATTCCATCTCAGTGCTTGCAAAAGGTGTGGCCAACTCGATTACTGGGAGGGGATCGATAAGTAGGAAGGCCTTATTGGCATATAATGAGGAGTATTGTACGGTCGCCGGAAGAGTTGTATGTGGTCCATATGTGTTGTAATAATGCTCTGCGTAGATAATGAGTAGATTACCCGGCATGAATCGGTCATTTTTGGTTGATTGTATCTTAAGGATAAAAATCAAGTTCGGTCTTGGGCAAGGATTGGGCAGCAAGTATAGTTTAATCTGCGTATGTCAATAGGGAAATGGTCGGTAGACGTGCATGCGGGGATTTTTGGCCGGGTTAGGGAGGAACTATGTATCACATTGTACAGTGAAAGGGGGTTTGAGAGAAGCCAAGCAGTAAGTGTGTATGGTTGTTAAGTTTTTAAAAAATTTTGTCGAGAATGGGTTTTAGAGGTTGAGTTGCTATCTTTTTGTAAATCAATTGGTAGCCCTTGGGGCCAAGAGGCCTATTATTTGGCACATGGGTTGATGGCGTTCTTGTCTAATTTCAAGGAAGTGTGATAGAGGTTTACAGAGCCATTTTTTGTTCTTACTTATAGTGGCAGTCGACGATCTGTTTTGGTAAACTATTATGGAGCTATTCGGGTGTACAATGTATTTTGGGGGGTAGTCTGTACGGCGGTAAATTTATCTAATATAAGCCCAGCATTCGGTCTGCTGAGCAGTTTAACATATGGCGGTAAGTTTCTAATATAACCCAGCATTCGGTCTGCTGAGCAGTTTAACATACGGCGGTAAGTTTTCTAATATAAGCCAGCATTCGGTCTGCTGAGCAGTTTAACGTACGGCGGTAAGTTTTGTAATATAAGCCCAGCATTCGGTCTGCTTAGCAGTTTAACGTACGGCGGTAAAAAGGGGGGGGGGGGGGGGGGGGGGAGGGGGACCCTCGTGGGGTTAAACTGCTCAGCAGACCGAATGCTGGGCTTATATTAGAAAACTTTCCGCCGTATGTTAAACTTCTCAGCAGACCGAATGCTGGACTTATATTAGAAAACTTACCGCCGTACGTTACTGCTAAGCAGAACCGACTGCTGGGCTTATATTACAAAACTTACCGCCGTACGTTAAACGCTCAGCAGACCGAATGCTGGCTTATATTAGAAACTTACCGCCGTATTTTAAACTGCTCAGCAGACCGAATGCTGGGCTTATATTAGAAAACTTACCGCCATATGTTAAACTGCTCAGCAGACCGAATGCTGGGCTTATATTAGAAAACTTACCGCCGTAAGTTAAACTGCTCAGCAGACCGAATGCTGGGCTTATATTAGTAAACTTACTGCCGTACATTAAACTGCTTAGCAGACCGAATGCTGGGCTTATATTAGAAAACTTACCGCCGTATGTTAAACTGCTTAGCAGACCGAATGCTGGGCTTATACTTCTAAAAAAAACTGACCCAGCGTACATGTTGGACAACTGTGTGGATCGATCACTTTGTGATCAATATTTGAGGTGGGAGGCGAATGGATGCCATGGTTTTTAGATTATACATTTGATGGACAAGTCTCCGGTCTTGTCTAGTATTTATTAACTATAAAGCTGGTTACAAACTGTATCAACCTTTGAAAGGTGACAGACAGAATATGTATTCTTTGAAAGATATTGTTGCATATGGTCCCAAATGTTCTCCCTTTATACTTTCTAAGTATAGGATGATTGTTTGGGACTGCCATACTACCTACGACCATCTCCCTATACTTCAGTAAAGGGAGCTGACGGTGATATTTTGGGGGCGTAATGACCTTTTCTGATTCTGACGCTGAACTACATAGGCATTGGAAACATTGGTTTGGTGGGCCCACACAGTACTGAAAAAGGACCAATCTTGTCGGTACCAACGGAATTGGCCCTTTAACGGTAATGTGTGTACCCAGCTTTAGGACAGCACAATGCTCATTTTATATTGCTCCATCTCTTAAAAGATAACATTTTCATTGTTATTTGGGATTGTACTTACTGCTTATAATTTTACTCAGTGACAGTTAGGGCTGCTGCCTATACTGTAAAGGCTCAAGCATGTGTAAAGGCTGGTACACACGTTACAATTCTTCCTCCTGACCCACCATTCGAGACTTTCGGCCAGGAGGAAGAACTGTTAGCCGTGACCGATAGAGGGTTGCATGATCAGTCATGGTTTTCCGACCCGTCCGATTGGTCGGAGCCGCCATACAATAATTCGGCCTGACCAACCGAAACACTGAAATCTTCAGAAATAAACTCAATTATTAGTAAACTAGACAGTTAAGCCCGTTAAATAACAGGCGCTAGACATTAAGTCTCTCTCTCCCGATGCACGCATATAGTTCCAGCCATGCGCTGGAGCCCACTATCTCCCCCTCTCAGCCTCTGCCATTTCCATATCGGCACCTCTAAGGTAAGCGTCCAGCATGCACATGCGCAGAAGCCGAAAGTCACACACACACAGACTCAGTGACACACAGTTGGGCTTTTATTATATAGGATGAGCTGAGACAGTTAAAAGACAACTATACTCACCCACTGTTCACCGATGGTTAGTACCCAGGGTAAGGACCTAAACTGCCAGGTCCTCATCACTGGTTTTGCCTTCTATCTTCTGCAATACTAACCTAAAGTTTGCTTCATGGCTTCTTTCTCCATTCAGTCGGTGACTCCGGCCAATGAGAAGACACACTTTGTAGAAGTGTGTCTTCTCATTGGCCAGGATTGCGGAAGTGGAGTCAGAGCCATAAAGCAAACTTCAAGTAAGTATTGCAGAACCCAGTGGTAAGGACCTGGCAGAGGTGAGTATAGATGTCCTTTAAATGTACTCCCTAATCCAGATGGTTGGTCTGGCTACAACATGACCCTTTGCTACAATGTAAATTTAACAAGAAGTACTGCATTGCAGGGAGTTTTAATAAAGCTGTTTGAAAGGCTAGGTACACACCATACAATATTTCAGCCGATACTGTGTATCGCTTGGTCAGCTGAAAATGTTGCATGGTGTTGGTGCCAACGGCCCTCAACCGATCTCTGTCGCCCGTTCATCTAATCGGACGAACGGGAGATTGGGTATGCTGGTAAATCACGGGCGACCATGTGGTTCACGATCAGTCACAGCGAACTTTTGATTTGTCCCGGACAACCATTCGCTAGAGGCATCCTTCGTGTACCCAGCCTAAAAGCTTGGCAGTAGTAGGAAAATAAAAGAACAACTGTTGGACTAATCATCTAATAATCAGTCTAGCAATATGTATCTAATGCGTGTTAGAATAAGATGGTTAGTATTGGCATTAGAATCCTTTTACTGGCTTAATTTCAGCATCAATAAAATGGAAACTGAGGTTTGCCCAGCTGGGCATGTTTAAAACATTATCTCAGACACTGCCTGCTAGTTCAGTATCAATTTACAATAATGATTGCTCCCAAACCTATTTTAGAAAATCAGTTGGTCCAGTTTACCAATCGATAGGTCACCACAGCAATATAGGGCATACTGTATCTCTGCCTGTATGTGCACAGCCTTATTGCACTTCATTCTACAAGGCTTTTAACCAGCCACAGAGACACAAACTTTAACCTAAAGCAGGGTGACATCAGTGTGTCCAGTCATGCTATCCCATGTGAATCAGTCATTTGTTTTTGTATGCTACGGAGATGCTAGCGGAAATTTTCACATCACATTTGAAAATTTTAATGTGAAAATCCTTTCTCAGCCAACTGACACTGAGAAAGGAGCTGAATTAACAGTCAGTCTGATAGGGGTCTATGGTTGCTCTGACAGTGTTTTCTAATGGACTTCTACTGGACTTGTGATGGCAATACAGAACAGAAATGATGATTATATATTGAAATATTTTATTTCAGTTGCAAATCCTGAGCTTACAAAAAAGATCTGAGTCTTTGTTCTTTCAGCTGATTTATTGAGTGTTCAGGCAGATTTCCAAATGGCTGTACTGTACATCAGGGTTGATGGTGAAAACAGCATAATAAATAAACTGCTTAATCATAAAGCCCAAGAGATCACATTATGCTTAGTGATGGTTGGAACATTTAAGCAAGAAACAAACATTCTAGAGTTAGAAAAAAACCCAGGGCTAGGCCACACTTGTGCATTTAAACACACAATCCGATTGGGTGTGATTCGCATGCACTCCGATTCCACCCCCTCAGTGTGTGCGCAATGCATGCGCTCTGTGTGTCCTCGGCAGTGAGAAATGGAAAGAAACAGAAACTAAAGGAATGTGACCAAGTTCCTGGATTTGTCTGCAGTCATTTGCTTTGAAGAAAAATCATAAATACTAAACCTCATTTCCATTTATTGACATGAAACATAAATGGCATGTCCTCCCTTCCACAAAATTTCATACCTTCCCCACACACCGAAAACCCAACCTGGCAATATATGACTGATATGACATGGTATTGTATAGAACAGAAGGCCATACACAGCTCGACTTGTGATTGTCAGAGAGGTGGAAAGGCCCAGGCACTAATCCAGTTTAAATCATTTTACTGTAACAAGTGTATCGTATATAGTACAGCATTTTAGGTTAAATAAAGACACATCTATCCAGTCCAGCATACTTAGCAATACCCACATTTCCTGTGTAACTCTTGAACTAGAGGAAGGCAAAAAAAATAGTATGAAGGGGAAAAAACTATTTCTTACACTAGGCAGACATTAGATAGGTTGCACCTGTGACGCCAGGCAAAATTAGCTGGCCACACCTTCCAACTGTTCCAACCAGGCAATCAAAAGTTTTGCTTTTGCAGTCACAGTACTGTTTGGGCCCCCTTCCATTCTTTATGTTGTGATAGATAGGTTAGACATTCATCTAAAAACAAACGTCTAATCTAAAGATCGCATTTTACAAGCTGCAGTTCTGTACTTGAGACGTTCCATTCTGGCCCATTCATTTTGTAATCGCTTGTTGATTGCAAAAAAAGAATGTGCTAGGCGGTTCTTAAGCTTCGTACACACGTCAGATCATTTTCGTACAAAGTGCCCGATGAACGTTCAGCAACCGTTATACACGACGCCTGTACATACATCAATGATAATGGATAGATAATGTTCGTTGGTAAAGGTGTTACGTGATGTACGTATTAAGTGGCGTTTGGAATATCCCGTAATCTCGAAATGTTGCACATGTGTATTTCTTTCAATCTTCCATTACACTCTACCGATAATCTGCCGACTATGTGCAAACAAATGACAATTGGCAGAATGAATCCGCCAGGCTGATCATCGGAAAAAGCCGAGAATAGTCGTGGATCGTTGGTCTTAGAAGATCATTAAAGCTTAATTTTCGCACGAATGTCGCACGATGGGTCGTTCGTCTGGCAAAAATTATCTGACGATCTGACCAGGCTTTAGACAGATTAGATGTCTAATCTACCTAATATCTAAGTAGTGTATGGACACCTTACTCAAAGTAGCAATCGGAAATATCCCTGCATCCACTCTTCTGTATCAATACCAGCTACATTCTTTATTTTTTTTAAACTCATCCAGACTTTTTTATTTTAACTATTCAATGAACCTGCCATCTCCATGTCCACTGGAAGACAGTTCCATAGTTTTATCGTTCTCACAGTGAAGATGAAGACTGAACTTCTTTTCTTTGAGTCTTAGGGGATGTCCACATGTCCTCTGACATGTCCTATTGGTGAGCAATTCACCAGATAGTTTATTGTATGGCCCATGAAAGTGTACTATTCTGTTCTTAAGATTTTCTGTTATTTTAAGAACGTTAAGTAAAGGAGCTATGTCTCCCGTTTTTCAGTTAATTTAACAGCCAGGAACCTAAATAGAAAACTCACGAGCGCAACCCACTACTGGCTCCTCTGACATTTCCCATCTGTTTCCAGCTATGCGCGATATAGTTTCGTTAAAGTCGTAAAGAGTCGGGATTTGTCAGAGGAGCAAGCGGTGGATCGTCTTGTGGATTCGTTTTCTATCTTCAGGTAAGACATAGCTCCTTTACTTAACGTTCTTCAATTAATGCAAAAAGAGGATTCGTTCATGTTCTGAGTGAACCTATGCTTTTTTACGTCACTAATAAATTAAATAGGGAATACAGGCTTTGAAACTCCCTTTTCAGCAATATGCAAATAAGGATATGCTGAAACCGGTCTGTAGTTGGCGCTCTGGTTTTGCATTTAGCTTGTGGAATGCTGTAAGTCTTTTTAAAGATATAGCTTTCCTAAGAGCTTCCATGGAAACATGGTAAATACCCCAAAGTCCTTGTTCCTTATTTTAATGTTATTATACACAGTGATTACATCCCCGCGCAAGTGCATTTTCTCTGGTACATTATTGTATTTTCATAGTCAAGCTCCCCCTTATTAATTTAGTTTTCCTCTTCTGAACTCTTTCCATTTACAAGATGTTTTGTATACAGGATTCCAAAACTGCATATTCCAGTGCTACTTATGGGGGATTCATTTTTAATTTATTGCAAACACCATATGTGAAACTTTGTGCTTTTCAAATACGTTGTTTGTTTTTATTTTAGGGTTTTTTTAACGGATGTCCGAATGGTGCTGGAGGAGCCTCTGCATTAATCAGTGGGAGGATACCCAATGTTAGATGGTAAGTACTAGTGGTCAAAGCTATTTATCCCTCTGTGTCACTTTTATAACAGTGTTAATATGTTGTGTTTACTTTGTCTCCTAATTGTACAGAGTTTAGAAATATAAGGATATTTGTTAAATGAAGCACATTAACTTTAATTGATGCTAACATAATAATGTAATAATATGCATTCAATATACTTTGGTCTAGGATTTCTGGCTCTACTTAGACACAGGCACACGCAGTTATACCCTGACACAATCATACTGTTACATACAGGCATTTGCAGTTCTGTACATCCACAGGAAATACAGGGAGGGACCAAAAAAGAAAGGCAGCCACTGCTGTGTGTATGACACAGAGATCTATCCTGCTTGTGACTGCTGAGAGGCAGAGGTGACACCCCAAGTGTGAGTGTCACAACTTGTTGTGTCATATCATGCCACAAACTCCAAATGGGACAAAGATGCAGGACGGCGGGGTGCAGGTGTGTATATAAGGGGACCTGACACTATTTCTGGGAGAAAATTAGAGAATTAGCTAGAAAAGGAAGAGAGTTATTTGTGTCTCATTGAGAAAGATTTAACATTGTGTGTGTGTTACTGAGACTGACCCAAGTTATTCATATGCTCCCAGGGTCTGGAATGTTGTAGATGTCTGAACGTGGTTGGGAGGGGACTTGGAGTATTGTGAGTGAGTTATTGTGTCAACTGATTGGGGGGTTGGGCGGATGGAATGGTGCAGGTGTCAATGCGTTATTGGGAGGGGCAGTATTTTGTATGACTGAATACCCTAACAGAATGGGATGCAGGTGTAAATTAACCCATTGTCATTCTGTGTGTGCGTGTAATGGGAGGGGCTGGTAAAGGCTGAACTTCAGTATCTGACAATAATCCCCGTTATTTTAGTCTAACTCACAGGAACATTAGAACAGTTGGTGTTTAGTCTCATCTCCATGGACATTATGTCTTTATTCAAACTTAGAAATGACTATCATTTAAGAGTTGTCTATGAGCTGTGTATGTTGTTAATATAAAATGTGTCACATCCCAACTAGAGACTGGCAGTAGGGATTGTGTTGAGGCCCTGATGACACAGTGAGATCTACTTTATATCACTGGAGGGAATTACACAGCTGCAACTGTGTTTATGTTCAAATGACCCAGGTCCTTCCTTTATAATTATAACAGACAAACATGGAATTGGGTGGGCTTTGATTCTAATGAGGTTGATTTGTTTCTGAGCATTGTAAAGCATTCCATAGAGAAATATAATCTCGCTACACATGTTAGATTGGGTGATGTCCAACTTGCGACCCTCCAGATACAGGGCCAGCCTTTGAAATGGGCGACCTGTGCGGCCGCATTACCAGGGGAGCGCCAGCCGGAAGTAATAAACCAAAGTTATGCATCATTGCCACAGCCCCCCAGTTATGGTCTTGCAGATCAAATGCTGGTATCAGCACCACCCAAAGACAAAGCTCCAACACACATAAGCCTTACTTAAGATGTATGTGTTCTTTTCTGTCAGTGTATTTAGTGCGTTACGTGTTAATTAATGATGTACACACGATATATATACAAGCACGCACTGTAAGCAGCATCCAGCAGTGTATTGTGTGGGCCAGCGGGTGTTTTGAAGGGTGTGATAGGAGTGCTATTCACCCTAAAGCCGGCCCTGTCTGGATGTTTTGAAAACTCGCAGCAAGGAATGCTGAATATTGCAGTTTTCTATCTGGAAGGACACAAGTTTGACATCCCTGCATTAAATAATTGTTGGCCATCAATCTTAATATATGGAGATATAAGCAATGCCTCTAAGCAATGGGCATTGTTCTCCATGTTGCAGAAGGTCTCCCGGTTTCCCCTACCCCCGTAGAACAGAACAGGTTGCTCGGCTAATGCCAAACAACTTGTCTTTATAGTGATTGTTAGATAAATACTGTTGAAGCGATAGATAGATAGATAGATAGATAGATAGATAGATGCATGTCTTTTAAATAAATGAATATCTTTTAAGGATAATGTTAAATACCATACCAGCCCTTTTGCTGGACTTTTCTACTGCATCTTTCATTAAGACCTTCCGTCACGGGAATTAACATTAAGTTCATATCAGTGTGTCGCACCATTGTGCTTGGGTGATTAGTGCATTTCCTTTATATTGGCCAAGTTTTGATCTTAAAACAGGAAACAAGACAGAGAGTTCAAGGATGTGAGGGAGTGACAGCAGCTACATGGCACAGAAAGAGTTAATAAACATCAGCACGGTGGCTCAGTGGTTAGCACTGATGCCTTGCAGCGCTGAAGTTCTGAGTTTGATTCCACCCTTGGACACATCTGCAAAGGAGTTTGTATGTTCTCCCCGTGCTTGCATGGATTTCCTTCGGGCACTCTGGTTTCCCCCACAATCATAAAGACATACCGTACTGATAGGTTGTATGTGTGAAATAAATGTGCTTAGATTGTAAGCTCTTCGGGGCAAGGTGAATGTATACATGTAATTGTAAAGCACTGCGGAAGATGTTGGCGCTATATAAATCCACAATAATAATAATAATCCGTGGGTTGATTGGCAGTGGAGGGAATATATGAGCAGCTGCCTAGGACACTAGTAGAACATTTTCAGAGGGTCAAACTGTAGGGACCATTGTTATAGCTTTGTGGGGTTAATGAACTGTTGTTCTTTGTTTTTTCAAAGTGCCTTAAAAGGACAGAGTTAATAGGTGTACAGTAAGCAGAGCAGGGAGTGAGGCAGGAAGTAAAGCAATACAGGAAGCCAGCAAATGTGTGACCATATGTGTGTGAACATGTGTGTCTGTATGGCATTGCGTCTATTTGTACTTACCCTCCTGTTTAACTATTGTTACTGGTTTAGCTGTGTGTTACTATTGTATTTATTGCAGTAGGGTGTATATTTTCATGACTGAGTGGACAATACATTAGTTTATTCTGTGCATTATTGTAGGACCAACACCTCACCTCCTACCCTGTAAGCCAAAATGCCTAAAAAGAGTCTGTAACAGTAATTACAGTATTCATCAAATAGGTATAAAAGAATTAATTAACACACTTATGGCATTATGATATATTTACATATACTTAGGGCTCGTTCACACTAGAAACTGACAGAAATGCACAGCATGTGTTTCTGTCAGTTTGTATCCATTTTTTCCATACATTTGTATCCATTTTTTAACAATGTGTATTCCATAGATTTCTATAGAAAATGCATGGAAAAAACGGACAGAAAGGGCACAGCCACACTGTAACGCAAACGCAGTCGCACATGGAATCGCATGCGATTTCGTTGCATTTGCACATGCATTTTCATTAAGTATTGAAAAACGCATGCGATTGCGATTTAAAATGCGGAACGCAAATCGCAAATGCAACGCACCCGAAAATGCGATGCATTGTGGCGTTTTCAATGATATGAAAAAAACACAAACGTATGCGCAAGCGCAAACGCAAGGAGAGCGCAGCAGTGTGGCCTAGCCCAAATGCTGCATGCAGTGTGTTTTTTAAACAGACTGGAACGGAACGGATTATAACGCAGCAGTTGTGAACGATATTATGAAATCCTGTGGGGTTTTACTGTCTGTCCATTTTTTTAAACGCACCTGCGTTTGAAAAACGGATACAAACTGATGTGTAACAGATTTATCCATCAAACGATATGCAGGCAATAGTGCTGATCAGTCCTTAAGGCCACTGAATGTGAGTACTTCAGGAACAATTATAGGGGACACAGTAACTTGATCATAGATCGTAGATTATTTTCTCTTCCAACTACTACTATGCTTATCCATGCTCTCATCCTAATCCATGTCTGGATTATTGTAACCTTCTGCATTGAGGACTTCCTGCTTCCCATCTTTCTCCTCTTCAGTCCATACTTAAGTCTACTGCACACATTTGTCTCGCTCTCTAACAATCGGCAAATTAAATCTCCTCTCTGCCGTAAATCTACCTGGCTCCCCATTAAACAATGCATTATCTACGAAATGCTTCTCTTAACATTTAAATCCCTTCACTCTGCAGCTCCTTTGTATATTTTTTCTCTTGTGTCCCCTTATGTCCCTGCCCGTACCCTCCGCTCATCACAGAACCATCTCTTATATAGTCCCCCCACTCACACTGACTCCTCTTGCCTTAAAACTTAAAAATTCTATTCCCCTCTCTCTACGTCAAGAAACCTCAATAAGCAAGTTTAAATCTAACCTGTCAAGCTATGTCTCTGAGCACAGCACAGCATAGGACTGTTGATACTGCACCAGTTATTACTTTAGCACTTCCACCCTTTCCTATGTATCTGTATGTTACCCACCTAAGTAGATTGTAAGCTCTAAAGGTCCTGACCCGCGGCGCACGAATGAACGTTTCGGCTGATAATCGGCCCGTGTGTAGGCCAAAATGGTCGTTTGTTCAGAGGTCCGCCAAGTCAGTCATTCAACGACCCCCAAACGAACGACCGTTTCGCCCAATAAAGCTCCTACACACTGGCCAATTATCGTCCGAAACCTTTGTTCGTACACATTGTGCTTTGCGGGTCGGGACCCGCGATCGCATGTGTGTACGAGCCTTAAGGAGCAAGGGCCTCTTTCCTCATGTTACATGTTTTAATAAGCACTTGTATATTTAGTGATGCTCATACTTATTTATATGTTTATGTATTTATTTACTGTCCCCCTGGTACGACTTTTTGTATTTTATATTGTACAGCTCTGCGTCCCCTAGTGGCGCTATATAAATAAACATATATATACATACATGCATACATACATACATCATACCAGTACTGTAATTACAAAGGCAGCCACCATACTTTGTTCTGTAGTTGTTGGGGACAGCACAGCCATGTGCAATGTGGGTGTCTGCTGTATCATACCATTGAAATGGGGGCTGTTTCCGTTTGGGTTTCAAGTAAACTCCAGACACAGGTTACAATGCGTTTCTGCAGGAGTGCTGCTGAACCCTCAGGAGGGCCAGCTCCCTGTATTATAAATCTGTATCTACACACATTGCAAGAGATACTTACCGTATGTGTTTCAAAGCCTAGTATATTACTGTCTTATACATACAGGTTTATTTAATAAAAGGTGCAAACTTTTGCTTTTGCTGGTAATCTGCAGCAACCAATCAGATTTTATTAAATATTTTCTAACTGTAGTAGACCAGCAAATATGTATAATCTGATTGGTTCCTGCCAAGTAACAGTACAAGCACATTTTTGCACATCTTATTAAATAAGCCTTAAAGTGTTCTTTGGAATGTTGGCAATAATGAGATTTATAAATTAGATTTATAAAAGATGTGAACAACAGGTAAGCAGAACCCAATGTAAAATGAATGTGGGTGTGAGAATGGCACCCCAGCCAGTTACCAGTCCACTTTTTGGTTCTGCTCCAGACCACCCTTATTCTTCCCTGGACCACCCGTGTCCTGCCCATTCACACACACAACCCTCCCCATGTTCAGTGATCTCGATTGTACTTGATTGTACTTCCTGCTTCTAGTTGATAATGTATTTAAGGTTCCACAATTTGATTTTGGAATGTTAGTTTCTTCCTATACATGGTTGAATTTAATTGGAAAGAAAAGTAACACAGGAATAGATAGTTTCAAAATTTATTATCCTATTAATCATATTAAAGCACAAATTTGTATGTATGGACTTAGCTTGTATGCAGCACTACAAAAATATATAGATAAATACATATATATGTACATTAATTAGTATACAAGTGCTATAATATTAAACAAATAGTCTTTTGCACTCTATCCAAGTGTGGGTGCTGACTCCTCTATATCCAAACCTTGGTGGACCATAGATATCAGAAATCAACAGAATAGAGGGTCACAGTCCAAAGAAACTTCACAACTGTTATTAGTGACCCCAAATCATATCACACAACGTTTCGGGGGGAATAACGTGCCCCCTTCATCAGATCCTGAGGAAGGGGGCACGTTATTCCCCCCAAAACATTGTGTGATATGATTTGTGGTCACTAATAAAAGTTGTGAAGTTTCTTTGGAGTGCGACCCTCTATTCTGTTGATTTACAAGTGCTATAAACCTTAACACATGAGGAAAATGTCCCTGCTCCATTGTGCTTACAATCTAGTTAGGTGGGTAACATACAGATATATAGGGAAGGTGTTACAATCTAGTTAGGTGGGTAACATACAGATACATAGGGAAGGTGCTCTACTGAGAATTCATGGAATGTCAAAAAAAAAAATTTTGTTAAAACAATCATATACTGTGCTGGTGATCTAAGATTTTAACCTGCTGATTTACTTTTCTTGATGAAGAGAAAAAGAAATAGAATTCCACAGGAGAAAAAGTTTTCAGGTGGAAGGAAGCAGTGTGGTCTGTATAAGAGAGGGTTCTGTTATGAGTGCAGGGACATATGGGGATAGAGAAGAAATATAAGATGGTTCAGCAGAGTGAAGGGAATTAACTGTTAAGAGAAGGATTTTATAACCAATACATTGTTTAATGGGGAGCCATGTAGTTGTCTGGAACAGGGGAGAGTTAAGTTCCTGTTTAATTTCTTACGAATATGTTAACCCTTTTCAAATATGTGAGACGGAACTACAGCCAATAAGCAGTGAATCTTCTCTTATAGTGGTGAACAAAAGACTTAAGGCAACCCTATTAAGCAAACGTCTCCCGGAGGCCAGGTAGGAGGCAGAGTCCTATATGGACTCTGCTATCCTCCTGGTGGGCAGTTTTTGGGACTTTGGGGGGGGACTACAGGATAACCATATGGATCTGGGATGTGAGGTAAGGATTAAGCTACACTAAATGATGGGGCCAGTAGTGGGGGGGGTTATAGTTTTGGGGGTGGACATGCCCTTTAAAGAGTATGTCCACCCCGAAACAAAAATTTAGTATGTTGTAGGAAACCTCCCAAAACCTCAACCTCGCAAGGTTTATACCTGTGAAAACTGTCCCCAAATGTACTTTCCAACCTGGTATAAACCTTGCATGGTTGAGGTTTGGGGGGTTCCCTACAATATTTTGGGTTGGGGGTTGGACATACCTTTTAATACTTTAGGCTTGGTTGTTGTCTCATATGCTACTGTTATTTCTTCTTCTTACTTCCTTTTTTATTCCCGTTGTCTTCTTTTCTTTTTTTCTTTCATCCCTTTCTAAATTCTTATTGAGCATTGTAACATATCAGTGTAGTTATAAGTGAGATATCTACAGGGCATCTTATAATCCATAAAAGGGCAGGTTCCAGCTCACTGTCTTAGTCACCATATAGCAAAGTCCCTTAAAAGCCTGCAAAAGAAACAAGATAAAGATTAACCAAAAACACTGAATTCATACACGTAAAACTCTTAAAAGAAAAATAAAACCTGAAAATCTCACCTGTAGTGCAAATGAGCCACAGGGCGTAGATTGCTGAGGGATCTCTGTAGAAAGTGAGTGTTGGTCACAGCTTCTTGAAATTATTTCTAATTCTTTGGTATCATCAAGATGAAGGATGTTGTGACGGTGGGTAATGCAATCAAGCGAGGGTTCTTGACATAAATCTGCATTTCCCACTGTGTCCTTGGGTGCAGAATTGCTACATTGTGATTCCTCGGTTGACAGGCTTGTTTCCAGTTCCACAGGCTTGTCATCCTTATGCTGATTATTGGAAATGAATGGGTGGCTAAGAGCAACTTCAGGAGCAATTCTCTCATTGGCATCCCATGTCAGCATTTTTTTAACTAGATCTATCATATTCTTAATGTCAGATGTATCATCAAGAATAGAGTCAGTCTTAAAATAAAGAGTCTCGAGTTCATCCAATGAAGTTAGGATGTACATCCTTTTTTCTTTTGAATTTGTTTCCATTTCAAATTTTTCTGGGTGTCCATTGGATCTAATGATTTAAATCTTGTTTTTTGGTGAAATAGTAAGACTTACTGGCCACATTAAGCAAATAACTACTAGACTGGCCATGGGTGTCACAGATATAACGAGTCATGTTATACTCATGGTCTGCAGGGTAAAGAGGTTTCCCAAGGAACAGCTCAACAATAAAGCAGCCAAAGGACCACATATCAATTTTGTCACTGCAGGGCAGGCCTAGGAGAACCTCGGGTTCTCTGTACCAACGTGACTGTATATATGGCTCTTTCTTATTATTGAGCTCATTTAAAAACGTAGCATTCCCAAAGTCAATTATTTTGACCTTGAAATAATTATTTTCTTGGTTAACCAGCATAATATTTTCTGGCTTTAAATCTGCATACACAACTGGAAGTTCTTTTAACTTAACCAGAGCCTCAAGCAATTGTGATGTTATGGTTCTAATGTGCTTGATGGGGAGTAGGAAAAACACATTGTCTGCCTGATAGTCATGGAGACTTTGACAGATAAGCTCAGATACTAATTAGAGATACATATTGTCTTTGAAAGACTCATAGAACTCTACCATGTGTTGTCCATCTTTCCCATCATCCTTTATGGCATTTAGCGCTTTGATTTCTTCCTCAAAACATGATCCTTCCTATTGGATCATTCTTCAGAATTTTAATGGCTACATAGTCTCCATTGCTTTTCTTCCAGCTCTTTGACACCTTTCCAAATGCCCCTCTACCAAGAATTGTAATTATATGGTAACATTCAGCTGGAGACCGTAACAAAATCGTGTCAGTCATTGTCTCTGAATGTAATTAGAAGTTATCTTCTAGCTAAGGAATTAGTGGAAGAGTTACCGTTTTATCTAGAAATATTAGGACATCTTTTCCCATTGAGTATAATGAGCACAATCCTCAAACATAAACATTTCAAGGTTTCAGGTTCATGTGAACAAATACCAACTGTTTATTCTTTTAAATTTTAACTAAGTGTTGTGCCACTTTCCACAATGCAGCTGTTATTTCAGATTAGAACGTCAGTTGTATATTTGCATCAGGGATACACTAGAAGCTTTTTAAAGGGCAACAATTTCCAAAAAAAACCCTCTGTAAGGAGCCTGTCTCCCCATTAGCCAGTCCGGAAACAATCCTAGACTAAGAAAATGGGGTGCAAATTGAGCAGCTTGTTACAGAAGCCATAGAGAGAACCCTAGCAGTTAAGGTCCTCACCTTGGTTTCTCTCTTGTGGGGGGTGTTAGTAAGGGTATAATTGCCCTTTAAATTGGGATCTACCACTAGCCTTGAGACAAATTTTGTGCAACCCCTATCGACTCCCAGCCATTTTTTATGAGCAGACTAGCTCTTAATGACAGCAGTCACAGTTAAGGTGGCCATAAACTCTAACGTTAAGGAACAACGGGATTTACCCATTATCGTCAGTGTGTATGTGATCTTCCCGACCTATTGTACTGGCACCGAACAGCCGTAGACGTAAAATTTCCATCGGATCTGATTGTACTGTGTATGGCCGCACGATCCCTATACCTCTTATGGGGATCGGTCGGGTATGTGTGTGTGGCCCTACAGCATGTGTGCCGACAGATACCAATGTGATCTGTCAGCACACATGCTGTTGAAATCGCATGTGTATGGCCACTTTAAGGGTGTGGGTCTCTCTTCCATCTGATAGGGATGTTGATGTTTGGTAAACACATACTGTATAGGGATAATAAAAGTTCTTATCGTTGAAAATGGTGGTAATTTTGCTCCAACCAATCAGATGTTAGTTTTCAACAAAATACAATTCTCTAATATCTGTCTGTGACTAATATTTTGTAATATCTGTCCATGTCCATGAATTTTCTATGTAATAACATTTATCCACATGTGACTGTTCTTATGTTTATCCTGTGTAAAGCAGAGACTGCACATTCTTCTTTATTACATTAATATACAGAATGAAGCTTTATGTGCCATTTAAATTTGTGCTTCAGAAATAATTTCTACACGTGTATTAAACAGGTCGGCATATGTGATCCCAGCAGGCTGACAGGAGATATGGAGGGGAGAGGAACAGAGCCAAAATCTGCAGAGAGGCAGCAAGGTAGGATGCAGGAAATATGCACAAAAGATGATATGGAGGTAGCAAAGGAAAAAGGAAGAACAGTAAAACATGAGGACTCCAAAGAGGAAATAGAGGGTCTGGACAGGGGTGACCGGCATGAGATGGAGGGAGAACGAGGTGAATTTCATGCAATGGAGGGAGAAAGAGAGCGCTTACGCAAGGAGATTTGCAAAGAATTGAAGATAAAGGAAGGTGCTGAGAAACTTCGAAGAGCTACTACTGAACGCAAGAACCTGGGACATGTGGAGACCATGTTAAGGACATGTGAGAGGAAACTGGAGAGCCTTAAACAGGAACTGGGTGAATTAGAGGCCACTCCTACTTCCCCCCTCTCTAGTGGAGGTACAGTATACAACACATGTGTACCCTCTGATAAAGAGATGTATTTGTACTCATCTTGTTTTAATTTATTTCACTGTCCCCCAGCCCATCCTCTATCTCCAGAATTCCTGAGCCATACACAGCAAACTCGGCTAACGGGGTTAGAGCGCCAGCTGGACATTGAGCTGAGAGTGAGAGGAGGAGCAGAGAACATGATGCAGATGTACAGCCAAGGAGGAGCCAAAGTAAGTGGAACTAACAGTACGCGGTCACTAGTCACGTACAGGGGGGTGACCTTGACCGAGGGAAGTTTTTGGTCAGGTCCGAGCGTACCTGAGATTGATAATGAACGTTCGTTCCTGCGCAACACACTTTAAATATAAAGGGACAATTATGTTGGATATGACAGAATCTTCCCTCGATCGTTATAGTGTATACCCAGCTTTAGATTCCTTCTTGGATGGGCAGAATATGCAAGATTAGAGTTGGTAACTGCATCTTATGTGGGCAGGTGTATTTACTTATATCCTTGTCTAGTTTGGTTTACTGGGGGCATGTATCATTTAAAAAAGAGAAGACTGGTTTGTTTTTTTTGCTGGGGTAGCTAGATGGACTGTTGTCTTTTTTCAACCCTAAATTAACTGTGTAAACGTTTATAGTTTCTAAATGACTCTTTTGAGTCCTTTTCCCAATATATGGACTGAAGCAATTTTACTTTTAAGTAAAATTTTCATTATGGTTTTTAAAAAAAATCCTAATTTCAGTGATTTATTAAGGGGGAAACAGAAATGTTTACATCTACATTAACAGTAGACTTGCTTATCCAATAAAGCTTGTCAAACAAAATGTCAGCACTTACACTAAGCACCTGACTGCCAGCCATAGACTGGTATTAGTTGCTTCATTAGCATCGATCGTGCGGTGCAATGAGAATTCTTAACAATGCAAGAGCGTCTGTTCTTGTGAATGTTTAATGGCCATTGAAAGCAACACTGGAGAGAATACATTGCAATTATCTAGATATAAAGGGGAAGGTGTGATGCATTTTAAGATTGTGGCAGTGATGTAGGAACTTCGGCACTAAGGATGTTTAAAAACCACAACTTCTAGCTTGCCTTGGCTGCATTCTGCAATCAAGGCATGCTGGGAGTTGTAGTTTTCAAACATCTGGAGTGACATAGGTCGACATGACTGTTTTATGGGATGAATTTCTGGTAGGAGATCAGTACTTATTAAATGTGTAAATGTGTAGCACTTCCTGACAGAACTGGGTGACATCAGCTCCACGCCGGCATAGTAGTAATGAACAACTAAACATCGGAAAGTATCCATGGTTTTGGATCCTTGCCTTGCCTTACCTAAAATGTCCATTTTTTTTCTTCAATTTTGTTCTCCTTTAAATCATATTGCAATGTGTTAATGTTCAGGTTTTACAAGAACAAATATATAAGAAGTAGTTGTATATCTGCATCATTGTTTTAGGATAAGAAGCTACATTCAGCTGCCCTGCAGATGTTATCTGAGAGTGACGTAAAAATTCGCCTCCTCCGAGCACAGATCCATAAGGCAAATCAGGACTCCTGCGGGGCAGGCGAAGGTGAGAAATGGAATGATGGGTAAAGGGGATGGGTAAAAGAGACTAGGCATGGTTATGTAGATATATCCTCAGAGAGGGAGTGAAAGAGTTTAAGAAATCTTGGGCATATTTAAGGTAAACATTTGGGGGCTCAGGCAGGATCGGTTATCTCATAGGGGAAAAGGGCAATATCCCAGGGCTTCAGACACCTAAGGAGGCCCCAAACCTTTTAAATGGTGTCTCCTACACAGTGTTTTGCCCAGAGGCCCCCACTGACCTTGCTCTGGCCGTATTAGGTTCCATATTAAATTAGTAAAATTGCATCACCATATGTCAGACAGGTTTACCCATAGTTACAATCGCTGGCAGTATTAGATGGCGTTATAAAGTCACACACAAAAAGCCAGAGCCATGATAATACATTTCTTGTAGCAGCTGTGTGGCTAAGTTTTGTGAAATATGTGCAGCCGGCTCCATTGCAGTCTTAAAGTCACACTAACCTGTGCTGTCTAGTTTATTGTGACTTTAAGACCAAAATCTCTCCTGTGTATCCTGTGATTCCTCCACAGGTTTTACATCATTACTGCATGATTTCTAAATGAACAGAGTAAAGACATACTGATAGAGAGACTTTCCCCCGGTCCTCTAGGTGCCCTGGAGTTGTCACACAACGAGCTGCGCATTGAGGAGCTCCGTCACCACTACCGGGTGGAACGAGCCATTGCTGAGGGAGCTGAAAATGCACTGAGGATGCTGGGAACTGCCAAAACCCAGGATAAAAGTGCTGTCAGTGAGGTAACATCATCAGTTCATAAGCTGTTTAACCAGGTTAATCAGTAAGGTAGATTAGAAGATGGAAGGTTCCAGATATAGGGGCGGACGTGTATGTATGAACTCTTTTATTTATAGTGAGACAATTGGGCATGCAGCGCTCTGAAATATAATAATACAAAAAATATAAATAAATACATTAAATTATGTACATAAATAGGGGCTTAAACCATGCGACAAAGGAGGAAAGATGTCCCTGCCCCATAGAGCTTACAGTCTAGTTAGGTGGGTAACATACAGATGAATAGGCAAGGGTAGAAGTGCTCTACTGAGAGTTCATGCAGACTAAAATGTGTTTGAAAATGCAATAAATCAAAGTTTTTTCAAAAACATTTAAAATGTAAAGCACCTGGGGCAGGGAGGTAGGATTGGTACGTTCTATCTCCCAATTGAATTTCTACGAGAAGCGGCAGCACAAAGAGAACGGCTTCTGCCAGTCTTTCTGAGTGCTTCAGCTCTATCTTTAATACAGGATGGCCCAGGGCACTTTACTGGCAGATGAAAACTCTATGTGCTCTAGCTCATCATCAAAACAATATTGAGAGGTAGGAATAATCAATCCTCCTTGCTCTAGGTATTTTTAAGTTCATTTTAGGATAGTTGTACATTAATATCCCCATTATACATTGTAAGGTGTGTAGCATCGGTAGAAGCTCAGTGAATGAACACATTTTGATTGGGGAATTGCAGAATGAAAACGGCAACCAGGGAATGCTGGGAGTTTAAGTTTGCAAACATCTGGGGGTCCGCAGGTTGGACAACGCTGCTGTAGAGGTTTATAGCATCAGCTCCTGATCATGTAGCATCAATTTCAACTGCTAATAGCAGTTAGCAATAATGGCAGAGGATAGAGCAGGGATTATATTATGTTATTATTAAAGGGCATGTCCACCCTGAAAATCATCTTTTCATACAAGGTAGGTTGTAGCTGGCCACCCCCAACCGCCGTACTATATCTTTTAAAATATGCTCAGATCTTTACTTACAGCTCCTTCTCTCCTGTGACATCTCCTATCCAGCTCCCTGCTTACGGAAGTTGCAAGCAGGGGCTGGTCCGCCATCTGCATCTGTGATTGGCTAAGACGTCATTGAAGACTATGCGGGAGGGGAGGCTCTGAATGTAAGGATGAAAGCATTTTCTTTAGAAATATTATGGCGGTTGGGGCAGCTTTTACTTACCTTATGTGAAGAGGGATTCACACTAGGTGCCATGGCCTCAGAGGATGGATCCGGATGGTGGGATGGAGGGGTGGGGGAGGGCTCCCCTGCGCATGACTCAGACCTTGATGAGGTTGAGAAAGAAACAGGCACCGGATGAGTCACTGACAGCTTCTACTCTGCAGTTTCCAGGACTTTGAAAAGGCACAGCAGGAGAACCATTTGGAGCAGAGATGTAAGGTAAGGATTTTTAAACTACAGAGTGTGGCCAGTATGGGGGTTAAATTTCAGTTTTGGGGGTGGCCATGCCCTTTAAATTTTACATCAAAACTAACTCCCAGCATTCCCTTGCCTCCATCGGGAGTTTTGCATTTCATGATATATGTTATATTTATTTATATTAAAATATCTTTAGTGACTAAATTAACCTTTGTGTTGTCACAGGATATTTTAATGAATTCCCAGTTAATTTGACTTGGATACAAGGGACAGAAATCCCTTGATAAATATTTGAACAAGCAGGAACTGTATTATCATGTATTGAGGATAGCAGCGAAATTCAGAATCTATAGATCTAATTACAAATCCCTACATATATTTCTGTTCAGTTTGAAAGTTAAAGCACAACGTTACTGAAATGCTGCTCTGGCAGGCTCCACCCCCTCCTCTCCTTGCGCGACGAGGCCAATAGGAAGGCACGCTCGTTGCAGAGCGTGCCTTCCTATTGGCCTCGTCACCGACGAGAGGAAGGGGCGGAGCCTGCCAGAGCAGCGTTTCAGTAACACTGTGGTTTAACTTTCACGAACCCGGGGTTGAGGACCTAGCGGTTCAGGTCCTCACCCTGGGTAAAAGGTACAGACCTAAGAAGAGGAGCGGAGGGAAGGTGAGTATAATTGTCCTTTAAATAAAAGCCTGCAGTATTTCCTTTATACAATCACATCTCTGGCTTTAGTCTGTGAGAAATTATATTGGGGTGAATGTTCAAACTTCCTGCTTACAGTAGGTTGAGTAACATTGAGTTCTGCCCTGGGGGAGAAGCATGCTCAGGTAAGATTTAATGCTGGGGAAAATAGGAAGTACCTGGGGGGGGGAATGACAGTTGAGAAGGGGAGTCCATCAATGCAGGCAGATGCTGGTCACATGACTACAAGCTGGTCCCATGGCTGAAAACAGGAAGTGTTCAAGCAGGAAGTAAAAGTGTTAAACCTTTCCAGCAATAACTTCTCACAAATTTTATGTAGAGATGTGATTTATGTTTTGTTTTAAAGGTGTGATGGAAGGCTTTTTATAGAATCCTTACTAGTTTGGAAGAATTGGGAGACCACAGTTACCCTTTAAGGTGCAAACAAAAAGTGGTCACGTGTCGGTTACCTGCCCCCAACCCCAAATGATAAAATGATATAATCATCACTTTATTAAAATATTACTAATGATAATTATTGTCCCCATTCTGGCATGGTAAACTGTCTCCTCCCTCCATGCAGTCAATCAAGGCTGTAACTGCTGACATAACAACCAATGATTAACTGCTATTTCACCTGCTGCCTCCTCTGCACATATGAGTAGTGAGGCCCAAACAGTTATTTTATTAGAAACAAGTTTGTATAAAGCTCATTAGGCAGAGGAAAGAGGCAGATACCTTTGCCAGAATGCAAGAGATCGTTTCATTTAATATCTGGTTACAAATACATGTAATAAACTGGTAAACTAGCAGTTGGGGTTGGGAGCAGATATCTGGCCCTTCTTTTTTTTTTGAGGGTGGACTTGCCCTTTAAGGAAAGAGATCCTGGGGAAATCTTATAAATGGTGGCCTGTTGGGAAATGTTTGGAAAGGAATACATATTTATTTCATATTATAAATTAATTTCCATAAAAATTACTTTCAAAACAGTGGTGATATCTCTTTGCATAGTCGAGCATTTATAGATAGATAGCACTGCATTATAAATACTAAGACAAGGTAATTCTGGATAATGGGACACCATTTTCTTTTATTTCCCAGGTTCAGGCTCGTCTTCTAGAGTCTCGACAAAGGATTGATCTATTAGCACTCTCCCTGCAGACGTGCCTTGAAGAATTGCCCCATGATCACCCCAAAAGGTGTATTTTACGAGAGGAGCTGGCAGCGCACATCTCTCCATCACGACTTGGTGCTTCGTCACCCTTGGTACCATATAGCAATCTCACCAAACCTGCACCGCTCACTGGTAACAAACTATTTGGTGGACACATCAAAAATGATATTACTACTTTAATATCCCTTTTAAAAATAAAATATTTATCTATAGCCGCCAAACGGATATTAAATCTGTGGCGGTGCGATGGCAGCTCTGTTAAATCTCCACCATAGAGTCTGAATTGACATCACCCTATATATGTTCATAGTCCAGCTACAAATGTCTGCCAGGAAAATAAGCATTGGAGATAAACCCTGATGATGGATGATGTCAGATTCTCAGACTGGACAGAACTTTTCCTACAGGAATTTCTGTTTGATAACTTTTATCCGTTATGTAACTGAGGTTTTTGTGTAATAACCCATATGATTCATTGATTAAGATTGAAATGACAATGTTATTTTGTAGGTGTTCTAGAGGTTCGCCTTTTAAATTGCTCTAAAATCCTTGACACGGTCCCTGGACGCACACGGGGTTCCCCAACCTGGATTTCAAGTATAAGTAGCCCCTTAGAAGGGCGTGGCCTTAAAACCTGGAGTGGGAGGAGCATGTACTCACGTACATCCAGTTTAAGTCGCAGTGAAGAACTTTCAGGTAATAATTAGCAGGCAGATAGAGGTGTTAGTTGCTGCCATCTGCCATAGATAAGACAAAACATGATAAGGTGGGCGTGGTTCTGGTTGTGAGTGTGGCTTCAGGTTGTGGTCATGGCTGAACACTTCTTTACAAGGGGGTGGGTCACAGGTAGGTGAATGAATGGATGTACAGATAGAGTGGAACATTTGAATAACTGGGAAAGGGATTTGTATTTTGAATTGTAATAGAGATGCCCCCTACACAGAAAATGGCAAAATAAGTTTACTTACTTACCTCTGTAATATCATAGTGTCAAATTGATTTTGATAGAAAATACTCCATAAAAAAACGGTTGGATATGTCACTCCTCACACAAAACCCAATCCTTTGCTAAACATGAAATGTAAAATGAGGCTCAGTTTCCCTTGAATTCGGTGGACGTCTAATCTGTTTTTACTCTGATTATTACTCGGGGACTTTAGCGCAGCATGTGCAGTTTTTGTGCAGTTTTTGTGCAGCTTGGAAAAAGGCAGTTTTTTTCACTGATCATAATTTTATTATAAAAAAAGTGTGTGTCAATGTGTTTCACTTCTGATTATCATCTTTGGGAATAATAATAACGCAATTCCCATTTTCCCAGTCAAAATACGATCAGAAAAATTATTTACTAGAAAGCTTTCTTCAAGGGAGTGATTTTTTTTCTCCATTGGCAAAAATCAGTAGTTAGGTGATCAGAATATCGATCTGTATTTCACTTGCAAAGACTAGAGATAAAAATCGCTATTTCTGTGACACATGCGCGCGTGTGACCAATGCGTGCACACGTCCCCATTGCCGATTTACTATAGCAGGAAGTATTCATTTCTCCTCTAGATCAGTCCTCCACTAGACTCCCTTACCGCTGCGGCTCTGCAGGGGAAACGACACCCTATACAATCCAGCATTAGACAGGTTAATTACCAGCGATCTCCACAGGCAGAACCGATGGGGGATCGAGAGTGCCCCCTGAGCGCTCCCAGCATACACATTTATGACAGGCCTTTTTTTACCTTGATGTATGGTAGAGACATAATGCTCATCTATCCAACAATCAGTAATCACGTCTTTGTTTTTAGATGAGATTAATGTTGTCCTGCGATTGGATAACACAGTGGTTGGACAGACTGCCTGGAAGGTGGAAGGAAGAGATTCTTGGGATCAGACATTCAAATTGCAGCTGGAAAGGGTAAGTGCAAGGACAGTGAGAGGAGAAAATGCAAATGAGGAACAGAAACTTCTTGGCAACCTGCATGTTACCGATGGGATTTTTTTTGTTTTTTTTTACTAGGACCCTCCAGAGCCTACGTTTGCAGGTTTAAGTTTGCTGACATATTGCATTTGTTTATGTGACCATGTAGCTCCGCCCCTCTGAGATTCCCTGGATCCCAGATCGTAGAGGTAACAAAAGGTAATTCTCCTGCTTCCCAGCGCACGCTTGCTTATGCACAGACATGTACACGGCATGATGTCAGTGCATGAGTGGACGTGTGCAAGCATGACGTCATCTCGCCACACACACAGACGTCGAGCACTGGGAAGCAGGAGAATGACCTTTTTAGATTAGAATCATTTATTGTCACATTAAAACAATGACGTCAGTGACATTGAATGAATAAATAAGTCCAGATAAGGTTATAATAAAGTCATATTACAGGGACAGCATTTAAAATATTAATAGCCGATGGATAAAAGCTTAGCCTAAAACGTTCGGTTTTACATAGAATGTTTCAGAAGCATCTCCCAGAAGGAAGCATAGAAAGAAATTAGAATTCGGATGAGAGTGATCCAGACAAATGTTCTTTATCCTCTTTAAACATTGATTCCTATGTAATTCATGAATAGCTGGTAACTCTGTACCTAAAATGCTCTTGTTGCAGTTTCCATACCAGGCCAGGAAATTGTTACAAAGTATAATCTCAACTGTGCTACGGTAAAATATTACTAAAATAAAATATTACTAAAATTTGAAGTGAGAATTTGTGCTTTTTGGATCACACTAGTAACATATTGCTTCCATTTAAGATCAGAACTAATAACTAATCAGAACTAATAAAAATGTAAAACTGTCCACTTGATCTATCTGGTTCCCATTTACTTTAATCGGGCTATAACCCATCTTCCGCCTGTTCATACCAAATCCACAATCATCTCCTTAGTTTTTGCACTATTTATAACCAGATTATTATCATCACTCCACTTTTCCAAGTTAACTATATCTGCTCGATAATCCCTTTCATCATTATTAAAAACTAGAGATTAAGCCTGTTACAACGGGTGCTAGAAGCCCAGAGTGCCCCCTTAGTGTCCCACGGCCATAGCCCTCCTCCATGTCCCAAGGCCAGAGTACCCTCTTAGTGTCCCAGGGCCAGAGTCCCCCCTCTGTCCCAAAGCCAGGCCCCCCCTCTGTTCCAAATCCAGAGGCCCCCCTCTGTCCCAAAATGCAAGCCCCCCCTTTATACCAAATCCAAGGGCCCCTCTGTCCCAAATCCAGCCCCCCCCCCCTCTGTACCAAATCCAGGGCCCCCCTCTGTCCCGAATCCAGGGGCCCCCTCTGTCTCAAATCCAGGGGCCCCCCTCTGCACCAAATCCAAGGGTCCCCCTCTGTCCCGAATCCAGGGCCCCCCTCTGTACCGAATCCAGGCCCCCCTCCCCTCTGTCCCAAATCCAGGGGCCCCCCTCTGTCCCAAGCAAATTTACCTGCAGTCTGTTAAATTCCTGTTCTCCCTCTGTGTGTTTCATGTGTTTCTCCCTCTAGTGGTGAGTCAATAGGAACTGCAGAGACTCTCCCTCTAGTGGTGAGTCAATAGGAACTGCAGTGACACACACGGACTCAGGGACGCAGACCTAGGGTTTAATTATATAGGATTAGGCCTACTAATGTTGTGTCATCTGCGTTTTTAAAGAGATGATTAAGTTCCCCTCTAAGTTTACAGTCACTTGTGTAAATTGCAAATAACAACGGACTAAGGACACAACCTTGTGGGACATTTAAAATGTTTGCGTCTGACAGTTTATTATTAAATTTTACAAATTGAGGCCTTCCTACCAAAAAGTTTGAAATCCATTTGCACATCCATCCATCTTGTGGGAATCCCTAATTCTAATAATTTAATAATCAAGGTATCGGTTAAAACTGTATTAAAGGCTGAACTGAAATCTAAAAACAAAATCCTAGCGTAGGAATTACTTTTATCAAGGTGAGATAAAACGGTAAACATCAGATGTTGATCTATTCAACCTGTAGGCAAATTGGTACTGATCTAGATTAAAGGGAAAACAGTTTTTTAAGAATTATACGTTCAAAACACTTAGATACCAATGAGGTAATGGCTATGGGTCTAAAACCATTTACTTCCGAGGCCCTCTTACTCTTTGGCAATGGGGTTATGCACAAAGTTTTAAATATGACTGGTACCACACCTGATGACAGAGATCTGTTAAAAACAACACAAGCCAGTTTGGAAGCACATAACCGCAGTACCCTTCCTGGTATTCTATCCGGTCCTGCGGCTTTTCCTACCTCCACATTCATAAAACAGGCCAATACCTCTTCCTCAGTTATAATGATGTCAGGTGAATCAGCACATAAGGTCTCACTCACAAGCCCTGCAACATTCATTTCAAACCAAGAATAATGGGTGTCACGAATGCCAGTTCGCTGTGCACGTGATTTGACCAATCAATCGGTACTCGCTGCAACCACTTCAAGTTATGGCCTTAAAGACGCCCCAAAAACACTCTTGACTCTCACTGACTATGCACACCCCTGTCCTGGCAGCTAAATGGTCAACACTACACCATTCACTCCAGCAACTAACTGGTTAATTAGCATCAGTCCTTCACAAGCAGAGTTAATTAGCATTTACACTGCAAAACATTTCATTCAACCACATATAAACTTATCAGAGGCTAACTGAGTCCTTTTAGAGCATCAAAGACAAAACTTATTACATTTTAGATTTAATATTCCAAAAGGTGGACAGTGCACATAATACAAAAATAAAAGAAAATGGTGTTATAATAAAATGACATACAATAGGTACAACAGTTATATAAAATAAAAAGGATAAAAATATATACATGGGGGGGAATGTACATCGGGGGTAATGTACATCGGGGGAATGTACATCGGGGGGAATGTTCATCGGGGGGAATGTACATCGGGGGGAATGTACATCGGGGGAATGTACATGGGGGGAATGTACATGGGGGGAATGTACATGGGGGGAATATACATCGGGGGGAATTTACATCGGAGGGAATGTACATGGGGGGAATTTACATCAGAGGGAATGTACATGGGGGGAATGTACATCAGGGGAATGTACATGGGGGGAATGTACATCGGGGGAATGTACATGGGGAAATGTACATAGGGGGAATGTACATGGGGGGAATGCACATCGGGGGAATGTACATCAGGGGGAATGTACATGGGGGGAATGTACATCAGGGGGAATGTACATCGGGGGGAATGTACATGGAATTTACATCGGAGGGAATGTACATCGGGGGAATGTACATGGGGGGAATGTACATGGGGGGAATTTACATCGGAGGGAATGTACATCGGGGGAATGTACATCGGGGGAATGTACATCGGGGGAAAGTACATGGGGGGAATGTACATCGGGGAAATGTACATCGGAGGGAATGTACATCGGGGGGTGGAATGTACATGTGGAGAATTTACATCGGAGGGAATGTACATCGGGGGGAATGTACATCGGGGGGAATGTACATGGGGGGAATGTACATCGGGGGGAATGTACATGGGGGGAATGTACATCGGGGAGAATGTACATCAGAGGGAATGTACATGGGGGGAATGTACATCGGGGGAATGTACACTGAAATAAAAATAACACAAGAAAACTCTCTAGGTAAATAAAATGGTGGACATTTCACTGCAAGATACTCAATATCAGTCGAGACTTAGTAAAGTGGAGTCAATGCACCAATGAGAGTTAATAAACACTATTATACCACCCCTACTTTTTCCACAGTTTTCATATTGTCAATTGGCCCTAAAAAAAATCCAGTTCTCTAACAGAATTTTCTATGTCAGTGGTTAGCCAAGATTCAGTAAAAATGAATACATTACAAAATCTAAAAGCTCCAGTTACATTCAGTCTGATCCCATCCAGTTTGCTTGTAATAGAACGAATGTTTGCCAGTAATATTAACGGAAGGGGAGTTCTGTGTGGTGTTGAGCGCCATTGCAGGGATGGCCACTGGCTGCTCCGACCACTCTCCTCCTCCACTGGGGACGAATACCTAATCCTGTAGTGTCCACTCTAAATATAAACTTTTTATATATTGTAGCTCCCCCCTGCCACCCCCAACCGCCAAGTTATATCTTTAAAAAAACAATTAGAACTCTACCTACAGCCCTTTGCACTCATGGCGCACTGATCCGGCTCCCTGCTTGCTGGAACTTGCAAGCAGGGTCCGGACCAGCAGCCGCGTCTGTGATTGGTTAAGAGGCAGCCAATCACAGATGCGGCTGACGGCTATGAAGACTGCCACAGTAGCGAAGGGCTGTAAGTATGATTCTGATGTTTTTTAATAATGTAACTCAGGGGTTTAGGGGTGGCAGGGGTGAGCAACAATATGTAAAAAGGATTATACACTAGGTGTAAGGGCAGTTATTGGTGGATCAGGAGGGTGGGAGGGCTTCCCTGTGCAAGTCACACTGCCTCCCGGAGGCAAGAGAGGAGGCAGAAACATTTTATCAGGAAGAAAGCTCCATCTGTTCGGTTTCCTGGACTTTGGGCAGCCATTGAAGGAGACCAGTAAGGAGCTGAGGAGAAAGGTAAGGATTTTTTTAAGCTACACAGTGAGGCCAGTAGTGGGTTACATTTTAGTATTTTCTTTTAATTCTGAAAACAAAATGGCAACTTGATGCCATCAGTCCTCCTTACTTTCAGAGTAGGTTTTTTGGGGGGCCATTTTTGTCAGTTCAACCAGAAATGTCATCAACTTCTAAAAATACCACTTCCAATGGGTAAACTTCTCTAGTAATAATTACTATAAAAACAAAATCTCCTGGGTTTTAATTGCAACTATAATTACAAAATCCCGGACTCATTACTAATGAGAGAATAAGCATGTCTGTATATGTGCTCAGTATGTCAATATGTGTCTTTGTGTTTAGGCTCGAGAACTACAAGTGTGTGTGTACAGGAGAGATTACCGATCGCTCTGTGCAATCAAATATGTCAAACTGGAAGATTTTCTAGATCATCAAAAACATGAAACCTGTCTGGAATTGGAACCTCAGGGGACGTTGCTGTGCGAGGTACAGGATACACTTGGTGCTACAGGATACTGTAACAGGACTGAAATGACCATGAATCAGGCAACACAGAAGGTTATACCCAGCTTAGTCTGAAGCAGTTTAATGTCAATTCACTGTCCTGTTTAATGGCACCATCACCCGTAGTTCTACATAAGTCTAGCCAGTCTGAGAATCCTAGAAGACAAATACATTGATTCAATGAAATGATGTAAATTAAATGAATGTATCCCTTGCTTGTTTTAGGTGGCTTTCTATAATCCTGTCATTGAAAGATTCTCCAACTTACGTCGACAGAAAAAGATCTTCTCCAAAGAACAGGGTAAAAATGACATTTTGTCTGTTGTCCCTAGAACTCCTCTAGTGACCTCTATGTGTTACCCTACATACTTAAATACTCAAAGGGAAACTATAACTCTAATTTATACATATATATGAGTTGAGATCTTAACATATGACATTCACTGACCCTACATACTTAAATACTCAAAGGGGAACTATAACTCTAATTTATACATATATGTGAGTTGAGATCTTAACATATGACATTCACTGGCTATTTATCTGTTGTATTCAATTAGATCAACTGGACTTGAAGACGTTTCGCTAGTCATCCGACTGGCTTTCTCAATTCAGAATGACTTGTACAAGAATCTGTGGCAATTATGTACCCTGGAAAATCCCAATTAGCATATCACAGCCAGGTGTTAAGGGCGTGATTGGATAGTGGCTAAGAGGTGTTATAGGAACGCCCAGAGTAAGGTCTAATTGAATACAACAGATATACCATGACCTGGATGAATGAGAACCTTCACAAGCACCTGTTCAATGGTTTGTTAACACAAGTAGCTAATCAGCCGATCAAATAGGAGCAAATCAATGAATTTAGGCATCTAGATGTTGTGAAGACAAGTTCAAACAGAGCTTTAGAATATGGAATAAAGCGGATGTAAGGGTTAGGCCACACTAATGCGTTTTTCGCACGTTTCCGCTGTGCATGCGATTTTGGTTAGAATGCAAATCGCGGGAACGCAAAAATTGCTGCGATATCCGATGCGCATGCGATTGTGCCTGCGTTCCGCGTTCACCTTTTTTGCGCAATAGCATGGGTTTCCACAATAGAAAATACAGAAATCACATTAGAAAACGAGCGACAACACGCCAGAATCGTGCTTGCGATCGCGCGCAGTAGCGCATGCACTGCATGCAGGATTCTCGCACGTTGTAGTGTGACTTTCAATGTGACATGGTTGTTGGTGCCAGAAGGGTCGGTCACGTAGTAGTGTGGCATCAGCCTAAGTGACTTTCAATATGACATGGTTATTGGTGCCAGAAGGGTCGCTCTGAGTATTTCAGACACTGCTGGTCTACTGGGATTTTCATCCATGACCATCTCTAGAGTTTACAGAGAATTTTCTGGAAATATCCAGTGAGCTTTGGTTGTGTAGATGAAATTGCCTTGTTAATGTCAGAGGTTAGATGAGAACGATCAGACTGGGAGATCGAAAAGCAACAGTAGCTCTAAATACAACTTGTCACGCTTCTGCCGTGTATGTGCCCCTTTTAGGTTTCCCTGGAAACCTGGTCAGGGTTTCTGCAAGGTTGAATGGCAAAGCTGTCTAGACTTATCTTGATGTATAAAAATATAAACAACTGCACAGAAACAGAACGATGAATCCGTTTCATGAAGGGATAATCAGATTCCAGACGGATGAGTACTAATTAATGATTCTGTTAATGGCTCCTGAAATCATTGGCGCTCGGCCAACTTGTATGAAAAGGTGAGCGACAGCTGCAGGTTGTATACTCACAAGGGGGCTGTAATTATTAAGCTTTCGTTTAGCCTTAGGCGCCGATGATTCAACGCCAATCGGTGTGCGAGCTTTGTTTTTCTTGGCATCCTTTAATTAGTGCTCTGCCAACAACTTCTGTACAAATAAATAAAAATGCACACTAATTTGCATGTGCATTGGCTTTTATCGCCTAAAGGCTCATACACGTGCAATTGCAGGGGCCCACCCGTGGCACATGACACGTACGAGGGCACGTTTCGCCCAATAATCGTGCCGTGTATGGGCACTTTGTCTTCCAAAACAGACATTCGGTCGGGGCTCGTTGTCCATATTTTAAGAACCCACAAATGTAAATTTGTCTATGGATCCCCTACCTTTTCTCAAGCATGTACCATAGCTATATGTCTCTTATCCCACTGGGTGATTTTCTTTTGCATTATTTTGTATCACGATGTTCTGGCATATAATCAGCCAATACCAAGTCCAACCTCTTGGTTACAAGGTCTTTTCTAATCCATCTCTTTTTACAATGCCACATTATGTTGGAATACTATGAATAAAAAGATAACGTTTCCTCCCTTGTACATTCCTGGGATTTGATTAGCATAGCATGTGATTGGTTAATTCACAAAGTTTGTTATATGCTATAGTGTAAATATTTGTGGTAGGGATTTTTCCTGCGAGTATGTTTTACTGTAATTATTTTTTATATTACCATTGGCACCATGCAGTGTTTTGTCTGCACACCAGGACAGAAGTAGATTTGTCTAACCTATATCCAGGCTCTCCTTGTTAACTTACACAAGATAACATCTGGTTACTTAAAGAAATTACCAAGTAGAAGTTTGGTACAGAGTTTGTTGAAAGCCCCTCTAAAGTTTTCCAGCAGAACAATAAGCACTAAACAATATAAAACAGATACATGGATTATTATATATGAACTTGCACAGATGTAAAGATTTTGTTATTTAAGTTTACTGTCTGTTGTCTATTGCTGGAAACAGATCCATTCTCTTATTTGTATTAATCTTGGCTCACACACAGGGAAGGCGTTCCTTCGCGCTCGACAGATGAATATTGATCCATCTACATGGCTCCGCCTTTTGCGCAGAGCAGTGAATACCAGTAGTGGAGCCTACAGCCCTGCGGATAGAGGAACGTGAGTTATCTTTTTTGCTTACTTTGCTTTACTCTCTTAATGGAGACATTTATTTGTTCATCTGGGTTCTGTGTTGAGGCCACTATTTAATCTGTTTATTAATGATTTGGATGGGGGTATTGTCAGCAAGTTTTCTGTGTTTGCTGACGACCATTAAAAACTTCAGAGGATGTGCAGTCATTACAGGTGGATCTAGATAGATTGTCGCATTGGGCTAAGTGGCAGATGAGATTCAATATTGATAAATGTAAGGTGATGCATTTTGGAAAAGTTGCAATTATGTACACTAGAGAAAAGGCACTTGCGTGGGGATATGGTTACTGTGTATAAATACATTAACGGGCCATACAATAAACTATCTGGGGCATTGTTCACCAATAGAACATGTCAGAGGACACGCGGACATCCCTTAAAGGGCATGTCCACCCTTTTTGTAACTTTTGGGGCTCTGTAGGGCTTCCTCCCCCAGCCCCAACCGCTATATTAATATTTGCAGAAACTCCCCCAATCATTACTTACCTTACCTCTCCTCCGGTGTACTGTACCGGCCCTTTGCTTGCATGAAAATGCAAGCAGGGGGCCGGACCGGCAGCCGCGTCCGTGATTGGCTGAGAGGCACCCAATCACGGACACGGCTTCCGGCTATCCAGAGGTAAGATAAGTAATGATCAGGGGAGTTTTTGCAAATATTAATATAGCGGTTGGGGCTGGGGGAGGAAGCCCTACAGTACCCCAAAGGGGTTTTATGCTAGGGAGAGGGAGGGGGGGGGCTGCTCTGAGCAAGCCAAAAACCTCTGAGAGGACGCCTCAGAGGCGGAAACAATTTCCCTCCCTGCCAGGCTCCTGGTGGCCAGTTTTTGGGACTTACATTACAGGAGAACCATTTGGAGTTGGGATGTAAGGTAAGGATTTTATTACATTACACAGTGGGGCCATTAGTGGGTTAAATTCTAGTTTTGGGGGTGGACATGTCCTTTAAGACTTGAAGAAAAGAAGTTAAGCCAAGTTCAGAAAGGGTTTTTCACTGTGAGAACGGTAAGGCTATGGAACTGTCTTACAGTGGATGTTGTGATGACAGGTTCATTGGTCAGTTTCAAAAAAAAGCTGGATGAGTTTCTGCAAACAAGGAATGTTGCAAGTTACTGGTATTGATACATAAAGTAGAGTTGATCCAGGGAAATTTCCAATTGCCACTTGGAGTCAGGAAATAATTTTTTCCCTTCATAATTCTGATGGGTTTTTTTTCGCCTTTCTCTGGATCAACAGTTAGGCAGGAAATGTGGGTATTGCTAGATGGGTTGGACTGGATGGATGATTGTCTTTTTTCAAACTTAAATACTTTACTATACTATCTAGTTTAATCCTTTTATCCATTTATGGCCTTTTATCACACCTATCGAACACCTGATCACATTCACAAGTCCCATTGGCTGATTTTGTCCTTAGCATTTTATTTCTGGACTGTCAAATTATTTCCATTATTTTTTTATTCTGCTCTCTAAATGAGATGTCTCTTCTCTTTCTTCTGCTCTGTCCCTTCTTACTGTACCCATAATCCGTTCTTCTTCTGGTTATAGGGAGTTGCAGTTGGAATCTCTTACCTTGGAGACAAAGCAGGAAATTAAAGAAGTGGTAAGGGCAGTCTATTATTCCTATTGATTGTCTCCAGGGCCAACTGTCCTCATTTTCACCTGATCCTGATTTTTGTACACAATATACAATAGGATTGCGATATTAACATGTAACTGATAGCAGGTAGACATGTGATTGGTTGCTTTGAATCACTGGGTATTTGCAAACTGTTCAGTTTCTGCATAAACTTGTTAAAACTTGGATTTTTACAATATTCTAAAATTGTGATCTGATCAAGATCGAGTGGCACAATAAATCTGTTGCTATACTACAGATCTGGCCACAGATCTTTACATGTATGTCTAGCTTTACAATCTATAGTACTTTAACTACGGCAACCTTCCCCCTCTGAGCCAGGCTAATAATAGCATAGCAATGAAATAATAACAATTTATTTTGGAGGCTCGACCAAAATCAGTAGAAACAGCAGATCAGGGTTCAGAAAAGTTTTAGGGGACCATTCAGACACTGTATTACATGGCTGAGATCCCATGATGTACTAAACATGCCACAAAATTAAGTACATTGTGAGATTGTGGTCAGGTAAGTAACATGGCGCGCATTAGGATAAGACCTAGATTCATTAAACGTTAAGTTAAGTGCAGGCCCTGCAAAGACAGTGTAAAACATGAACTAACTAGCATGGGTTTTATGCTTTAACTACACATCATTTTATTGCGTCTCCCTGAAAGACTCAAATTCATTCTTATTCTCTTATTTCTGTAACAAGTTAAAAAAATTAATTTCCACCCCAATATGAATCTTTATATTTGTTTAGAAACACCCTTCTCCCCCCCCACCCTTCTCCCCCCCCCCTGCATTGATCTCCCGGCTTTTTCGGGTTGATCCGCAGTCATTAAGCACAGAGAAAGCTCAGGAGAGCAAGAGTTCAGACCTGTTCAGTGGATTCTGATTGGTTTATGGCTACTTTCAGACAGTACTTTCAGACACACTGATGATGATTTAATCTACAACCTCATGTTGTTAGTACAAATAAACATAGCTTATGCAAACAATGGTCTGATAGACTTCTAACATCTTATATATATTTCAGCAAGTTACAGTCACAGAGGAAAAGCCAATTCAAGTAATAAGAAGAGAAAGTCAAAGAAGGTCTGTATTAAAAACTCATTTTAAAGCTGCAGAAACAGTGCGGTGCTAATAATGGGTCTTGGTTTTACTTCCAAGGCCAAGAGGAAGAAATAAGAAAGGGTCCCCCTTGGCTGAAGGTCTGAGAGATACACAAACTTCATCCTCCACCTACTCCCTTGCTGCCACTAGGATATTTTAAGGAAGAAGTTGTAATGTTAAAAAATACCGTAAGGTGGTATTTTTAAATAAATCAAAGGGTGACAATTAAGGGAGAATTGTTGTCATGCAATAAATGACTGCTTTCTGGCAGTAATTCTGGGTACACACTTTAACGATAAATATACAATTCCATCCGAGCACCCCTTTAACATGAGTGTAAAGGTGCTCGGTCAGCTGAAACGGTTGTTTGATCAGGCAACGTTGATGATCCGTTGGGTCAGATCACCAAGGATGCCACACCGAGCACCCATACAATTACCGATAGTCGGGGCCCTGCAATCACACGTGTGTACAAAGCTTAACTACCCTTTAAACTGGCCAGGCAAAAATGTTCGCCCCCAAAATGTTCGGCAATAAAAGTGTTTTGGGGAGGAACCCGGGGACACAAACTGCACAAACATACAAGAGGTAGATCTTTAGATGTATTCAGCAATTTTAATTAATTTGTTAGCCAATAATTTTTTTAATAAAATGTAATTAGTTAACCAGCCTAAGACAATTAATTAATACTATTTTTTATTTCAGTAAGAGTTTTTTCATGTACAGGTCTAGTAGCAGTGGGCTGGTCAGGGACAGCAAAAGTTGCATACACACTTGCGATCGCATGGGCCGACCTGCAACACACAATGTGTATGCATGGCTGTTTCTGCCGATAATTGTGGCGTTTACAGGCACTTTGTCAGTGGTTCAGTTTGGGATCGTTGCAAGACTGGCCAGGCGGATCTTCAACCAAACACCCATTTTGGCCGACAAAGTGCCCATACACAGCATGGTTAATGCCCGAAACAACCATGCATACAGATTGTGCGTAGCAGGTCGGCACCCGCAATCTCACGTGTGTTTGGACCTTAACAGGTCGGATGTGGCTCCTCGGCTGTACTTTAAACAGTAGCAGTAGAAAATAAGGCAGTAAAAGTTAAATTTACCCTAGATGAATTTTAGCGCTATTATTATGGATCAGAGCCTCATCTGCCCATCCAGTAATCTCTCTGCTTATAAATAGATGCTTCCAAAGTACCACTCATTTCCTGTTTCCAGGGCCCCTAATAGTGTACCTTTTGGTTTCAGTCCACTGGGTTGATTCAGTTGGTCAGTAAACATCTCAGCATGTTTGACCCATCCAATTACTAGAAATAACTGTTAGGAACATTCTGAGTAAATGGTGCATCCTGGGAATAAGAAGAACCATTACTGAACCTGAAATGGCCGCCCACTACTGACCGCAGTAAATCATAGCAAATAGTATAAAATCAATAGATTTTTTAAAAATGAAGACACAGAATATGCTTGTGAAGGTTCTCATTCATCCAGGTCATGGTATATCTGTTATATTCAATTAGATCAACTGGACTTGAAGTTTAGTTCTTGAAGACGTTTCGCTAGTCATCCGACTGGCTTTCTCAATTCAGAATGACTTGTACAAGATGCCAACAGATTCTTGTACAAGTCATTCTGAATTGAGAGATCCTGTCAGATGACTAGCGAAACGTCTTCAAGAACTACATTTCAAGTCCAGTTGATCTAATTGAATACAACAGAAAGACACAGAATACCTATATATTTTGTTTCCACTGAACTTTCCCTTTAACCAACATATTTGCTGCAAGTTTGTATGGCTGTGCATTAGACTACTGCTAATCCAGTTTAAATCTTGTATGTCCATGGCTAGTCCATTTTATCCTCCTGCTATGACATTGCTATGAAGACTGTTCTCTCTCTGGTTTCTCTAACCTGCTGGTCTCTGTATGATCAGACACATGTCTCCAACTTCTTATTAGTTCCCTTCACTAAACAAAAACTGAATGCAAACTACATTATCCAGAGAGGAAGCAGAGGTCCCAGGGCTTGCAGAAAACAAGGACATCCAGGGCCCTGTTAAGCACCACAATCAGCCTGTAAATGTCAAAAGGTGCCAAATATATCAGGGCTGCATCAGAATGCCTGGAACATTCCGTAATTTCCAACTCAATCATGTTCACAGTTTGCCAACAGTTTTATAAAAATCTGGCAACAGATTTTATTTTTAAATCGCAAAACAAAAATATATATATATATTATACCATCCATTCCAGAGTATATTAAGTAACTTAGAAATGATGTTTTCTTGACAAGCCTTAATGCCAGGAAGACTAGACAGAAAGCTATGTAACTTCACCAGGATTTGTTTAATCTGGTAAATTGCAATGCACATAAAATAATGTTGCGGCCTATTTGAGCTTTATTCTAATGCAGAGTGGCTTTAGAGACTGGAAATTCAGCTGTGAAGAGAGACACACTGTAACACAAAACCAGAATCACTAGTTGCATTTGAAAGGTGGTGTAAAACGTTTACAGGGATTTTAAAGGGAATGTCCACCCCCAAAACCATAATATAACCCCATACTGGCCCCTTACATCTCTGCTCATGGTTCCCAAGATATGCCTCTTCAAAGTCCAGGAAACTGAAGAGTACAAGCTGTCTGTGAGCCATCTGTTCCATGCTGAATCCTTGTCCTTGTCAAGGTCTGGAGCATGCGCAGTCCAATGCAAGCAGGAGGCCGGATCGGATCGCCACGGGAGAGAAGGCAGTGTAAGTAGAAACCTGAGGCTTTTTTAAAGAAATATTAGAAATAATAGTGCGGTTGGGGGTGGGTAGGGGTTACCTACCTAACCCCCAAAGTTTGTTCTGGGGGTGGACATGCCCTTAAAATATATGGGCTTAGAGGGGCAAGTATATGCTATTAATGGGTAATAAACCAATCAGATGTCACCCTTTTAATGTTCTACTGCAGTTATAAAACCTTTGACATAACCCATCATATTAAGCTCCACCCTCCCGACAATCCTGGGAGTCTCCTGGATTTATGAGTGTTCTTACGCATTCCTGCGAGACCACCCCAAACTCCCTCAACTGCAAGGACTGTCCACCTCTGCCCGCGGTATCGGAACTGTCTGATACTGTGGGTTTAGTGAATATGGGCCCAAGCATCTTGTAGAACAGTCACTTTGTCAATAATCTACTTTAACTAGAAAACTAAAATGGTTTCATTTTCTCTTTTCTACCTGGTGGATATTCAATTATACAAGTAGATTTCAGTGCATCCTACTGAATAATAATTTGTAATCAAGCAGATAATGTGTAAAACAACATGACATTGACGGTATTGATGGTGTCTCGATGACTTGCAGGACGCAGGGGGTCTCTCAGCTCTCATTAGAGGTTTTCCGGTTGCTGGCCGTGCTGGGCAGAGGTCACTTCGGAAAGGTGAGTGAAATCACATCTCTCAGTTCTAACCTTAAGGCCTCTCCCAAAATATTCAATGGCCTTCCACCTACACAGGCTGTCATTATGAGGCAGATACTTCCAGAAACTCTAATTAGGGTCTAATTGTAATTAATAATGAACAATCTAATTCTGTATATAGGAACGGTATGTGACAAAGGTAAAGCTATGGAACTGTCTTCCAGTGGACGAGCTGATGGCAAGTTCATTGGACAGTTTAAAAAAAGCTGGATGAGTTTCTGCAAACAAGGAATGTTGCAAGTTACTGGTATTGATACATAAAGTAGAGTTGATCCAGGGATATTTCCAATTGCCACTTGGAGTCAGGAAGGAAATTTTTTCCCTTCATAAATTTGGTGGGGTTTTTTGCCTTCCTCTGGATCAACAGTTAGGCAGGAAATGTGGGTATTGCTAGATGGGTTGGACTGGATGGACAAATGTCTTTATTCAACCTCAAATACTTTACTAAATGTGTATCTGAACAATTTTTAAAGCTTGACAATGTCAATATCCTATACAAAATCAATATCCTATACAAACCTATACCCATAGACTTCTAGACACCTATTATATATGCAGTCCCTGACATAACACTAAGGCCTAGTGCACCTGAGGAATGATTGCCAGTCCAATATTTTGATTGGGATCGTTAAAAGACCCATCAGGTGACTGATCATTCACAGCCTTTATTTCTGCAAAATTTCTCATTTTAAATAATTGGCCATTGCTAATCTGCTGCTGATTGTTTTAAAATATACAAAGTAGTAGATTGGATTGATCCTTTAGCTAATTCACTTGTTAAAAAAGTCTACTATATATACTGTAGTCTACCTGGCATCAAAGAGTGCTGCCTGTAGGAATTGGGCCTCATGAGTAGACCAAATATCCATATCCAAAACTCTAAACAAACATGGAACCGGTGAATGTGGGATCTGGTGAGGGGAGAGGCGATTCAGTAAGTGAAGAACAGCGGGCCAGAAAGCAGTTACCCTGGGGCATTGCCATATAAGATGAAAAAAATCTGCATTCTGTTGGTGACTGCTGTTAACTGCTGGTGAGGCTGTTGTGTGTGAATTAGTTTTCTCTGTCCACTGTTCCTTGTTTATTTGTATAATACCCAAGCTAGTAGACTATTTGGTCTTAATGTGCGTCAGATTTGCTTGTGATTTAGCATGGATCAAGCAGCTGTAAAGTCGAGATATTAAGCCCCGTGGGCCCTGGGTGCGCACCATCCCAATCGCAGGGTGTTTAATAATTGTTTTGGTCTTAGTGCATGTCGTAATTGTATATATCTGAAGTGCATTACATCGGGTAGTTTATACACATTTTGTAGTTCTGAGAACGTGACCATATTACCATTTTGGACAACTTGCCCCAGGGTATTAATTCTATATCCATCCCATAGTGTTACTCCGGACATACCATGCAACCCTGGGATAAGTTTATTGTTCCATAACGGGGTATGTTCGCAGTATCCCTCTATGTTCGGTAATTTGTTAGTTAACTTCTAGATTTTATGTGCTTGCTTATGTATTACTGTCCCTTTATGTGTTGTATTGGAGCATCTATAAATGCCATAAAAGGGCCTGTGAGATATTTTGTGAGCATGTTATCAGAGGAGGTTGGGTGAGGAGTCGGTGACAGCCAACAATGGAGATAGCTGATTTGTGATGCCCAATAATAGAGTTGTATATTTGGTAAGGCAAGATCTCCCATTGATTTGGGGACTTGGAGTTTGCTGACGTTGACTCTGGGTCTCTTATTGTTCAGATAAAAGTAGATATTAATGAGTTAAGGTTTTTGAAAAATGATTGTGGTATATACGGTAACTTAGCGAGTGCTGTACAGTGTAGTATAAAGTAGTTTAGGGAACAGTAAAGTTTTGACTAGGTGGATTCTGCCCAAGAGGTTGAGTGGGACACACTTCCATGCTTGGGTTTTGTTGCGGGTGAATTCTAGAAGTGGAGAGATATTAAGGGAATAGAACTGTTGGGGCGATTTTGTTATTATAATTCCAAGATATTTAAAATGGGTAACTATTGGAATATGTGTTGTCCAGGCTACTTTGTTGGGTTGGATATGGTCCATTGGGTATATGACGGATTTGTCCCAATTAATAGTTAAGCCAGAGTATGCTCCGAAGGTGTTAATAATATTGAAGGTAGCTGGTCTGCGGGGATTTTCTAGAAACATTATTATATCGTTCGCATAGAGGCCTAGACGTTCCTCATATTGGTTTAAAACTTTTAATTCTGTTATCTAGCCAGAGTAACGTAGCTAGAGGCTCTATGGCAAGAGCAAATATGGGGCAACCCTGCCGGGTGCCTCTATGCAGAGAAAAAGTTGTGGAAAAGTTTCCATTAATTTGAATTTGGGCTGTGGGTGAGGTGTATAAAATTTGTATCCATTTAACATAGCTGTCGCCAAAACCAAATCATCTCAGTGTTGCAACAAGGTGTGGCCATTCGACCGAGTAGAAGGCCTTATTGGCATCTAATGAGAGTATTGTACGTTCGCCGGAGTTGTCGTGGTCCATCTGTGTTTGAATTAATGCTCTGCGTAGATTAATGAAGTAGATTTACCCGGCATGAATCGGTAATTTTTGGTTCGGATGTATTAAGGATAAAATCACAGTTTTCGTTCTTTGGGCAAGGATTTGGGCAAGTATCTTGTAATCTGCTGTCAATAGGGAAATGGGTCTGTAGAAGCTGCATTGTAGGGGATTTTTGCCTGGTTTAGGGAGAACTATGATAGTCACATTGTACAGTGAAGGGGGTAGAGAGCCAGTAAGGTGTGTATGGTTAAACATGTCGAGAATGGGTTTTAGGAGTTGAGTTTGATATCTTTTGTATACCTCAATTGGTAGCCCTTTGGGGCCAGAGGCCTTATTATTTGGCATGGAGTCTATTGCGTTTTGTATTTCAGTGAGTGTGATAGGGTTTCAAGAGCCATTTTTTGTTCTGTACTTATAGCTGGCAGTTCGATCTGTTTTGTGTATAACCTATTCTGGAGCTATTCTGTGTGTACCAATGTATTTTGGGGGGTCTGTATGGATAGAATAGTGCTTGATTGATTGTGGTCCTTAATCAGAAAGGACATACATTTAGCAGAGTGGCCTGTCTATTGTTGGGTGTCTGGGAATCTCTGCCTCCATATATCAATCCAGTCCCATGAGTGTACAAGGGAGGCAAGAGGGGTAAGTTGACCGGGAGTGTGTGTTGTTATTGGGTTGCCTAGTGATCGGAAACGGTCTTTGCTGTTGCAGAGTACATGGTTAAAATCACCCATGCAAATTACATGAGCTTCAGAGTATAGTGTAAGTAGAGGAGCTAATGTTTTCATAACTGTAAGGCCAGAGGCCGGGGGATTGTACACCCAGGAGCACCAGGGAGTAGAGTCTATCTCTGCTGCCACATATACAAATCTACCGTGTGGGACAGTTTGACATGAATTATCTTATATATCAACGTTTTCCTGATTAAAATAGATACTCCTCTGGAGTAGGAAGAACACACGCTGTGTGCGGACCTTCACACCCAGGGTTTTTGGAGATAGTTTGAGCCAGTCATGAGAAGATGTGTTTCCTGCAGACATATTATGTCAGGCTTGTACTTATTAATTAAGGTAAAGACTTGTGTTTGTTAAATTGGTTGATTCAGCCCTCTAACATTCTATGACATTACTGTGAAATTATTGGATGACTCACTCATTTTCCATGTTGGGTTGAAGAAGTTCTTGGGGGGAACCGAGAGCGCGGCCCCGAACAACTAGACCCGACCAGACCGATAACATAACTATAAAGTAAAACACAACAATGTTACTTATTGCATTATTAACCTTTTTACAATTACCCATATAGGGTCAACTTATGAATCTCGGAGCCCAAAGTTATGGGTCTGGGATTCCAATAAGGAACGCACTCGGAGCCCTACACTTCTTAGTGGAGGGGAACTAAGCAGTGGAAGTGATAAAACGTCTGTTGAGGTTTGGGGAGGAGCCTCCCATATATATTCCAATACTGTTGCACGGCAGTGCTAGTTTTAGTCTAGGGGGCATATTCATAAACGGTCGTTATTTTCGCCATCGCAGGGCAATACAATGACAAATAGCGCTATTTTCGCCTTATTTATAAAACCGCTCATTTTCGCTTTCACCTTTGCGGAAAAGTATCGCTGAGGCGATGTGTGTCGATAGTTGTCGCCCTATTCATTGCGATTAGTGTGGTATCACTGCGAAAAGAGAGATTGCTCTCTAGTGTAATTTCAGAACTATCTCTGTCACTTTGTTATTTAAAGCTATTTATAAATAGGTGGATTTTCGCCTTTTTGACCCTTTTCTCCCTTTTGTTGCATTTTTTGCAGTTTCACCAGAATTTTTGAGAAACATCATTACTTACTGGAATGTTCCATTAACATGACTATTTCTTACCCAGCACTATGGTATGTTCCCATATTAATGGAACTGGTTTGATAATTAGCTGTAGTTTGCTGAAAATAAACAATGCTTAAAAAATTCCTATTAATAAAATAGAGAAAATTCGCCTTTTGAGTTTTTCACTATTTATATCTTTGGCTGAAAAAGACACCAAGGTGGAGATGCGTTTCTGCAACGTATTTTGCAACCGTTGATACATTGCAATAACGTTAGCGGTAAGTTTCGACCTTTTGCACATATATTAAAGACACCATTGAAGAGGCGTTAATTGTTGCGCAAAAAACTAGAACAAATACCGGCGCAAATTTATTGCATCGCTTTCAGCTGCACAAAAAAAAAATTTGCGACATGGTGCAGGCAGTGCAAAACCTTCGCTAAGACGCTAAGTACATAGGTTAGCGTGATTTTAGCACTTATTTTCCTGCTAGCGCGGGATATTGCATCTTCCTGCAAATGTGTTAGGCTATTTTTAAATAACAAAGATAGGTGGTTCAGTTTGAATTAACCAATTTAATACTTTGTTGAAAAACCACCAAGGAGTATTACCTATTTACCATCATATGTGCTGAGCTTTTTCAGCATTATTAGTGCTACTTTTTGTTACATAATTTCCGCTTTTGATGAAAATTTGTCTTAAGATGAAAGTTTAAAAAATTGTGGCTGGTGGGAAAAAAGCAAAAATAATGCCCTGTATAAATATGTCCCTAGGACCCCCATTTGACTTGGTAAATAAAGAAAATCAGAACCTTAAAAAAAAAAAAGATCTTTAATAAGCAAAAAATTAACCTTACATAAGCGAAATCTCAGATTGTATTACAGTAAATGCTGGAAAATAGTCTAACACCCCCCTGAGTACTTATTAGTATTGAGAAACACTCCACAATGTACTGACACCTCCATGGACCCATTGGCAGGATAAATAAATGGCCACTTATATGTTTTTGCCACCTCAGACTCGGCGAATTGGAATGGCTGAACTTACACTTTTGCAAAAATACACTTTTCGCCATTTCAGTAAAGGTATTGTGGGCAAATTATTGATAGCTAGACCGGATAGCCCATCTTCTACCGTGCTATAGCTATGGGCCTCCTCATCCTTTCTATCAACAAAACATCTAGTTTGTGAAGTTTGGCATATAGCTATTGAGTACACCAATACCAATGTATATGTTATTTATATATACAGTAATTCTGCTATTTACATATTGGACGTGTTAACCTTCTTTTGACTCGTACCAACTGACAACTTAAGTTGGTTAGAAGGTTTCAGGATTTAGCCCCTCTGCCTATGTCATTCCCAAGGGGCTAATTCTGTTAACACAGTGTCTATTGTCGATAGGCTGTTTAACCTTTGTACTAGACATCTCTAATTATGTATACTTCTAGCTGTGGCGTATCATTTGCCCTAAAACCTGGGTATACATTCAGTAACATGCACTGCGATTCAAACATCTAATCAGCTGTAGAGTTTAACTTCGCTTAACAACATATTAAAACATTTGGTTTAAAACGAAACAGAACTTCTTCCATATAATGGTGGCAAAAGCAAAGGGGCATAGTGTGTCATAACTGCGTATAGAGTTAGACATGCCAGTGGGGCAATATGAAGTGTCAAACCGGTTACCCACAGTTATTAGGGGAGAAAGTTGTCCCATATGGTGCATGGGTGTTTATCAAGTAGATCAAGAAAAGGATCATTATCATCTTGGCAAAGTTATATCTTGGTAGATTAGGCATTGTACAGCAGTATATACATATTCTAGTGGGACATATGAGTGAGTTTAGTCTCGGAGTCAATAAGGAAGTTTGTTGGCTGACTCGCGTTATTCAGGTTAGGGCCTAGCTGCTGGGCCAAAGCGCATATCTATCCACTGTGAGGCCTCGACTTACGTATCAAAAAATTTTGTGGAATTTTAAACTGGACACGTAGTCGGATATAAAATAGCATAAGGGATGTTGAGGCCACGTAGGCGTTGTTTAACAGCCATGAATGTCACTCGCTTTTTTTTGTAACTCAATAGAATAGTCAGGGAAGAACATTGCAGTCGTATTTACTAGCCGAATTTCGCCTTTTTCCTGGGCTAATCGCAGAATCGTGCCCCTGTCTTTTGCATTAAGTAATCGGGCCACCATGGGTCTCGGGTGGGCTCCTGGCAGGGATGGCCTAGTGGGGACCCTGTGAGCCCTCTCAACAGTGAAAACAGGGGAAAGATTATTAGATCCAAATTCTTCCCTGAACCAGTTGTCCAAATAGGCCTCGGGGTTCCTTTCTTACAGACCCTCTGGGATTCCAACCAGACGAACATTCTGCCGACGGGACCTGTTTTCCAGGTCGTCCGCTCTTTGTAGTTGGCTCTGTAGCTGCTGGTGTAGTTCGGCTATTTCCTCCGGTATAGGCCTTGTCGTGTCCTCGATCGAGGAAACTCCAGATCACCCACCTGGTTTTGCACATTGTGGAGGTCCTGTCGAAGGAGTCCGACATCCACTTTCACCTCTTTGATGAGAACAGTAAGTGCCGTCTTAGATTCCTGGATCAACATTAGTATTTGTGCAGGGGAGGGTTCTGGTCGGTCGTCATAATTATCTGCTGCCGATAGCTCTTCCGATGCTGCTGCACCTTGACCATCGTCTGGGGGAGACGCCTGCATAATGGAGGCATCCGTGGCCTGCTCCTTGTTATGGCGGGCAAACTTGCCAAGCTTCTCCGTGATTGGCGTCTGCTTTTGCCGATTGCCATACTTTGTCATTTTGATGTAGAAGTCAGTACTGTACTTTTGAGGCGTTAAAGATTCGTCTGCTGTGCTTCAGGATATGATAAGCAAGTTTTATCCGGAGAGAGCTCCAGTTCCTGCGTCTGCTTAGCCCGCCATCTTGGTCACGCCCCCCGTATTATCAATATTTGCCAAAGATGCCCCTGAGATTCCTTACTTGACCCGGTCCCTCGCCACTCTTCCTCTGCTCTGCGGCTGACGGACGCTCCACTTCCTCAGTAAAGCCATGACGTCGCGCCCAATCACCTGACAGTCACGACCATTAAGTAGAGCGGCTATCAGGGACCAGGTCAGGTAAGTTTTTTCAAGGGCATATTTGGAAATTATTGGTAATGCGAAAGTGGGGCTTGGGGGAGTGGAGAACATTTCTAGCTAAAGTTATTTTTTGACTGGACATGCACTTTGAAGCTAGCAACAAGCCTGGAAATATTTTTTTCCTCTTCCTAAAGTCTCCATAGGCAGAGAATGATTGCAGATCTGTAACTAACTTCAGAAAATATCGCTTTTTGGAGGTGGGGCTTATGACACATGCCTGTCACAGAGACAGGGCAGTCTGGAAGGTGTAACTTTACAAGCCTAAAACTTCAGATCCAGAAAAGCTATAGACATCATACTAGACTTATTTGAAAGGTATGAGAGCACTATTTTCAATAAAGGACACTTGTATGGAGTCCACAGTTATCTTATAGGATTTATGTAAGAAGGAATGGATGGACTACAACTAAAATGCTTATTATTCAAAGGTCTAAGCTTTCTGTCTAGTCAAGACCCAAGTGACTGCAAGTTAACAACAGACAGAGGATTTTAGTAAAGATAATAATACTTTCCAGACTCTTACAGATCCACAGTATTTATTATTTTAGGAACAGATTTAATTTACGGTATACAGTTCAGTTTTATGGCCTCAATTGTCTCCCTGGTTTATTTAGAGCTGAAATCTTTATCTTTCTGTGTCTGGAAGTTTAGTACAATACAAGGATTGTGGAAGCACTCCAATTAGGCTAATTTACACCTACATTTAGTGGAAGTGCTACTGATCTGGTCATTTATACAAACATAGAAAAGATAATCAATGCACATTCCTAGGCCCCATACAATACCATATTATCTGCACACTGGCATACATTATAAACAAAGGGGTTTTAGTATACATTACTGTGATCACATGAATGAAAAGCCTTCCAACCACGTCAAGGTAACCCCAGTCTGGAAGGTCCTAACGTCTAACCTTTTCAATTTCTTTTACTTCAATTACGATTAGCAAACTTTTGCATTTCTCATTCTTACACACTGGATCCATATAACAGGCTCTTTCACTTCCCCACAGCCCTTTGGCTTTTTAAAATGAGGGAAGAGGACGTCCAGTGCTTTATATTAAAGGCATAGGACCTCCCATAAAAGGGGCGTGTTGGGGGTTATATGGATCCAGTGTGTAAGAATGAGAAATGCAAAAGTTTGCTAATCGTAAGTTAAGTAAAAGAAATTGAAAAGGTTAGACGTTAGGACCTTCCAGACTGGGGTTACCTTGACGTGGTTGGAAGGCTTTTCATTCATGTGATCACAGTAATGTATACTAAAACCCCTTTGTTTATAAAGTATGCCAGTGTGCAGATAATATGGTATTGTATGGGGCCTAGGAATGTGCATTGATTATCTTTTCTATGGAAGTTTAGTACAATTCTCATTTATGCTGACCATACATTTGATTTATTTTTAACATTTGTGCTTAGTAATACTATTGTAATAGTATAGTGTAGTATTTAAGTTTGAATAAAGACAAAAAATGGGTAAAAAATTATTACTGTTTAGTTGTCCTTTAAAGGATATGTACACCCTAAAATCAACTGACTTGTATTTGGAAGCTGCAGCTTTAAGTAATGTTTTCCTTTTTCCTTTTTTTTTTCCCTAGGGCCCCCCTGAGTCTACCTGTGACCATCTTAAGTTACTGACATCTTGGGTTATGGTTGCAGTCTCTTTAGATCCGCCCCCTCGAGATTTCCTTCCTCTCCTGCTTTGCTGTGTCGAAGAAAGCTCACATGCGTGGCGCAATGACATCACGCACACGACCGTGCACGTGCTGACATCACACACACGGGCAAGGCAGGCGTGTGCAGGGGGGAAGCGCAATGGGCCGCGCTTTCTTCAACACAGCAAAGCAGGAGAGGAAGGAAATCTCGAGGGGGCGGAGCTAAAGAGACTGCAACCATAACCCCAGATGTCAGTAACTTCAGATGGTCACAGGTAGGCTCAGGGGGGCCCTAGGGGGGAAAAAATAGGAACACATTACTTAAAAAGACAGTTGAGTGAAAATTATCAATATTTGTTAAATTGTTAGTTTGGGTAATGCCTTCTTAGTTATTCTACATATTCTCTCCCATTTTGAAAAATCAGTTGATTTCATTCCCTTTACTAATCCCTGCTATTGACATTAGTGAGCTGACATTTCGGGTTCTAACTGCCCTTCTTCTTCCCAGGATGCACCACATCCTTGGAATGTTCCTAACAGTTATAGTTATTCCTACTGATTGGCTGTTGGATGGGTCAAACATGTTCAGATCTCTACTGAGCAACTAAATCAACCCAGGCACTGGGTCAAGGGCAAAACCATAACGGTCTCTATTAGGGGTCCTGCAAACAGGAAGTCAGTATTTCAGTTGCATTTATTTATACACAGACAAAATGCTGAATTGTCAGATTAAGGCTATTTGGAGGAAAAAATACTGCTCTTTTTCTGAAAAGTATATGTATTTACACTGAACTTCCCCTTTAAAGCTGCAGCTTCCAAATACAAGTCAGTTGATTTTAGGGTGTACATATCCTTTAAAGTTCCAAATGGCTACTGTTTGTCAAGAGAAAGGAGGTAGATTCATTGTGGTCTAAAGGAAATACAGAAATCAAGCAAAAAACGTGTCCGTGTGTTATTTATCCTTACTGTGTTTAGGGAGAAATACAATTGTTTACTGTATGGATATGGCTTTAGACCATTCTGTTAACTCACCATCCATAATATTCAGGTTCTACTGTCTGAGTATAAAGAGACTGGGGAATTATTTGCCATAAAGGCCTTGAAGAAAGGAGACATCATTTCTAGGGATGAAGTTGAAAGGTAAGTCAGTGGGAGAGACCATAAAAATTAATTACTTTCCAGAATAACATGTTTACATTACTCCACTGAGCTACTATTGTGCATGTTTATTTTTTTTTTCCTCACAATTACTACTTAATAAGAAAATGTTTGAGAGAGATAATGAAAGGGAATCCTCTTGCACCTCTCCACGAGATCTGGTTCAGGTGATACATGCAGGAAACAAGTGTTATGTGCTACATCCCATTACAAATTCCCAGCAGTCACACAGTAATGTGTGCCCCAAAATACAGTGCTCTTTCTGTGCTGTATAGCATTAAATTGTAGTACCTGGAAGTTTGTGTCCCCAACTTTGATAATGTGTTTTGCAAGTGGGGTGTATTTGATTGTGATTAGCCAGTGGACACAGAATCCGAAAGGTTCCATTATTCTAAGGTGAGTCGGAGTTCCTTTGGCCAGACTGCTTCCTGCATTTAGACATTGCAGTTCAAATGTTGGTTTATGCAATAAAGATCGACTGTGGAAATATCAGAGAAAGTGTCTGTGTATAAAAAAAAGAAATAGTCTGGCAATGATCAGTAAAATAGAATGTTAGAATATCTGAGTTTTTAAGAATTAGATTTCTTTCAGAGGTCATGTAGTGTAGCATTAGGTTCAGTCACTTTTCAGACTGCCCTTTGATTGTGAGGTCACATACACGTCAGATTTACGTTGTCCAGGATCGCCCGAGGAATGACTGTTAGGCAACAATCAGACGTGTGTGTCGGGGAATATATGTACTGTCATCAGGCAGTTATGATCACAATGTACAATTTTGTTCTGCAGCTTTGGCTGAGAAATTAGTCATTAGTCTTTCATATAAACCTAAAGGGAATGTGTACACCCAAACTGACACGTTAATATCTGATAGAGAAGCCCCCAAAGCCCTAAGATCATTTTACTAACAGTGTAAATCCTGCAAACAAAGCTAACTATTCAGGACAATCCCTGCATCCGATACTAGCAAACTCCTTTACTTCCTGGTTGAACCAGAGTTACAGTATGATGTCACGGAGAATGACTAATGAGTGTACCTTAGAGGCTTGTCCATTGAGAGCAGTGGTATGCTCATTTGAGCATGTGTAAAAGCTCTGAGCTTTCCCTGCTCTCAGCAAATTGCCTGCAGTGTGAGTTTAACAATCTTAAGATTAGTGAGGCTTCTCTGTCAAAAAAACCATGCAAACTATTATTATAACTGCCATTGGTAAGTTTGATCAGAAGGGCAACTTAAACAAATTTGGCCTTTGGCTTGTCTTCTTTCTGTCCTTAGCCTCCTATGTGAAAAGCGCGTGTTCGTAGCAGTAAGCGATGCCTTACACCCTTTTTTGCTTAGCCTTCTGGGATGTTTTCAGACCACAGAACATGTCTGCTTTGTCATGGACTATATGGCAGGAGGGGATCTAATGACACATATACACAATGAGGTCTTCAACCAACCACGTGCCATGTAAGTGTGGCTGACAGAGGCATTATGGGAATTTTTTTATGAATGTCTAGCTGTTCCTATCAATATGCTTCTATTCTCTTTCTCAGGTTTTATGCTGCCTGTGTACTACTGGGGTTGCAGTTTCTGCACAGCAAGAACATTGTGTACAGGTGAGATGAGTTGGTGGGAGTAACACAGGGAATGTTAATGCTGTAATGTTGGGCTCAGTATAAAGGGAAGAGACAGGGATTGTGGAAATGTTAGATGAAGCTGAATAGAAGGTATGAATGGATAGGTAAGCAGTGTAGCAGCAATACAACACTGGTTCAAATACATCTCTGATTATCAACAAGAGTCTCTGGATGTTAGGCCTGGTACTAATGGGCAGACCCCAATATTACCTCTCTCCTCCCACAATAAACTGATAGGTGGCTGTCAGTCAGGTGGAAACCTGTGTGGTTCGCAACCAATCATGTTGCCTAGGATTTACCATGATCAATTGCTCTAAACCACCAATTTTGCTGGACAATCAGTCATCTGGCATCTTACACACAATCCCTGGCAAATCTGATCAGAAGATTGGGCAGGGGGTAGATCAGGCTGATTTTAGTTGCCCTCAGTGAAATGCTTGTAGTCAACAACAGCTACAGGACTTCTGGATATGAATGCTAAAACGATCTGTTATTCCATAATTTAGCCCAACACATGTTCTCTGCTGCACCTAAAAACTGGTCCCTGTGGCCTTCAACCTATGGCCTTTCAGCTGTTGATGGACAACAGCATTCAGCCACCCAATGGTTGTCACTCAACAGCAGCTAGAGACCTCCATATTGAAGGTCATTCCTTTAGAAAGACGCCTGTTATCAGTAACTGCACATTTATGTTTAGGGATTTAACTTTCTTTTTTTTAACTCCCGCAGAGATTTGAAGTTGGATAATTTGTTATTAGATTCAGAGGGATATGTCAAACTGGCAGATTACGGGCTCTGCAAAGAAGGTCAGTGAAGACAGTTGGGTTTGGGGGGGTGCCTGTGCTTGTCTGTGTTCACATCAAGTCCCAGGGGGCGTTTACATTGTTTATATTCCTTCTTTGTTCTGCTTTTCTTCCTTGCTGTGAGTTAAGATCTGATTTCGATTTATATAACTGTGAGCAAGGTTTATGTCTATGAGAGAGTTGTCTTTATCAGTATTGACTTTAAATAAATTAGACTAAACTCATCATTTCTACCTTGTAACTTTTCCATGAGTTCTGCATTAGTGACTGTATAAACGCTGCTTCCATCTCCCGGCTTATATAACCTTTCACCCTCTTCTAATGTTTACACTAGGCATGGGCCCTTCCGATCGAACGTCCACGTTCTGTGGCACCCCAGAATTCCTTGCTCCTGAAGTCCTAACAGATGCCTCTTACACACGAGCTGTAGACTGGTGGGGATTTGGAGTCCTTATCTATGAGATGATGGTTGGGGAGGTACGGAGCACAGTGGATATTAAGCTTTACCAGCGGGACTGATTAAGTTGATATAGACATTGAGGGAGATGCAATAAATTTCCCCATTGCACCTGACCTGCACTTGTAGTGCATGTAGTAACCACTTTGTGATTGTTATTGCATGGTGGGACTGTGAGTGGTAAGTCACAATCTTTTGCACGACTTTAAAGCTACAATTGAAAATGCTTTCATTTTGGTGCAAAAACGAGAGCAATAATCATTGCTAAATTTATTGCATTGCTTACACTGTGCTATTTCCAAAAGTGTTTGGAAATGGTGCAGGCAATACAAAATGAGTACAAAACCCCCGCTAACACGATATTACATCGGTTTGCACTTATTGTTTCCTTTAGCACAGGATATTACATCTCCCTGTAAGATTTCTAAAATTCTACTAGTGCAAACTACTATCTTAGAATCTAATTAGTAATTTCCCTAAATAAAACAGCAACATTAATGGCAGTAACAAGGCTCATTGCAGTTCATGGTTTTCTGGTTTAGCCACATGATCTCTGTAAAGCATGTAAGCAAGCAATCTGCAGCCAAATGTGAATTATTATAGGTGCAGAGCATCCGATCCAAGTTTAACCACAAATAAAGGCAGCTGATTTGAGAATTCCTCTCTCCTCCTGAGTGAACTACATTGAGCATGCTCAAGAACCTAGTGTAAATACAGTGTTTACATCAGCAGTTTCTAAACTGTAAATCAGGGATTCCATTGGTCTAGGAGACCCAGTTCCTAGTAAAGTCATGTTTGGTCGGTTTCAAGGGCCATTAGTCACAGTTACTAGAAAACAGAAAGTGGTGTTTGTAGAAGGGAACGTCTGGGCTTTTAACGGATTCTTTCTACTTTGTGGTGGGTCCTTCACATAGAAAGGGGCAAAGGGGCAAGATGTAAAGCTTTTTAAGTGGGAACCTAAGAAGCATTGCCAGGAAATTCTACTTCCCTGATGGTGGAGAGAAGGAAAACAATTGCAGTAATACTCCCATTAAGACACACTGTAAGTAATAAGGTTGGATGAGTGAGTTGCTTGGATTCCCTTTAGCTGCCTTAAAATGAGTTATTATGTGGACAGCTGGTAGCCCCTTTATAGTAAGAAGGGTCTGGACTTTAACCCTATTGATGGGTAAAGGCCCCATGATACTGCAATGTTCCATGTTGTCTGCCAGGGTTCTAAAACCTGATTGATCTCAAGCCCATGTTTAAACTGAAGATTATGACTTAAAAACATTTAGGTAGGGTAAGTTATTCCCACATAGAGACCATTCCCATTTACTGCTCGTCACCCTCTGATCCCCATCCCTTCCTCTTGTTGTCTCAGTCTCCCTTCCCAGGTGACGAGGAGGAAGAAGTGTTTGACAGCATTGTTAATGATGAAGTTCGTTACCCACGTTTCCTCTCAGCGGAATCAATTGCTATCATGAGACGGGTGAGACCATTATCTGCTTCCCCTCTTCCCTGCCAAACTATGTGATTGTTATCCCCTGGGAGCAATGCATTACCTGGGCTTTTCCATTTGTCTCCTGGCAGCTGCTGCGCAGAAATCCTGAGAGACGTTTGGGATCAGGAGAAAGGGACGCCGAAGATGTGAAGAAGCAGCCATTCTTCAAGGTTATTACAATAATAACATAACATTTATTTAGTAATTGCAGACACAGGGTGTAACATGGTATTGGCACCTGTGGTATCATTTAGTAATTGCAGGCACTGGGTGTAACATGGTATTGGCACCTGTGGTATCATTTAGTAATTGCAGGCACTGGGTGTAACATGGTATTGGTACCAGTGGTATAATTTAGTAATTGCAGGCACTGGGTGTAACACGGTATTGGTACCAGTTGTATCATTTAGTCATTGCAGCCACTGGGTGTAACATGGTATTGGTACCAGTGGTATCATTTAGTCATTGCAGGCACTGGGTGTAACATGGTATTGGTACTAGTGGTATCATTTAGTCATTGCAGACACTGGGTGTAACATGGTATTGGTACCAGTGGTATCATTTAGTAATTGCAGGCACTGGGTGTAACATGGTATTGGTACTAGTGGTATCATTTAGTAATTGCAGGCACTGGGTGTAACATGGCATTGGTACCAGTGGTATGATTTAGTAATTGCAGGCACTGGGTGTAACATGGTATTGGTACTAGTGGTATGATTTAGTAATTGCAGGCACTGGGTGTAACATGGCATTGGTACCAGTGGTATGATTTAGTAATTGCAGGCACTGTGTGTAACATGGAATTGGTACTAGTGGTATCATTTAGTAATTGCAGGCACTGGGTGTAACATGGCATTGGTACCAGTGGTATGATTTAGTAATTGCAGGCACTGGGTGTAACATGGTATTGGTACCTGTGGTATCATTTAGTAATTGCAGGCACTGGGTGTAACATGGTATTGGTACCAGTGGTATGATTTAGTAATTGCAGGCACTGGGTGTAACACGGTATTGCTACCAGTTGTATCATTTAGTCATTGCAGCCACTGGGTGTAACATGGTATTGGTACCAGTGGTATCATTTAGTCATTGCAGTCACTGGGTGTAACATGGTATTGGTACTAGTGGTATCATTTAGTCATTGCAGGCACTGGGTGTAACATGGTATTGGTACTAGTGGTATGATTTAGTAATTGCAGGCACTGGGTGTAACATGGTATTGGTACTAGTGGTATGATTTAGCAATTGCAGGCACTGGGTGTAACATGGTATTGGTTACAGTGGTATAATTTAGTAATTTCAGGCACTGGGTGTAACATGGTATTGGTACCAGTGGTATGATTTAGTAATTGTAGGCACTGGGTGTAACACGGTATTGGTACCAGTTGTATCATTTAGTCATTGCAGACACTGGGTGTAAAAATGGTTTTGGTACCAGTGGTATCATTTAGTGATTGCAGGCACTGGGTGTAACATGGTACTGGTACCAGTGGAATCATTTAGTAATTGCAGACACTGGGTGTAACATGGTATTGGTACTAGTGGTATCATTTAGTAATTGCAGACACTGGGTGTAACATGGTATTGGTACCAGTGGTAACAGTTATTGCAAACACTAGTTGTAACATGGTATTGGTACCAGTGGTATCATTTAGTCATTGCAAGCACAGGGTGTAATATTGTTTAAGTACCAGTGGTAAAATTTAGTAACGACGAGCACTGGGTTTAACATGGTATTGGTACCAGTGGAATCATTTAGTAATGACAGGCACTGGTGTAAATCCTGTACCAAAATGAGTTTGAAAATGCAATAAATTGTAGTGTTTCACAGAATTTATTAAAGGAGAACTTAATTCTGTTATTAGGTTTAGGTGATCCCCTTGTATTATTTTACATACTAACACAAACCTTGCAAAAAATCTGATCAATGATTCTATCACTGTTTTTGAGACTCTCCCTGAGGTTTGAGGCCAGTTGGAAGGTGTTACATGCAGGAAAGGAGCTTGGGAAATACATTTATATTCACTTTGAACATCTGTTGTATTCAATTAGATCAACTGGACTTGAAATGTAGTTCTTGAAGACGTTTCGCTAGTCATCCGACTGGCTTTCTCAATTCAGAATGATTTGTACAAGAATCTGTGGCAGTTATATACCCTGGGAAATCCCAATTAGCATATCACAGCCAGGTGTTAGGGGCGGGATTGGATAGTGGCTAAGAGGTGTTATAGGAATGCCCAGAGTAAGGTGTCAAAATAGCATTGTACATGGCAGACAGTTGGTGTCGAACCCCCCCACCTCTATTTAGGCTTGGTTTCTTTATTTTCATATAAATGGCCTCCTTGACACCTCTCTTGAACCAGCCATGTTCCTTTGCCAATATGTTAATGTTACAATCTTTAAGATGCAGGTACACGGCTGAGTCCTGACCCGAGGAATTGGCTCTTCTGTGCTGGGCCTTATGTTGATGCAGTTGCTGTTTGGTCTCCCCCACATACAAATCAGAGCATTCTTCACTGCACTGCACTGCATATATGATGTCGCTTTTCTTGTGTTTTGGTATTGGGTCTTTCGGATGTACCAATTGCTGCCTCAGTGTGTTGTTTGGTTTAAAGCAGACAGGGATACAGTGTTTTTTGAAAAATTACACAAACTGTCTGCCATGTACAATGCTGTTTTGACCAATGTTATACAGGTTCCTTATGCACACAAACCCAGGTGGGTGCTGACCTCCTGAAAACTCCCCACTTCCAAGGCAGGTAAATTCAAGCAGTTCTGGATTATTGGAGTCGCACACCTTCAGTGAATTCAAAGTGTTTTATTGAAAACCACACATCAAAGTACCGTTTGATGTGTGGTTTTCAATAAAACACTTTGAATTCACCTAAGGTGTGCGACTCCAATAATCCACAATGCTGTTTTGACACCTTACTCTGGGCGTTCCTATAACACCTCTTAGCCACTATCTAATCACGCCCTTAACACCTGGCTGTGATATGCTAATTGGGATTTTCCAGGGTACATAATTGCCACAGATTCTTGTACAAGTCATTCTGAATTGAGAGAGACAGTCGGATGACTAGTGAAATGTCTTCAAGAACTAAGTAAGTCCAGTTGATCTAATTGAATACAACAGATTTATACCATGACCTGGATGAATGAGAACCTTCACAAGCAAATTCACTAAAAATAGAAATAAAGCAGTCCAGGTCCTCATTACATCACCAGAACATTATTTATTATACAATGTTATTTCCCATTTAAGACACCATGTAGAGAACTTAGATACAAGAAATACTTTAAACTGTATTTATAATCTTCTCTTTCCTTCCTGAAGGATTTGGATTTCGATGCCCTTCTTTCTCGCCGTTTACCGCCACCTTTTATCCCTTGTGTGAATGGACCACATGACATCAGTAATTTTGACCCTGAATTTACACGTGAAGGACCAGAACTGACTCCCCCACAGAATCCTCAACCCCTGAACCCAGAAGAGCAGGAGTTGTTCCGGGGATTTGATTATGTGAGGGAGGGGGCATAACTGGACTGCCATTGGATACCTGGGTTCAATGTCACACCAAATGTGCCTCTGCACTTTTCTCCATCCTTCCTCAGGGAAATATGTGTAAATAAAAATATTACTTTTATACATTCTGTGATATTTATGTTGCTATTTGTTATTTACTGGTTGTGAGCATTATTACACATTGTAAGCAAAACTAAACTGGAGTTTGGGAGGTCCTGAATAACAAAAGTTTTTATAAGGGGTGGATATACCCTTTAACTCACCTACTGCCGCTCCACTTGCGGCCACTCTCCAGCAGATGGCGCAATGTCTTGACGGTGCTCTTAAGAGATAGTGCATTTACCTCCTGTTCTTCAGTAAAACAGTAAAAAAGAAAGTTGTAAAATACAATGGACATACCTTTTAAACTTGCTTTGTTCGGCTATCCGTATTTCATTTTCTATTTTAGCTAGTTTAATTGCTTTCTTGCACTCATTATTACAGCTTTTGTACTCCCTGTAAGCCTGTTTGGTTCCCTCAGATTTAAAAATTCTAAAAGCCTTTTTTTCCATTACCCTTTTTATCTGAGCATTGAAACCAGGCAGGAGAGGACCTCATTTTTTTTACATTTGTTCCCTAAATGTACAAATTTAGAAATGTAATAGTTTAATATCCCTTTAAAAGTGGTCCACATCTGCTCAACATCCTTACCTAGGAACAAATCCCCCCAGTCTATGAGCAGGAGTGATTACTTCAACAGCATAAAATTAGCTTTCCTAAAAAAGTTTTTGTTAACCCACCGCACTTTAGTTTTTTGCAACCTATATTAAATGACACTATATCATGGTCACTGTTCCCTATATTAAATGACCACTATATCATGGTCACTGTTCCCTAATTAGACACTATATCATGGTCACTGTTCCTATATTAAATGACACTATATCATGGTCACTGTTCCTATATTAAATGACACTATCATGGTCACTGTTCCCTATATTAAATGACACTATATTCATGGCCTATTCCCTATATTAAATGACACTATATCATGGTCACTGTTCCCTAAGCTTCCCATTACCTTCATCTCCAAAATGAGCTCAGGGTTATTAGATATCACCAGATCCAACAACGCATTCTGTCTAGTAGGAACTTCTACCATCTGTGAAAGAAAATGCTCATATAGGAGAAAAGGAGAATCTCATCTTTTAAATTTGGCTTCAATTCTTGTTTAACATACATACATACCCCCCTCTCCTTTCTTATTAACTCTGTCTTGTCTAAATAAGGACTATGTAAGGAGATGGGGTTTGGGTTAATAGAGAACTGGGCTGAATTTTCTGTTGGCTACAGGCTCTTTAGTAGAGACGGATTGCACCTCAATGGGGATGGTGCAGCTGTTTTGGGGGAGAAGATGGTTAGGGGGTTGGAGGAGAACTAGGTATGGGGAGGGGAGAGTACATTGAACTACACAGGGGTAGATAGAGAAGTTGGGGATTAGAGGGCTAATAACACAACGGGGGAGGGGGGAGCATAGAGGATAAGGAGGCATGTACGACCATGTATGGAAGTAAATCCAGTGCCGTCTCGCTAATGAGCCAAAATGAGACAATGATGCAGAGCGGCATCATGTCTCAGGCTCAAAAAAGCGGCCTTTTTCTCCGATTTTTTTTAAATTTTTATAGCTGCCCTGCCTCATGCCTGCTGCGGCGCTGCCGCCTGCCAGGCCAGCAGGTGCAACAACAAGTTGCTTACGTCCCCACCCGCCCGTCCGCACCACGCTCTGGTTACCTGGCTGTGTCTGTGATGTGATGTCTGTGACACTGACAGCCTCCTGCCTTGCTGAGCCAGTCAGCCGGAGGAGAAAGAACTGGTGCTGCGCTACTGCGCAGCCGGGCGCCGGCTGTGCTCATGATGATGCACTGGCTCTGGCTGTCTGGCTGCTAGAGGCCGCGCCCGCCTGTCGCCGGAACTTGAATGTAGGAGGACCGAGGAGCAGTAGTGGTTGTGGTTGTAGCGCACCGCGCGCGCCTGAAAGTTGGGTGGGGGCGGGGTGTGTGGCTGTGATCAGCTGGGAGCCTAGGACACAGGATCATAGAAGCACCGAGCACATTAGCACTTGCAAGTTGCAATTGTAATGCGATTAGGAGCTGCTCTGCTGGCTGTTGCCAGATCTTCTGTCACCTCACCATATAGAGTGTTTTAATTAAGGCATGTGAGAGAGAGAGAGAAACGAGACTGTAGAAGAGAGAGTAGAGGATAGAGACTGTAGGAGAGTGTGTGAGAGATGAGGATAGAGACTGCAGGAAGAAAGAGAATGTATGAGAGAGATAGAGGATAGCGAGCTGCTGGAGAGAGGAGGTGTGGAGAAATAGAAACAGAGACTGCAGAATATTGAGATATAGGATAGAGTCTAGGAGGGGTGTGTAGAGATAGACTGCAAGAGAGAGAGAGAGAGTTAGAGATTGTAGGAGAATGTGTGTGAGAGATAAAGGATAGAACTGCAGGAGAGAGAGAATGTGAGAGAGATAGGGATAGGACTGCAGGAATGAAGAGAATGTGTAGGGATTTTACCATCTGTTCTCACGTATGGACCTTTACTATTTGTTCTCCTGTATGGGACCTTTACTGTCTTGTTCTCACTGTATGGGATGTTTACTGTCTGTTCTCACTGTATGGAACCTTTACCATCTGTTCTCAACTGTATGGGACCTTTACGTCTGTTCTCACTGTATGGGACCTTTACCGTCTGTTCTCACTGTATGGACCTTTACTTCTGTTCTCACTGTAAGGAACATTTACTGTCTGCTCTCACTGTATGGGACCTTTACCGTCTGTTCTCACTGTATGGGACCTTTACCATCTGTTCTCACTGTATGGGACCTTTACCATCTGTTCTCACTGTATGGGACCATTACTATCTGTTCTCACTGTATGGGACCTTACCGTCTGTTCTCACTGATGGGACCTTACCATCGTTCTCACTGTAGGGGACCTTTACTATCTGTTCTCACTGACGGGACCTTTACTTCGTTTCTCACTGTATGGGCCTTTACCGTCTGTTCTCACTGTATGAGCCACTTTACCATCTGTTCTCACTGTATGGGACCTTTACTTCTGTTCTCACTGTAAGGAACATTTACTGTCTGCTCTCACTGTATGGGACCTTTACCATCTGTTCTCACTGTATGGGACCTTTAGCGGTGAGGGGGTGGGGCTGTTCTCATCATGTCTCAGGCTCAAAAAAGCGGCCTTTTTCTCCGATTTTTTTTTAATTTTTATAGCTGCCCTGCCTCATGCCTGCTGCGGCGCTGCCGCCTGCCAGGCCAGCAGGTGCAACAACAAGTTGCTTACGTCCCAACCCGCCCGTCCGCACCACGCTCCGGTTACCTGGCTGTGTCTGTGATGTGATGTCTGTGACACTGACAGCCTGCCTGCCTTGCTGAGCCAGTCAGCCGGAGGAGAAAGAACTGGTGCTGCGCTACTGCGCAGCCGGGCGCCGGCTGCGCTCATGATGATGCACTGGCTCTGGCTGTCTGGCTGCTAGAGGCCGCCGGTCGCCGGACTTGAATGTAGGAGGAGCCGAGGAGCAGTAGTGGTTGTGGTTGTAGCGCACCGCGCGCGCCAGTGAAAGTTGGGTGGGGGCGGGGTGTGTGGCTGTGATCAGCTGGGAGCCTAGGACAATAGGATCATAGAAGCACCGAGCACATTAGCACTTGCAAGTTGCAATTGTAATGCAGATTAGGAGCTGCTGCTGGCTGTTGCCAGATCTTCTGTCACCTCACCATATAGAGGTAAAAACTAATAGTTAATCAGCCGCACACTGATGAATGTAAGGAATATACCAATACTGTATAATAGGGGGTTTTACTTGATTAGGCCCTAAAGTGAGAGGTAATGGCCTTACACTAGGCAGACATTAGATAGATTAAGACGTTTATCCATTGACAAACATCTAATCTATCTAATGTCTAAAGATCACATTTTACAAGCAGCTGTTCTCAGATTAGTCGTTTGATTATAGACAAACATATTATATATCTAATAATCAGTTCAGCTTTGCTAAAACTCACACTCACAATACAGATGTATAAATTAACTTGTCTATGATGGCTGGAGACAATAAAATCATCTAATCTGGACTAATGCAACATAAAAATAGTGTTTGAGCTCTGATTGGCTATAGGTTGTTGCTAGGTTACTATCTATGACATCACTAAAATAAATTTCACATAAATTTACATGCTGCTGCTGGCTGTTGCCAGATCTTCTGTCACCTCACCATATAGAGGTAGTTTTAATTAAGGCATGTGAGAGAGAGAGAGAGAACAGAGACTGTAGAAGAGAGAGTAGAGGATAGAGACTGTAGGAGAGTGTGTGAGAGATAGAGGATAGAGACTGCAGGAGAGAAAGAGAATGTATGAGAGAGATAGAGGATAGAGACTGCTGGAGAGAGGGGGGATGTGAGAAATAGAAAACAGAGACTGCAGAATAGTGAGATATAGGATAGAGTCTAGGAGGGTGTGTGTAAGAGATAGACTGCAAGAGAGAGAGAGAGAGTATTTTTTTATTTCAGTACGAGTTTTTTTCATTTACATGTCTAGTCAGCATGGCTGGTCATTGACAGCAAAGTTGCATACACACTTGCGATCGCATGGCCGACCTCAACACACATGTGTATGCATGTCTGTTTCTGCCGATAACTTGTGGCGTTTTACAGGCACTTTGTCAGTGGTTTTCAGGTTTGGGATTCGTTTGCAAGACTGGCCAGCGGATCTTCAAAAAACCAAACACCCAATTTTGGCCGACAAGGTGCCCATACACGCATGGTTAATGCCCGAACAACCCGCATACATGATTGTGCGTAGCAGGGTCGGCACCCACCGCAATCTCCTGTGTTTGGTCCTATAACCATGGTCGATGGGCTCCTCGCTGTACTTTAAAACAGAGCAGTAGAAAATAAGGCATAAATTTAATTACCCTAGCATTTGAATTTTAGCGCTATTATTATGGATCATAGCCTCATCCTGCCCATCCAGTAATCGCTCTGCTTTAAATCGATGCTTCCATTTACCTACTCATTTCGCTGTTTCTCAGGCCGGGCCTAAGAGTGTACCTTTTTGGTTTCAGTCCACTGGGTGTTCGGTTGGTCAGTACATCTCAGCATGTTTGGACCCATCCAAATTACTAGAATAACTGTAGAAACATTCTGAGTAATGGTGGCATCCTGTAGAATACAGAGAACCATACTGAACCTGATTGCCGCCCACTACGACCCCAGTCCAACTACGCAAATAGTATAAAATCAATAATTTTTTAAAATGAAGACCAGAATGCTTGTGAAGGTTCTCATCATCCAGGCATGGTATATCTGTTACTATTCAATAGTCAACCTGGACTTGAAGTTTATTTCTTGAAGACGTTTTCGCTAGTCAATCCGACTGGCTCTTCTTCAATTCAGAACTTACTTGTAAAGATGCCACCAGATTCTTGTACAATTCCATTCTGGAATTGAGAGATCCCTTGTCAGATGCACGAACGTCTTCAAGAACTACATTTCAAGTCCTTTGATCTAATTGAATCCACAACAAGACAAGCCAGAATAACCTATATATTTTGTTTCCACTGAACTTCCTTTAAAACCAACATTTTGCTGGCAACCGTTTTGTATGGCTGTGTCATTAGAACTACTGCTAATCCAGGTTAAAATCTTGTATTTCCATGGCTAGTCCATTTTTATCCTCCTGCCTGATGACATGCTATATTAGACGTTTCCGTCTCTGGTTTTCTTAACCCTGCTGCTTGCCTCTGTAATGTATCGACACATGTCTCCAATTCCTTATTAGTTCCCTTCCAAACAAAACTGAATCAACCTACATTAACCAGAGAGGAAGCCAGAGTCCCATGCTTGCATAAAACAAGGACATCCAGGGCCCTGTTAATCAACCACAATCAGGGCCTGTAAATGTCAAAGGTGCCAAATTATCAGGGGGGCTGCATCAAATGCTGGAACATTCCGTTAATTTCCAACTCAATCAATGTTCACAGTTGTTGCCAACAGTTTTATAAAAATCTGGCAACAGATTTTATTTTTAAATCGCCAACACAATTATATATATCTATATCCATCCTTCCGATGTTATTAAGTAACTTAACAATGATGTTTTCTTGAACAAGCCTTAATGCCGAGGAAACTAGACTAAAGCTATGTAGACCTCCCAGATTTGTTTAATCTGGTAAATGCAAGCACATAAAATAATGTTCTGCCTATTGAGCTTTTATTGCTAATGCAGAGTGCTTTAGAGACTGGAAATTTCAGCTGTGATAGAGAGACACCCTGTAACAAAACCAGAATCCTATTGCATTGAAAGTGTGGTGTAACCGTTTACAGGGATTTTGAAAGGGAATTGCCCCCCCAAAAAACCAGGTAATATAACCCACCTACTGGCGCCCTTACATGCTCTGCTCATGGTTCCCAAGATATGCCTCTTCACAATTCCAGGAAAACTGAGAGTCAATCTGGTCTGTGAGCCATCTGTTCCATGCTGACAATCCTTGTCCTTGTCAAGGTCTGGAGCATGCGCAGTCCATGCCAGCAGAGGCCGGATCGGATCGCCACGGGAGAGCATGCAGTGTACAGTGAAACCTGAGGCTTTTTTAAAGAAATCTTAGAAATATATGCGGTTGGGGGTGGGGTAGGGGTTACCTACCTAACCCCAAGTTTTTGTCTGGTGGTGGCACTGCCCTTAAATATATGGGGCTAGAGGGGTCAATATGCCTATTAATGGGTAAACCCCAAGCACTATGTCACCCGCTTTTAATTTTCTACCTGCAATTATATAAACTTTTGACATAACCCATCTATTAAGCTCCCACACCCTCCCCCGACACATCCTGGGAGTCCTCCTGGATTTATGAGTGTTCGTTACGCAATATCCTGCGAGACCACCCCAAACTCCCTCAATGCAAGTGACTGTCCACCTCTGCCCTCGGTAATCGGAACTGCTGATACTGTGGGTTAGTGAATATGGGCCCCAACATCTTGTAGAACAGTCACTTTGTCAATAATCCTACTTTAAACTAGAAAACTAAATGGGTTTCATTTCCTCTTTTCTACCTGTGGATTTCTCATTATACAAAGTAATTTCAGTCAGTCCACTACTGATAATAATTTGTAATCAAAGCATATAAGTGTAACAACACTGACATTGACGGTATTGCATGTGTCTCGATGACTTGCAGGACCCATGGGTCCGCTCACTCTCATAGCAGGTTTTCCTCGGTTGCTGGCCGTGCTGTGGCAGAGGTCACTACTCTCGGAAAAGGTGAGTGCATCACATCTCTCAGTTCGTAACCTTAAGGCCTCTCCCAAATATTCAATGGCCTCCACCTACACAGGCTGTCCATTCTGAGGCAGTCAGATACTTGTCCCAGAAACCTCAATGTAGGTCTAATTGTAATTAAGAATGAACAATCTAATTTCTGTATATGGAACTGTTATGTGGACAAGATGTAAAGCTATGGAAACTGTTCTTCCACTGAACGAGCTGATGGCAAGTCAAAACATTGGACAGTTTATAAAAAAGCTGGATGAGGTTTTCTTCGCAAACAAGGAAATGTTGCAAGTTACTAGGTATGATTAGTAAAGTAGAGTTTGGATCCAGGATAGTTTCCCAATTGCCACTTGGTCAGGAAGGAATTTATTTTCCCTTCATAATGTGGTGGGGTTTTTTGCCTCCTCTGGATAACAGTTAGCAGGAAATGTGGTATTGCTAGAATGGGTTAGGACTGGATGGACAAATGTCTTTATTCAACCTCAAATACTTGACTACATGTTTATCTGAACAATTTTTAAAGCTTACAATGTCATATCGCGATAACAATCAATATCCTATACAACCTATACCCATAGACTTCTAGACACCTATTATCTATGCTCGCCTGACATAAACACTAAGGCCTAGTGCACCCTGAGGAATGATTGCCAGTCCAATATCGTTTGATTGGGACGCTTAAAAGAAAACCCCATCAGTGACTGATCATTCACATGCCTTTATTTCTGCAAAATTTCTCATTTTAAAATATTGGCCACTTGTCTAATCTGCTGCTGATTGTTTAAAATATACAAAGTAGTTAGATGGGAGATTGATCCGTTAGCTATTCACTTGTTATAAAAAAGCTCTATATATTACTGTAAGCTACCTGGCATCAAAGAGTGCTGCCTGTAGGATTGGTGGCCGTCATGATAGACCAAATATCATATCCACAAACTCTAAACAACATGGAAACTCGTGATGTGGGATCTGGTGAGGGGGGCGATTCAGTAGTGAAGAACAGCGGGCCAGAAGGCAGTTACCCTGGGGCATTGCCATATAAGATGAAAAAATCTGCATTCTGTTGGTGAACTGCTGTTCTGCTGGTGAGGCTGTTGTGTGTAATTAGTTTTCTCTGTCCACTGTTCCTTGTTTATTTTGTATAATACCCACGCTAGTAGACTATTTTGGTCTTAATGTGCGTCAGATTTTGCTTGTGATTGAGCATGGATCAAGCATCTGTAAAGTCGAGATATTAAGCCCCCCGTGGGCCCTGGGTGCGCACCATCCCATCGCAGGGTGTTAATAATTGTTTTGGTCTTAGTGCATGTCGTAATTGTATATATCTGAGTGCATTACATCGGGTAGTTTATAAACACATTGTTGTAGTTCTGAGAACGTGACCATATTACCATTTTGGGACATTGCCCCGGGGTTTAATTCTATAATCCATCCCATAGTGTTACCTCGGACTACCATGCAACCCTGGGATAAGTTTATTGTTCCATAAAGAGACCGGGGTATGTTCGCAGTTTCCCTCATGTTCGGTAATTTGTTAGTTAACTTCTAGATTTTATGTGCTTGCTTCTGTATTACTGTCCCTTTATTGTGTTGTATTGGAGATCTATAAATGCCATAAAAGGGCCTGTGAGATATTTTGTGAGCATGTTATCAGAGGAGGTTGGGTGAGGAGTTCGGTGACCAGCCAACAATGGAGATAGCTGATTTGTGATGCCCAATAATAGAGTTTGTATATGTTTGGTAAGGCAAGATCTCCCTTGATTTGGGGACTTGGGTTTGCTGACGTTGACTCTGGGTCTCTTTATTGTTCAGATAAACTAGATATTAATGAGTTAAGGTTTTTGAAAAATGATTGTGGTATATACGGTACTTAGCGATGCTGTACAGTGTAGTATAAAGTAGTTTATGGACAGTAAAGTTTTGACTAGGGTGGATTCTGCCCAAGAGGTTGAGTGGGACACACTTCCCATGCTTGGGTTTTGTTGCGGGTGAATTCTAGAAGTGGAGAGATATTAAGGAAAGAACTGTTGGGGCGATTTTGTTTTATAATTCCAAGATATTTAAAATGGGTAACTATTGGAATTGTGTTGTCCAGGCTACTTTGTTGGGTTGGATATGGTCCATTGGGTATATGACGGATTTGTCCCCAATTAATATTTAAGCCAGAGTATGCTCCGAAGGTGTGTAATCATATTGAAGGTATCTGGTCTGCGGGGATTTTCTAGAAACATTTATATACGTTCGCATAGAGGCCTAGACGTTCCTCTATTTGGTTTAAAAACTTTTAATTCTGTTATCTAGCCAGGATTAACGTAGCTAGAGCTCTATGGCAAGAGCAAATATGGGGCAACCCTGCCGTTGCCTCTATGCAAGAAAAAGTTGTGGAAAGTTTTTCCATTAATTTGATTTGGGCTGTGGGTGAGGTGTATAAAATTTGTATCCATTTAACATAGCTGTCGCCAAAACAAAATCATCTCAGTGTTGCAAAAGGTTTGCCCATTCGACCGAGTTAAGGCTCTTATTGGCATCTAATGAGAGTATTGTAACGTTCGCCGGATTTGTCGTGGTCCACTTGTTTGAATTAATGCTCTGCGTAGATTAATGACGTAGATTTACCCGGCATGAAATCGTAATTTTTGGTTCGGATGTATTAAGGATAAAATCACAGTTTTTCGTTCTTTGGGGCAAGGATTTGGGCAAGTATCTTGTAATCTGCTGTCATAGGGAAATGGGTCTGTAGAGCTGCATTGGTAGGGGATTTTTGCCTGGTTTAGGGAGAACTATGATAGTCACATTGTACAGTGAAGGGGGTAGAGAGCCAGTAAGGTGTGTATGGTTAAACATGTCGAGAATGGGTTTTAGGATGTGAGTTTGATCTCTTTTGTATACCTCAATTGGTAGCCCTTTGGGCAAGGCCTTATTATTTGGCATGGAGTCTATTGCGTTTTGTATTTCAGTGAGTGTGATAGGGTTTCAAGAGCCATTTTTTGTCTGTCTTATAGCTGGCATTTCGATCTGTTTTTGTGTATACCTATTCTGGAGCTATTCGGTGTGTACCAATGGTATTTGGGGGTCTGTTATGGATTAGAATAGTGCTTGATTGATTGTGGGTCCTTAATCGAAAGACATACATTTAGCAGAGTGGCCTGTCTATTGTGGGTGTCTGGGAATCTCTGCCTCCATATATCAATCCATCCCCATGGTTGTACAAGGAGGCAAGAGGGGTAATGGAACCGGAGTGTGTGTTGTTATTGGGTTGCCTAGTGATCGGAAACGTCTTTGCTGTTTGCAGATACATGGTAAACATCACCCATGCAAATTACATGAGCTTCAGAGTATAGTGTAAGTAGAGGAGCTAATGTTTTTCATAACTGTAAGGCCAGACCAGGGGGGATTGTACACCCAGGACACCAGGGAGTAGAGTCTATCTCTGCTGCCAATATACCAAATCTACCCGTGTGGGACAGTTTTGACATGAATTATCTTATATATCACGTTTTCTCCTATAAAATAGATCTCCTCTGGAGTAGAAGAACACACGCTGTGTCGGACCTTCACACCCAGTTGTTTTGGAGATAGTTTTTGAGCCAGTCATGAGAAGATGTTTTTCTGCAGACATATTATGTTCAGGCTTGTACTTTTCTATTAGAAGACCTGTGTGTTTGTTAAATGGGTTTGATTCAGCCCTCTACATTCTATGACATTACTACGTGAAATTATTGGATGACTCACATTTTCCATGTTGGGTTGAAGAAGTTCTTTGGGGGAACCGAGAGCGCGGCCCCCGAACAACTAGACCCGACCAGACCGATAACATAACTATAAGTAAACACAACAATGTTACTTTATTGCATTTTAACCTTTTTACATTACCCATATAGGGTCAACTTATGATCTCGGAGCCCAAAGTTATGGTCTGGGATTCAATAAGGACGCACTCGGAGCCCTAACTTCTTAGTGAGGGGAACTAAGTCAGTGGAAGTGATAAAACGTCTGTTGAGGTTTGGGGAGGAGCCTCCCATATATATTCCAATACTGTTTCAACAGCGGCAGTGCTAGTTTTAGTCCTAGGGGGCATATTCATAAACGGTCGTTATTTTCTGCCATCGCCAGGGCAATACAATGACAAATAGCGCTATTTTCGCCTTATTTATAAAACCCGCTCATTTTCTTCTGCTTTCACCTTTGCGGAAAAGTATCGCTGAGGCGATGTTGTGTCGATAGTTGTCGCCCTATTCATTCATTGCGATTAGTGTGGTATCACTGCGAAAAGAGAGTATGCCTCTTAGTGTAATTTCAGAACTATCTCTGTCACTTTGTTATTTAAAGCTATTTATAAATAGGTGATTTTCGCCTTTTGACCCTTTTCTTCTCCTCTCCTTTTTGTTGCATTTTTTGCAGTTCCACCAGAAATTTTTGAGAAACTCATTACTTTACTGGAAATGTTCCATTAAACTGACTATTTCTTACCCAGCACTATGGTATGTTCCCATATTAATGGACTGGTTTGATAATTAGCTGTAGTTTGCTGAAAATAAACATGCTAAAAAATTCCTTTATAAAATAGAGAAAATTCGCCTTTTGAGTTTTTCACTATTTATATCTTTGGGCTGAAAAAGACACCAAGGTGGAGATGCGTTTCTGATACGTATTTTGCAACCGTTGATACATTGCAATAACGTTAGCGGTAAGTTTTCGACCTTTTGCACTTATATTAAAGACACCATTGAAGAGGCGTAATTGTTGCGCAAAAAACTAGAAACAAATACCGGCGCAAATTTATTGCATCGCTTTCATCTGCCAAAAAAAAATTTGCGACTAGGTTGCAGGCAGTGCAAACACCTTCGCTAAGACGCTAATGTACATAGGTTAGCGTGATTTTAGCACTTATTTTCCTGCTGCCGCGGATATGTGCATCTTCCTGCAAATGTGTTAGGCTATTTTATAATACAAAGATAGGTGGTTCATTTGAATTAACCAATTTTAACTTTGTTTGAAAAACCACCAAGAGTATTACCTATTTACCATCATATGTGGCTGAGCTTTTTTCAGCATTATTAGTGCTACTTTTTGTTACAATAATTTCCTCCTTTCCGCTTTTGAATGACAATTTGTCTAAGATGAAAAGTTTAAAAATTTGTGGCTGGTGGAAAAAAGCAAAAATGCCCTGTATAAATGTCCCTAGGACCCCCCATTTGACTTGGTAAATAAAGAAAACAGAACCTTAAAAAAAAAAAGATCTTTAATAAGCAAAAATTAACCTTACATAGAGCGAAATCTCAGATTGGTATTACAGTAATGGCTGGAAAATAGTCTAACCACCCCCCTGAGTACTTATTAGTATTGAGAAACACTCCACAATGTACTGACACCATCCATGGACCCATTGGCAGGAATAAATGGCCACTTATATGTTTTTTGCCACCTCAGACTCGCGAATTGGAAGGCCTGAACTTACCACTTTTGCAAATACACTTTTCGTCCGATTTCAGTAAAGGTATTGTGGGGCAAATTATTGATAGCTAGACCGCGATAGCCCCTCTTCTAACCGTGCTATAGCTATGGGCCTCCGTCCTCTCACTCCTCTCTTTTATCAACAAAACATCTAGTTTTGTGAAGTTTGGCATATAGCTATTGAGTAACACACAATACCACATGTATATGTTATTTTATATATACAGTAATTCTTGCTATTTACATATGGACGTTTAACCCTTCTTTTGCGCTCGTACCAACTGACACTTAAGTTGGTTTAGAAGGTTTCAGGATTTAGCCCCTCTGCCTATGTCATTCCCAAGGGGCTAATTCTGTTAACACAGTGTCTATTGTCGATAGGCTGTTTAAACCTTTGTATAGCATCTCTAATTATGTATACTTCTTAGCTGTGGCGTATCATGTTTGCCCTAAAACCTGGGTATACATTCATTAACTGCACTGCGATTCACATCTATCAGCTGTAGAGTTTAACTTTCGCTAACAACATATTAAAACTTTGGTTTAAAACGAACCAGAACTTTCTTCCATATAATGGTGCAAAAGCAAAGGGGCATAGTTGTCATAACCTGCGTTAGAGTTGACAATGCCAGTGGGGCAATATGAAGTGTCAAACCGGTTTTACCCACAGTTATTAGGGGAGAAAGTTGTCCCATATGGTGCATGGGTTTTATCAAGTAGATCAAGAAAGGGATCATTATCATCTTGGCAAGTTATATCTTGGTAGATTAGCTTGTACAGCAGTATATACTATTCTAGTGGACATATGAGTGAGTTGTCTGGAGTCAATAAGGAAGTTTGTTGGCTGACTCGCGTTATTCAGGTTTTGGGCCTAGCTGCTGGCCAAAGCGCATATCTATCCACTGTGAGGCCTCGACTTACGTATCAAAAAATTTTGGTGGAATTTTAAACTGGACACGTAGTCGGATTAAATATAGCATAAGGGATGTTGAGGCCCGTAGGCGTTGTTTAACGCCATGATGTCCTCACTCGCTTTTTTTTGTACTCAATAGCATAAGTCAGGGAAGAACATTGCAGTCGTATTTACTAGCCGAATTTCCCTTTTTCCCTGGGCTAATCGCAGAATCGTGCCCCTGTCTTTTGCATTAAGTAATCGGGCCACCTGGGTCCTCGGGTGGGCTCCTGGCAGGTGGCCTAGTGGGGACCTGTGAGCCCTCTCAACATGAAAACAGGGAAAGATTATTTAGATCCAAATTCTTCCCTGAACCAGTTGTCCCAAATAGGCCTCGGGGTTCCTTTCTTACAGACCCTCTGGGATTCCAACCAGACAACATTCTGCCGACGGGACCCTGTTTTCCAGGTCGTCCGCTCTTTGTATTTGGCTCTGTAAGCTGCGGTGTAGTTCGGCTATTCCTCCGGTATAGGCCTTGTCGTGTCCCTCGATGGAGGAACTCCAGATCACCCACCTGGTTTTTGCACATTGTGGAGGTCCTGTCGAGGAGGTCCGACATCCCACTTTCCCCTCTTTGATGAGACGTAAGTGCCGTCTTAGATTTCCTGGATCAAACATTAGTATTTGTGCAGGGGAGGTTCTGGTCGGGTCGTCATAATATCTGCCTGCCGATAGCTCTCTTTCCGATGCTGCTGCACTCTGACCATCGTCTGGGGAGACGCCTGCATAAGGAGGCATCCGTGGCCTGCTCCTTGTATTGGCGGCGCAAACTTGCCAGCTTCGTGATTGGCGTCTACCAACTGACTGTCGCAAAAAGCGGTCAGTCGAGCGTCGCTGTAGGGGACTGCTGGCCAGGGCGTTTAATGCCGTGCAGCAGAGCTCCGTCTGTCGTTTCGGTGTGCCCATGTGCAACAGGGAGCTGAGGGGATAGCTTGACCCGTGTTGGTCAGATACATGATTTGAAGCTGCTGGTGATTGACGCGTCATCTTTACCGGTCAGTGAATCAAGATATGGCAACACTGAACCGACTAAGAGAGCGTGCTAGGCTGGATCGTGTGAACGTGTATATCTAACCGATATCCGGAGAACTCCATGTCTCTCTCTTGCTTCCGCCATCGTCGCGACCCCCGTATTATCAATTTGCCAAGAGCCCGATTCCTTACTGACACGTCCTCGCCACTCTTCTCTGCTCTGCGGCTGCGCCTCCCTTCCAGTAAAGCCATGACGTCGCGCCAATCACCTGACGTCACGACCATTAGTAGAGCGGCTATCAGGACCAGTCAGTAAGTTTTTTTCAAGGGCATATTTGAAATTTTGGATTGCGAAAGTGGGGCCTTGGGGGAGTGGAGAACATTTCTAGCTAAAGTTATTTTTTGACTGGACATGCACTTTGAAGCTAGCAACAAGCCTGGAAATTTTTTTTCCTCTTCCTAAAGTCTCCATAGGCAGAGAATGATGCAGATTTAACTAACTCAGAAATATCGCTTTTGGAGGTGGGGCTTATGACACATGCTGTCAGAACAGGGCAGTCTGGAAGGTGTAACTTTACAAGCCTAAAACTTCAGATCCAGAAAGCTATGACATCATACTAGACTATTGAAAGGTATGAGACGCACTATTTTCATAAAGGACACTTGTATGGAGTCCACAGTATTCTATAGGATTTATGTAAGAAGAATGGATGGACTACACTAAAATGCTTATTATTCAAAGGTCTATACTTTCTGTCTACAAGACCCAGTGACTGCAAGTTCAACAGACAGAGGATTTTAGTAGATAATAATACTTTTCCAGACTCTTACAGATCCACAGTATTATTATTTTAGGAACAGATTTAATTACGGTATAACAGTTCAGTTTTATGGCCTCAATTGTCTCCCTGGTTTATTTAGAGCGAAATCTTTATCTTTCTGTGTCTGGAAGTTTAGTACAATACAAGATTGTGAAGCACTCAATTAGCTAATTTACACCTACATTTAGTGGAAGTGCTACTGATCTGGTCATTTATACAAACATAGAAAAGATAATCATGCACATTCCTAGGCCCCATACAATACCATATTATCTGCAACTGGCATCATTATAAACAAGAGGGTTTTAGTATACATTACTGTGATCACTGAATGAAAAGCTTCCAACCACGTCAAGGTAACCCCAGTCTGGAAGTCCTAACGTCTAACCTTTTCAATTTCTTTTACTTCAATACGATAGCAACCTTTTGCATTTCTCATTCTTACACACACTGGATCCATATAACAGGCTCTTTCACTTCCCACAGCCCTTTGGCTTTTTAAAAATGAGAAGAGGCGTCCAGTGCTTTATATTAAAGGCATAGGACCTCCCATAAAAGGGGCGTGTTGGGGGTTATTGGATCCAGTGTGTAAGAATGAGAAATGCAAAAGTTTGCTAATCGTAGTTAAGTAAAAGAAATTGAAAAGGTTAGACGTTAGGACACTTCCAGACTGTTACCTTGACGTGGTTGGAAGGCTTTTCATTCATGTGATCACAGTAATTTATAATAAACCCCTTTGTTTATAAAGTATGCCAGTGTCAGATAATATGGTATTGTATGGGGCCTAGGAATGTGCATGATTACTTTTCTATGGAAGTTTAGTACAATTTCTCTTTATGCTGACCATACATTTGATTTATTTTTAACATTGTGCTTAGTATACTATTGTAATAGTATAGTGTAGTATTTAAGTTTGAATAAAGACAAAAAATGGGTAAAAAATATTACTGTTTAGTTGTCCTTTAAAGGATATGTACACCCTAAAATCAACTGACTTGTATTTGGAAGCTGCAGCTTTAAGTAATGTTTTCCTTTTCCTTTTTTTTTTCCCTAGGGCCCCCTGAGTCTACCTGTGACCATCTTAAGTTACTGACATCTTGGGTTATGGTTGCAGTCTCTTTAGATCCGCCCCCTCGAGATTTCCTTCCTCTCCTGCTTTGCTGTGTCGAAGAAAGCTCACATGCGTGGCGCAATGACATCACGCACACGACCGTCACGTGCTGACATCACACACACGGGCAAGGCAAGGCGTGTGCAGGGGGGAGCGCAATGGGCCGCGCTTTCTTCAACACAGCAAAGCAGGAGAGGAAGGAAATCTCGAGGGGCGGAGCTAAAGAGACTGCAACCATAACCCCAGATGTCAGTAACTTCAGATGGTCACAGGTAGCTCAGGGGGGCCCTAGGGGGAAAAAAATAGGAACACATTACTAAAAAGACAGTTGAGTGAAAATTATCAATATTTGTTAATTGTTAGTTGGGTAATGCCTTCTTATTTATTCAATCATCTCTTCTCTCCCATTTTGAAAAATCGTTGATTCATTCCCTTACTAATCCCTGCTATTGACATTAGTGAGCTGACATTTCGGGTTCTAACTGCCCTTCTTCTTCCCAGGATGCACCACATCCTTGGAATGTTCCTAACAGTTATAGTTATTCCTACTGATTGGCTGTTGGATGGGTCAAACTTTTCAGATCTCTACTGAGCAACTAAATCAACCCAGGCACTGGGTCAAGGGCAAAACCATAACGGTCTCTATTAGGGGTCTGCAAACAGGAAGTCAGTATTTCAGTTGCATTTTATTTACACGACAAAATGCTGAATTGTCAGATTAAGGCTATTTGGAGGAAAAAATACTGCTCTTTTTCTGAAAAGTAATGTATTTACACTGAACTCCCTTAAAGCTGCAGCTTCCAAATACAAGTCAGTTGATTTTAGGGTTACATATCCTTTAAAGTTCCAATGGCTACTGTTGTCAAGAGAAAGGAGGTAGATTCATTGTGGTCTAAAGGAAATACAGAAATCAAGCAAAAAACGTGTCCGTTTGTTTTTATCCTTACTGTGTTTAGGGAGAAATACAATTGTTTTACTGTATGGATATGGCTTTAGACCATTCTGTTAACTCACCATCCATATATCAGGTTCTACTGTCTGAGTATAAAAGGACTGGGGAATTATTTGCCATAAAGGCCTTGAAGAAAGGAGACATCATTTCTAGGGATGAAGTTGAAAGGTAAGTCAGTGGGGAGAGACCATAAAAAATTAATTACTTTCCAGAATACATGTTTACATTACTCCCACTGAGCTACTATTGTGCATGTTTATTTTTTTTTTCCTCACAATTACTACTTAATAAGAAAATGTTTGAGAGAGATATGAAAAGGGAATCCTCTTGCACCTCTCCACGAGATCTGGTTCAGGTGATACATGCAGGAAACAATGGTTATGTGCTACATCCCATTCAAATTCCCAGCAGTCACACAGTAATGTGTGCCCCAAAAACAGTGCTCTTCTGTGCTGTATAGCATTAAATTGTAGTACCTGGAAGTTTGTGTCCCCAACTTTGATAATGTGTTTTGCAAGTGGTTGTATTTGATTGTGATTAGCCAGTGGACACAAATCCGAAAGGTTCCATTATTCTAGTGAGTCGGAGTTCCTTTGGCCAGACTGCTTCCTGCTCTTATAGACATTGCAGTTCAAATGTTGGTTTATGCAATAGAAGCGACTGTGGAAATATCAAGAAAAGTGTCTGTGTATAAAAAAAAGAAATAGTCTGGCAATGATCAGTAAAATAGAATGTTAGAATATCTGAGTTTTAAGAATTAATATTCTTTCAGAGGTCATGTAGTGTAGCATTAGGTTCAGTCACTTTTCAGACTGCCCTTTGATTGTGAGGTCACATACACGTCAGATTTACGTTGTCAGGATCGCCCGAGGAATGACTGTTAGGCAACAACATGACGTGTGTGTCGGAATATATGTACTGTCATCAGGCAGTTGATCACAATGTACATTTTGTTCTGCAGCTTTGGCTGAAATTAGTCATTAGCCTTTCATATAACCTAAAGGGAATGTGTACACCCAAACTGACACGTTAATCTGATAGAGAAGCCCCCAAAGCCCTAGATCATTTTACTAACAGTGTAAATCCTCAAACAAAGCTAACTATTCAGGACAATCCCTGCATCCGATACTAGCAACTCCTTTACTTCCTGGTTGAACCAGAGTTACAGTATGATGTCACGGAGATGACTAATGAGTGTACCTTAGAGCGTTGTCCATTGAAGCAGTGGTAGCTCATTTGAGCATGTGTAAAAGCTCTGAGCTTTCCCTGCTCTCAGCAAATTGCCTGCAGTGTGAGTTTAACAATCTTAAGATTAGTGAGGGCTTCTCTGTCAAAAAACCATGCAAACTATTATTATACTGCCATTGGTAGTTTGATCAAAGGGCAACTTAAACAAATTTGGCCTTTGGCTTGTCTTCTTTCTGTCCTTAGCCTCCTATGTGAAAAGCGCGTGTTCGTAGCAGTAAGCGATGCCTTACACCCTTTTTTGCTTAGCCTCTGGGATTTTTTCAGACCACAGAACATGTCTCTTTGTCATGGACTATATGGCAGAGAGGGATCTAATGACACATATACACAATAGGTCTTCAACCACCACGTGCCATGTAAGTGTGGCTGACAGAGGCAATTGGGGAATTTTTTATGAATGTCAGCTGTTCCTATCAATATGCTTCTATTCTCTTTCTCAGGTTTTATGCTGCCTGTGTACTACTGGGGTTGCAGTTTCGGCACAGCAAAACATTGTTGTACAGGTGGATGAGTTGGTGGGAGTAACACAGGGAATGTTAATGCTGTAATGTTGGGCTCAGTATAAAGGGAAAGAGCAGGGATTGTGGAAATGTTAGATGAAGCTGAATAGAAGGTATGAATGGATAGGTAAGCAGTGTAGCAGCATACAACACTGGTTCAAATACATCTCTGATTATCAACAAGAGTCTCTGGATGTGGCCTGGTACTAATGGGCAGACCCCCAATATTACCTCTCTCCTCCCACAATAAACTGTAGGTGGCTGTCAGTCAGGTGGAAACCTGTGTGGTCGCAACCAATCATGTTGCCTAGGATTTACCATGATCAATTGCTCTAAACCACCATTTTGCTGGACAATCGTCATCTGGCATCTTACACACAATCCCTGGCAAATCTGATCAGAAGATTGGGCAGGGGGTAGATCATGATTTTAGTTGCCCTCAGTGAAATGCTTGTAGTCACACAGCTACAGGACTTCTGGATTGATGCTAAAACGATCTGTATTCATTCCATAATTTAGCCCACACATGTTCTCTTGCTGCACCTAAAAACTGGTCCCTGTGGCCTTCAACCTATGGCCTTTCAGCTGTTGATGGACAACACGCATTCAGCCACCCAATGGTGTCACTCAACAGCAGTAGAGACCTCCATATTGAAGGTCATTCCTTAGAAAGACGCCTGTTATCAGTAACCTGCACTTTTATGTTTAGGGATTTAACTTTCTTTTTTTTAACTCCCGCAGAGATTTGAAGTTGGATAATTTGTTATTAGATTCAGAGGGATATGTCAAACTGGCAGATACGGGCTCTGCAAAGAAGGTCAGTGAAGACAGTTGGGTTGGGGGGGTGCCTGTGCTTGTCTGTGTTCACATCAAGTCCCAGGGGGCGTTTACATTGTTATATTCCTTCTTGTTCTGCTTTTTCTTCCTTGCTGTGAGTTAAGATCTGATTTCGATTTATATAACTGTGAGCAAGGTTTATTTCTATGAGAGAGTTGTCTTTATCAGTATTGACTTTAAATAAATTAGACTACACTTCATCTATTTCTACCTTGTAACTTTTCATGAGTTCTGCATTAGTGACTGTATAAACGCTGCTTCCATCTCCCGGCTTATATAACCTTCACCCTCTTCTAATGTTTTACACTAGGCATGGGCCCTTCCGATCGAACGTCCACGTTCTGTGGCACCCCAGAATTCCTTGCTCCTGAAGTCCTAACAGATGCCTCTTACACACGAGCTGTAGACTGGTGGGGATTTGGAGTCCTTATCTATGAGATGATGGTTGGGGGAGTACGGAGCACAGTGGATATTAAGCTTTACCACGGGACTGATTAAGTTGATATAGACATTGAGGAGATGCAATAATTTCCCCATTGCACCTGACCTGCTTGTAGTGCATGTAGTAACCACTTTGTGATTGTTATTGCATGGTGGCTGTGAGTGGTAAGTCACAATCTTTTGCACACTTTAAAGCTACAATTGAAAATGCTTTCATTTGGTGCAAAACGAGAGCATAATCATTGCTAAATTTATTGCATTGCTTACACTGTGCTATTTCCAAAAGTGTTGGGAAATGGTGCAGGCAATACAAAATGAGTACAAACCCCCGCTACACGATATTACATCGGTTTGCACTTATTGTTTCCTTTAGCACAGGATATTACATCTCCCTGTAAGATTTCTAAAATTCTACTAGTGCAAACTACATCTTAAATCTATTAGATTTCCCTAAATAAAACAGCAACATTAATGGCAGTAACAAGGCTCATTGCAGTTCATGGTTTTCTGTGTTTAGCCACATGAATCTCTGTAAAGCATGTAAGCAAGCAATCTGCAGCCAAATGTGAATTTTATAGGTGCAGAGCAATCCGATCCAAGTTTAACCACATAAAGGCAGCTGATTTGAGAATTCCTCTCTCCTCCTAGTGAACTACATTGAGCATGCTCAGAACCTAGTGTAAATACAGTGTTTACATCAGCAGTTTCTAAACTGTAAATCAGGGATCCATTGGTCTAGACCCAGTTCCTAGAAGTCATGTTTGGTCGTTTTCAAGGGCCATTAGTCACAGTTACTAGAAAACAGAAAGTGGTGTTTTGTAGAAGGGAACTTCGGGCTTTTAACGGATTCTTTCTACTTTGTGGTGGGTCCTTCACATAGAAAGGGGCAAAGGGCAAGATGTAAAGCTTTTTAAGTGGAACCTAAGAAGCATTGCCAGGAAATTCTACTTCCCTGATGGTGGAGAGAAGGAAAACAATTGCAGTAATACTCCCATTAAGACACACTGTAAGTAATAAGGTTGGATGAGTGAGTTGCTGGATTCCCTTTAGCTGCCTTAAAAGAGTTATTATGTGGACAGCTGTAGCCCCTTATAGTAAGAAGGGTCTGGACTTTAACCCTATTGATGGGTAAAGGCCCCATGATACTGCAATGTTCCATGTTGTCTGCCAGGGTTCTAAAACCTGATTGATCTCAAGCCCATGTTTTAAACTGAAGATTATGACTTAAAAAACATTTAGGTAGGGTAAGTTATTCCCACATGAGACCATTCCCATTTACGCGTCGTCACCCTCTGATCCCCATCCCTTCCTCTTGTTGTCTCAGTCTCCCTTCCAGGGTGACGAGGAGGAAGAAGTGTTTGACAGCATTGTTATGATGAGTTCGTTACCCGTTTTCCTCAGCGGAATCAATGGCTATCATGAGACGGGTGAGACCATTATCTGCTTCCCTCTTCCCTGCCAAACTATGTGATTGTTATCCCCTGGGAGCAATGCATTACCTGGGCTTTTCCATTTGTCTCCTGGCACTGCTGCGCAGAATCCTGAAGACGTTTGGGATCAGGAGAAGGACGCCGAAGATGTGAAGAAGCAGCCATTCTTCAAGGTTATTACAATAATAACATAACATTTATTTAGTAATTGCAGACAGGGGTGTAACATGGTATTGGCACCTGGGGTATCATTTAGTAATTGCAGGCACTGGGTTTAACATTGTATTGGCACCTGTGGTACATTTAGTAATTGCCAGGCACTGGGTGTACATGGTATTGGTACTGTGGTATCATTTAGTAATGCAGGCACTGGGTGTAACATGGTATGGTACCGTGGTATAATTTAGTAATTGCAGGCACTGGGGTGTAACACGGTATTGGTACAGTTTATCATTTAGTCATTGCAGCCCACTGGGTGTAATGGTATTGTACCAGTGGTATCATTTAGTCATTGCAGGCACTGTGTAACATGGTATTGTACTAGTGGTATCATTTAGTCATTGCAGACACTGGGTGTACATGGTATTGGTACCAGTGGTATCATTTGTAATTGCAGGCACTGGGTGTAACATGGTATTGGTACTAGTGGTATCATTTAGTATTGCAGGCACTGGGTGGTAACATGGCATTGGTACCAGTGGTATGATTTAGTAATTGCAGGCACGGGGTGTAACATGTATGTTGGTACCAGTTGTATCATTTAGTAATTGCAGGCACGGGTGTCATGGCATTGGTACCAGTGGTATGATTTAGTAATTGCAGGCACTGGGTGTAACATGGTATTGGTACTAGTGGTATCATTTAGTAATTGCAGGCACTGGTGTAACATGGCATTGGTACCAGTGGTATGATTTAGTAATTGCAGGCACTGGGTGTAACATGGTATTGGTTACAGTGGTATGATTAGTATTTCAGGCACTGGGTGTAACATGGTATTGGTACCAGTGGTATGATTTTATATTGCAGGCACTGGGGGTGTAACACGGTATTGGTACCAGTTGTATCTTTATCATTGCAGACACTGGGTGTAACATGGTATTGTACCAGTGGTATAATTTAGTAATTGCAGGCACTGGGGTGTAACATGGTATTGGTACCAGTGGTATATTTAGTATTGCAGGCACTGGGTGTAACATTGTATTTGTACCAGTTGTATCATTTAGTATTGCAGGCACTGGGTGTAACATGGCATTGGTACCAGTGGTATGATTTGTAATTGCGGCACTGGGTGTAACATGGCATTGGTACCAGTGGTATGATTTAGTAATTGCAGGCACTGTGTGTAACATGGAATTGGTACTAGTGGTACTTTAGTAATTGCAGGCACTGGGTTGTAACATGGCATTGGTACCAGTGGTATGATTTAGTAATTGCAGGCACTGGGTGTAACATGTTATTGGTACCTGTGGTATCATTTAGTAATTGCAGGGCACTGGTAACATGGTATTGGTACCAGTGGTATGATTTAGTAATTGCAGGCACTGGGTGTAACACGTATTGCTACCAGATTGTATCATTTAGTCATTGCGCCACTGGTGTAACATGGTATTGGTACCAGTGGTATCATTTAGTCATTGCAGTCACTGGTGTAAATGGTATTGGTACTAGTGTATCATTTAGTCATTGCAGGCACTGGGTGTAACATGGTATTGGTACTAGTGGATGATTTAGAATTGCAGCACTGGGTTGTAACATGGTATTGGTACTAGTGGTATATTTAGCAATTGCAGGCACTGGGTTACCATGGTATTGGTTACAGTGGTATAATTTAGTAATTTTAGGCACTGGGTGTAACTGGTATTGGTACCAGTGGTATGATTTAGTAATGTAGGCACTGGGTGTAACACGGTATTGTACCAGTTGTATCATTTAGTCATTGCAGACACTGGGGTGTAAAAATGGTTTGGTACCAGTGGTATCATTTAGTGATGCAGGCACTGGTTGTAACATGGACTGGTACCTGGAATCATTAGTAATTGCAGACACGGTGTGTAACATGGTTTGGTACTAGTGGTATCATTTAGTAATTGCAGACACTGGGTGTAAACATGGTATTGGTACAGTGGTAACAGTTATTGCAAACCTAGTTGTAACATGGTATTGGTACCAGTGGTATCATTTAGTCATTGCAAGCACGGGTGTAATATTTTTTAAGTACCAGTGGTAAAATTTAGTAACGACGACAACTGGTTTTAACATGGTATTGGTACCAGTGGAATCATTTAGTAATGACAGGCACTGGTGTAAATCCTGTACCAAAATGAGTTTGAAAATGCAATAAATTGTAGGTTTCACAGAATTTATTAAAGGAGAACTTAATTCTGTTATTAGGTTTAGGTGATCCCTCTTGTATATTTTACATACTAACACAAACCTTGCAAAAAATCTGATCAATGATTCTATCACTGTTTTTGAGACTCTCCTGAGGTTTTGAGGCCAGTTGGAAGGTGTTACATGCAGGAAAGGAGCTTGGGAATACATTATATTCACTTTGAACATCTGTTGTATTCAATTAGATCAACTGGACTTGAAATGTAGTTCTTGAAGACGTTTCGCTAGTCATCCGACTGGCTTTCTCAATTCAGAATGATTTGTACAAGAATCTGTGGCAGTTATATACCCTGGAAATCCCAATTGCATATCACAGCCAGGTGTTAGGGGCGGGATGGATAGTGGCTAAGAGTGTTATAGGAATGCCCAGAGTAAGGTGTCAAAATAGCATTGTACATGGCAAACATGTTGGTGTCGAACCCCCCCACCTCTATTTAGGCTTGGTTTCTTATTTTCATAAATGGCCTCCTTGACCCTCTCTTGAACCAGCCATGTTCCTTTGCCAATAGTTAATGTTACAATCTTTAAGATGCAGGTACACGGCTGAGTCCTGACCCGAGGAATGGCTCTTCTGTGCTGGGCCTTATGTGATGCAGTTGCTGTTTGTTCTCCCCCACATACAAATCAGAGCATTCTTCACTGCACTGCACTGCATATATGATTCGCTTTTCTTGTGTTTTGGTATTGGGTCTTTCGGATGTACCAATTGGCTGCCTCAGTGTGTTGTTTGTTTAAAGCAGACAGGGATACGTGTTTTTTGAAAAATTACACAAACTGTCTGCCATGTACAATGCTGTTTTGACCAATGTTAAACAGGTTCCTTATCACACAAACCCAGTGGGTGCTGACCTCCTGAAAACTCCCCACTTCCAAGGCAGGTAAATTCAAGCAGTTCTGGTTATGGAGTCCGCACACCTTCAGTGAATTCAAAGTGTTTTATTGAAAACCCAACCTCAAAGTACCGTTTGATGTTGGTTTTCAATAAAACACTTTGAATTCACCTAGTGTGCACTCCAATAATCCACAATGCTGTTTGTGACACCTTACTCTGGCGTTCCTATAACCCCTCTTAGCCACTATCTAATCACGCCCTTACACCTGGCTGTGTGATATGCTAATTGGGATTTTCCAGGGTACATAATTGCCACAGATTTGTGACATTCATCTTAATTGAGAGAGACGTCGGATGACTAGTGAAATGTCTTCAAGAACTAAGTAAGTCCAGTTATCTAATTGAATACAACAGATTTATACCATGACCTGGGAATGAGAACCTTCACAAGCAAATTCACTAAAAATAGAATAAAGCAGTCCAGGTCCTCATTACTCACCAGAACATTATTTATTATACAATGTTATTTCCCATTTAAGACACCATGTAGAGAACTTAGATACAAGAAATCTTTAAACGTATTATAATCTTCTCTTTCCTTCCTGAAGGATTTGGATTTCGATCCTCTTCTTTCTCGCGTTTACCGCCACCTTTTATCCCTTGTGTGAATGGACCACATGACATCAGTAATTTTGACCTGAATTTACAACGTGAAGGACCAGAACTGACTCCCCCAGAATAATCCTCAACCCCTGAACCCAGAAGAGCAGAGTTGTTCCGGGGATTGATTATGTGAGGGAGGGGGCATAACTGACTGCCTTGGATACCTGGGTTCAATGTCACACCAAATGTGCCTCTGCACTTTCTCCATCCTTCTCAGGGAATATGTGTAAATAAAAATATTACTTTTATACATTCTGTGATATTTATGTTGCTATTTGTTTTTACTGGTTGTGAGCTTATTACCATTGTAAGCAAACTAAACTGGAGTTTGGGAGGTCCTGAATAACAAAAGTTTTTTATAAGGGGTGGATATACCCTTTAACTCACCTACTGCCGCTCCACTTGCGGCCACTCTCCAGCAGATGCGCAATGTCTTGACGGTGCTCTTAAGAGATAGTGCATTTACCTCCTGTTCTTCAGTAAAACATAAAAAAGAAGTTGTAAATACAATGGACATACCTTTTAAACTTGCTTTGTTCGGCTATCCGTATTTCATTTTCTATTTTAGCTAGTTTAATATTGCTTTCTTGCACTCATTATTACAGCTTTTGTACTCCCTGTAAGCCTGTTTGGTTCCCTCAGATTTAAAAATTCTAAAAGCCTTTTTTCCATTACCCTTTTTATCTGAGCATTGAAACCAGGCAGGAGGGACCTCATTTTTTTTACATTTGTTCCCTAAATGTACAAATTTAGAATGTAATAGTTTAATATCCCTTTAAAAGTGGTCCACATCTGCTCAACATCCTACCTAGAACAAATCCCCCAGTCTATAGCAGGAGTGATTACTTCAACAGCATAAAATTAGCTTTCCTAAAAAAGTTTTTGTTAACCCAACCGCACTTTAGTTTTTTGAAACCTATATTAAATGACACTATATCGTCACTGTTCCTATATTAAAGACACTATATCATGGTCACTGTTCCCTATATTAAATGACACATATCATGGTCCACTGTTTCCCTATATTAATGACACTATATCATGGTCACTGTTCCCTATATTAAATGACACTATATCATGGTCACTGTTCCCTATATTAAATGACACTATATCATGTCACTGTTCCTATATAATGACACTATATCATGTACTGTTCCCTATATTAAATGACACTATATCATGGTCACTGTTCCCTTATTAAATGACACTATCATGGTCTGTTCCCTATATTAAATGACACTATATCATGGTCACTGTTTCCCTATATTAATGACACTATATCATGGTCACTTTCCCTATTTAAATGACACTATACATGGTCACTGTTCCCTATATTAAAGACACATATCATGGTCACTGTTCCCTAAGCTTCATTACCTTCATCTCCAAAATGAGCTCAGGGTTATTAGATATCACCAGATCCAACAACGCATTCTGTCTAGTAGGAACTTCTACCATCTGTGAAAGAAAATGCTCATATAGGAAAAGGAGAATCTCATCTTTTAAATTGGCTTCAATTCTTGTTTAACAAATACATACCCCCCTCTCCTTTCTTATTACCTTGTCTTGTCTAAATAAGGACTATGTAAGGAGATGGGGTTTGGGTTAATAGAGAACTGGGCTGAATTTTCTGTTGGCTACAGCTCTTTAGTAGAAGCGGATTGCACCTCAATGGGGATGGTGCAGCTGTTTTGGGGGAGAAGATGGTTAGGGGTTGGAGGAGAACTAGGTAGGGGAGGGGAGAGTACATTGAACTACACAGGGGTAGATAGAGAAGTTGGGGATTAGAGGGCTAATAACACACGGGGAGGGGGGAGCATAGAGATATAGGAGGCATGTGACCATGTATGGAAGTAAATCCATGCCGTCTCGCTAATGAGCCAAAATGAGACATGATGCAGAGCGGCATCATGTCTCAGGCTCAAAAAAGCGCCTTTTTCTCCGATTTTTTTTTAAATTTTTATAGCTGCCCTCCTCATCCTGCTGCGCGCTGCCGCCTGCCAGGCCAGCAGGTGCAACAACAGTTGCTTACTCCCCACCCGCCCGTCGCACCACGCTCTGGTTACCATGGCTGTGTCTGTGATGTGATGTCTGTGACACTGACAGCCTCCTGCCTTGCTGAGCCAGTCGGCCGGGGAGAAAGAACTGGTGCTGCGCTACTGCGCAGCCGGGCGCCGGCTGTGCTCATGATGAATGCACTGGCTCTGGCTGTCTGCTGCTAGAGGCCGCCGTCGCCGGACTTGAATGTAGGAGACCGAGGAGCAGTAGTGGTTGTGGTTGTAGCGCACCGCGCGCGCCAGTGAAAGTTGGGTGGGGGCGGGGTGTGTGGCTGTGATCAGCTGGGAGCCTAGGACAATATCATAGAAGCACCGCCACTTAGCACTTGCAAGTTGCAATTGTAATGCAGATTAGGAGCTGCTGCTGGTGTTGCCAGATCTTCTGTCACCTCACCATATAGAGGTATTTATAATAAGGCATGTGAGAGAGAGAGAGAGAACAGAGACTGTAGAAGAAGAGTAGAGGATAGAGACTGTAGGGAGTGTGTGAGAGATAGAGGATAGAGACTGCAGGAGAGAAGAGAGAATGTATGAGAGAGATAGAGGATAGAGACTGCTGGAGAGAGGAAGGGATGTGAGAAATAGAAAACAGAGACTCAGAATAGTGAGATATAGGATAGGGTCTAGGGAGGGTTGTGTAAGAGATAGACTGCAAGAGAGAGAGAGAGGTTAGAGATTGTAGGAGAAAGTGTGTGAGGGATAAGGATAGAGACGCAGGAGAGGAGAGAAGTGTAGAGATAGAGGATAGAGACGCAGGAAGTGAGAGAGAGATGGTAGGACTTTTACCATCTGTTCTCACTGTATGGGACCTTTACTATTTGTTCTCACTGTATGGGACCTTACTGTCTGTTCACTGTATGGGATGTTTACTGTCTGTTCTCACTGTATGGAACCTTTACCATCTGTTTCTCACTGTATGGGACCTTTACTGTCTGTTCTCACTGTATGGGACCTTTACCGTCTGTTCTCACTGTATGGGACTTTACTTTTTGTTCTCACTGTAAGGAACATTTACTGTCTGCTCTCACTGTATGGGACCTTTACCGTCTGTTCTCACTGTATGGGACCTTTACCATCTGTTCTCACGTAGGGACCTTACCATCTGTTCTCACTGTATGGGACCGTCTCTGTTCTCACTGTATGGACCTTTACCGTCGTTCTCACTGTATGGGACCTTTACCATCTGTTCTCACTGTATGGGACCTTACTATCTGTCTCTGTACGGGACCTTACTTCTGTTCTCACTGTATGGGCACTTTACCGTCTGTTCTCACTGTATGAGACCTTTACCATCTTTCTCACTGTTGGGACCTTTTTCTGTTCTCACTGTAAGGAAATTACTGTTGCTCTCACTGTATGGGACCTTTACCATCTGTTTCACTGTATGGGATTTACTATCTGTTTCACGTAGGGACCTTTACTTTTGTTCTCACTGTAAGGAACATTTACTGTCTGCTCTCACTGTAGGACCTTACCATCTTTCTCACTGTACAGGACCTTTACCATCTGTTTCTCACTGTATGGGACCTTACCGTTGTCTATGTAGGGACCTTACGTCTGTTCTCACTGTAGGGACCTTTATATCTGTTCTCATGTATGGGACCTTTACTGTCTGTTCTCACTGTAGGGGACCTTTACAGTCTGTTCTCATGTATGGGACCTTTATTATCTGTTCTCACTGTATGGGACCTTTACTGTCTGTTACTCACTGTATGGGACCTTTACTGTCTGTTCTCACTGTATGGGACCTTTACTGTCTGTTCTCACTGTATGGGACCTTCACTGTCTGCTCTCCTTGTATGGGGACCTTAATGTCTGTTCTCAACTGTATGGGAAATTTACTGTCTGTTCTCATGTACATGTGTTAGATATTGTTAAAAGGCATTCATATGGTTAGATTAGCTTAGATAGTTTGTTAGGTTAGGCTAGGTTAGCCTAGTTAGGTAAGTTCCCTATTAAAAGGAAACTTGACATGGTGGCAGGTTATTTTGGGCAAAATTGTTTATTCTTCTGTTATTATGGTTTGATTTTATGTCTATTTATAGAAATGTACAAATAATGGTGCCAAGTTCAAAATGAAAAAATGGCTAGCCACACTCCCACCGACCAAAGACAACACCCACACACAAGCCACGCCTACACACAAGCCACGCCACTTGCTCCGCGGAGGCGCGCTGCGCGCGCCGCATATAGGCGCCAGTCAGGGTTTGGCTCAGGTGGCAAAATCCCAGAGAAACCCCTGAGTAAATCAATTGATAATTCTAAATGTATGTTTACAAATGCAGAAGTCTGGCTGTGAAAAACCGGGGAACTGAAAAATAGCTTTAAAGGAAAGGTATGATGTGATTGGTATAGCAGAATCATGGCTAAATGATTCACCGACTGACAGTAAATATTGAAGGAAAGTCCTTATTTAGACATGACAGAGTTAAAGAAAAGAGGGGAGGTGTATGTATGTAAAACAAATTGAAGCAAATTTAAAAGATGGAATGATGGGGGTGTATAAAGATACGGCAGAAACAATATGGGTGGAACTGTGTACAGGAAGCAAGAAGGTAGGTAAATATGATTGGGAGTATATTATAAACCGCCAAATGCGGGGGAGGGAGGAGGTGGAAATGAATCTCCATATACAGTTGGCGAAGCTGCTGGTATGGGGCATGTTCTGGTTTATGGGGGATTATCTACCTGACATAGATTGGGAGTAAGGGAAGCCAGCACCTCAAAAGGTATAAGTTCTTAAATTTCCCATATGGCATTTTCTTATGGTATATGACCCGGAAGAAGGGAAAGATGCCCCGAAACGCGCGTCGGTCGTTAGGTGCTCATAGGTGAGCTGTTGGACCCACACACGATATTGAGGAAGCTGTGCTGATTATTATCGCTGCGATACATTCTTGGTTCCTGCTCGGCTCTCTGCCTGGAGCGGAGGGTGGAGACTTTGTCTGGGTTTGGGCTAGGATCAGTTCAGTGCCGGGTTTGTTACCTGCCCCTGGCCACTGTTCGCTACCGAACCATTTGTTTCATCTACGTATAGACGACACTGCTTAGGAGTTTACAGCTGACTCACGGAGGAGAGAGCAGGATCATCACCTGGAGCAACTTACCAGACATATGATCGTCATGGTAGGGGACTCCGACGAGTTCTATACGGTGGGTGAGATGTGTTATCCATCTGACTTGAAATAGTAAACTTGCCGCTTTATTGTCTACTTGTTTTCCACTTAAATTGAGTCGTTATTGACTTCCATATGTGTGACATAGATTACCTGCTGGGACATTTTTCATTCTTTCCTTCAGCTCGCCTAGTATCATATTTATTGTAATTGTATATGGGTTCATTATGTTCTATATTGGGATTTTATGGGGATTAGTCTAGGATACATGGTTTTAGGTATTTTTTTTGAATAAAGCTCATATTTAACCCATTGCGCCTCTGCCTGATCGTTTAGATCACCATATTAATCCATACGATTTTTGTTCCATATAGAGCATGAGTGCCCCTATCATATGCGATTGGGTAAGATGGTACTGGGCACATTTGTTGCCTATTTGTTAGTTTGTACATTATGTTATACCATTCTTAGCAACGGTATAGTGTACTTAGCTGCGCCTGAGTACTACCAGTTTCTGAGGATCGTCTATTTTGTTATAAGCATTTTCTTTCACAGATGGTAGAAGTTCCTACTAGACAGAATGCGTTGTTGGATCTTGTGATATCTAATAACCCTGAGCTCATTTTGGAGATGAAGGTAATGGGAAGCTTAGGGAACAGTGACCATGATATAGTGTCATTTAATATAGGTTGCAAAAACCAAAGTGGGTTAACAAAAATTTTAACTTTAGGAAAGCTAATTATATGCTGTAAAGGAATCGCTCCTGTTCATAGACTGGGGGGATTGTTTCTAGGTAAATATACAGAGCAGATGTGGACCACTTAAAGGGATATTAAGCTATACATTCTAAATCTGTACCTTTAGGGAACAAGTGTAAAAAAATTAGGTCCACTCCTGCCTGGCTTAATGCTCAGGTAAAAAGGGAAATGAAAAAAAGAAAATCAGAGGGAAAAGAAAAGGGAAAATGTTTTAAGTATATAATGGTAAAAGATGGACTGAGAATGTGGGACCATTAAATAATGGAGCTGAGATGGTTGTAGAGGATGCCGAAAAGGCTAATCTGCTAAACTGTTTTTTTACATCGGTTTTTACTGTTGAGAATCCTCTGCTTATAGCAGGGATTGTAATAATATGCAGGGGGAAATTAGGAGTATTCACATTGGCTGAAGGAGGATATGGTACGGAAACAATTAGACAAATTATATCAATAAAGCCCAGGACCAGATGGATTGCATCCTAGGATTTAAAAGAGCTTAGTTCAGTTCTATCTAGACCACTGTTTCTCATCTTTTCAGATTCACTTTGGTCTGGGGAGATGTGCCGCTGGAATGGAAAAAGACAGTAATACCAATATTCAAAAAAGGTAGTCGTTCACACCTGGTAATAGACCTGTAGCCTAACATGGTGGTAGGGAAGGTGCTGGAAAATTTGTTCGGGATCATATCCTTGACTTTGTCTCAGAGCTTATCTTATTAGTAGTAGTCAGCATGGATTTATGAGAAATAGATCATGCCAGACAAATTTAATTGTTTTTTATGAAGAAGCGAGTAAGAATTTAGATTCGGATGTGATATACTTGGATTTTGCGAAAGCTTTTGATACTGTGCCACATGCAACTAATGTATAAACTGGGACTGTTGGCCTTGAAGAAAACATTTGTACGGATAGAGAAATGGCTATTGGATCGCAAAAAGAGTGGTGGTAAATGGACACATCTAGTGGGCCTCAGGTTCTGTAATGGGGCCTCTTCTGTTTAATCTGTTTATAAATCGCAGCGAAAATAGGCCATTTGGGGCTCGTTCGCCTTATTATAAAAAAGCGAAAAAAAACACACTTCCGGCTGAAAAAGGCGACGGGCGCGATAAAGAGCGAAAGTATCGCAGCGAAAAACTTACGCATCTATGAAGACTGCATTGTGGAAAACCACGAAACCAGAAAAGCCCACTAGAAAATGAGTGCAAGTTCAAAATGGCCACTCACATTTACCAAGAAGTCAGCCATGTCTATTTAGTAATCTTCTAGAATTTCTCAATTGGAATACAATTTTCTTGCATGCCATTCGCCTTTCTAATGCGCGTTCGCTTTCTAATGTGCGTTCGCCTTTTCTAATGTGCGTTCGCTTTTCCAAGGCATATCCCATAAGTGTGCGTTCGCCTTTCTAATGTGCGTTCGCCTTTCTAATGTGCGTTCGCCTTTTTCATGCGCGTTCGCTTTCTAATGCGCGTTTCGCTTTCCAAGCATATTACATTCTAATGCGCGTCGCCTTTCATGTCGCTTTTCCAAGGCATATTACATTCTAATGCGCGTTACACCTTCTAATGTCGTTTTCCAGGCATTGACACTCTAATGCGCGATCGCCCTTAATGCGCGTTGCTTTTTCAAGGATATTACCCATTAGAATGCCTTTTTCGCTCAAACATGCTTTCACCACCTTCAGGGTCGCGCTATCTTTCGCTCTTTTTAACGCAAAAACCACCTTTCGCTCTTTTATAGATTGCGTTATGCCTTTTTGCTCCTTTTCGCTAAAATTACCATTGCGAAGTTAGGCGAAAAAGGGTTTAGCGATAGTCGCGGAAACGGGTTCGCCATTCGTTAACGCTAACCTTATAAATAGCGTTTAACTGTCTTTTTGGCGAAAACCCATGCGAAAAGCGAATGCGAAAACATTTCGCACTTTTCGCTCTTTTATAAATAGCCCATTGTCTTGTATAAAGGAGGAATAGATTCAATATTATTATCTCCCTCTTTACAAGCACTGGTAAGGCCTCATTTGGAATATGCAAGTTCATTGAATAGCTTTAAAAAAGGCCTGGATAGTTCTAAAACTAAAAATATTGAGAATTACTGTTAATAACTATTACTGTAGTTCTGGTTGGTACAGGGATACATATAATATTGAGAATATACTGGTATTATACATCTACTGGTAGCTGGTTGGTACAGGGATACTATATAATATGAGAATTATGGTATTAATAATACTGCAGTTCTGGTTGGTACAGGGATACTATATAAATGAGAATTACTGGTATTAATACAATACTGTAGTTCGGTTTGTACAGGGATACTATATAATATTGAGAATTACTGGTATATACAATATACTGTATTCTGGTTGGTACAGGGATATTATATAATATTAGAAATTACTGGTATTAATACCATACTGTAGTTCTGGTGGTACAGGCATACTATATAATATGAGAATTACTGGTATTAATAACATATACTGTAGTTCTGGTTGGTACAGGGATACTATATAATATTGAGAATTATTGGTATTAATACATATACTGTAGTTCTGGTGGTACAGTGGATACTATATAATATTGAGAATTACGGTATATACATATACTGTAGTTCTGGTTGGTACAGGGGATTATATAATATTGAGAATTATGGTATTAATACATAACTGTAGTTCTGGTTGTACAGGGAACTATATAATATTGAGAAATCATGGTATTAATACATATACTGTAGTTCTGGTTGGTACAGGATACTATATAATATTGAGATACTGGTATTAATACATAACTGTAGTTCTGGTTGGTACAGGGATACTATATAATATTGAGAATTGGATAAATATATACTGTAGTTCTGGTTGGTACAGGGTAACTATACAATATTGAGAATTACTGGTATTATTGCATATAGATCTGGTTGATCAGGGATATTTCCGATTGCCGTTGGAGTCAGGAAGGAATTTTTTTTCCCCTTTTCAGCTTTGTTTTTTTTTCCTTCCTCTGGGTCAACGTTAGGTAGGGTGTTAAAAAAAAAAAGGCGGGTGTATAGGTTGGACTTGATGGATGTATGTTTTATTCAACCTAATTACTATGTTACATGTAGAGATGGCCATCCCCTGGGTGCTTAAGGGAAGGCCCGCTCCATACATGCTACTTCTGAGCCATCGTCATCCACATCTTCACCTAACACAGCAAATCTGTTGGGAAACTTCAGTGTTGCAAGGCATCATCAAGCTGCCCAGTGTAATACAGATAAAAATTTACACAGTAATGATTTCTTTCAGTATACTTCCCCTTTAAGAAACTGTTCCTATAATTTTAAATCACAAGGAACTAAACAAAAAGCTCACATTATTTTTGTTTTTATTATCCAGTTCTCCATGTAGCTACATTAAGTGTAGGGAGTTTAGGTAAAGAGCTCCATCAATTCCCTGTATATTTATGTTTAAGTGTAGAAAAACAGATCACATTCAGAGCCTTATGACTTTTAAAGCTAGTCACTCCATGGACACAAGGGGGCATATTTTAAAACCCACGGTACCGAGAATTTGTGCTCCAGCCATAAAGGGTGTGATCCTTATACTGATGGTGATAAGAAATAAACCAATGTCCAATTTTGACAAATATGGGCCTACTGGCTCTGGATCCAGCTTCATTGTGTACCCAGTAATCAATATTGGTACTTTTATTATAAAAAGAACACTGTGCAGTGGGTAAAGGCAAAGCTCTGTATAGAAATACAAAGTTCCAAGGCATAACACACTACTACAGTATATAAGGATATTACACCCACGAGCATTTCCATGACCCAGAAGCCCGAGGCTGCAGGACTGAAAATGTCTGTAACACTAAACAGGGCTTCCTTATATAAATGGACTAATACAGGGAGGGGGAAATAGGAAGTCACTCAGTGACATCACTGAGTGACTGTAATAAGGATTCTTGCCACTGCCACCTCCCCATTCTAAATCCCTAGCTTTTTTATTATATAAGGGATAATGCGCCCCTTAGCGGTAATATAAGGCTATTAGCCACCGCAGGAGTTCCCTGACCATTATAGAAGATGAGCCGGCGGCCGAGTGCTTTTATACAGGACAGGGAACTCAAGTGGCGTAATGTCCTTATATGTGAAGGGGCGCATTATTTCTTAACTACTTAGTATTGGATTCCTTCCCCCATTCACATTTTAAATTCTGTCTTTGTAATGAATTTCCACCTTAAATCCCAAGCTACCTTCTGAGTTTAAACCATGAGTAAAGAAAGAAAAAATACCAGTCCAGACATCTATGTAGGTTAAACAAATCTGTGGAGGAGGAGACATTGGTTATAAGTGACAGGAAGCAGCTCCAGCAGGTTTGTTAGGAAGTTAAAACACGCAAAAAAATGCTGAGTCATGTCCAAACATGAACCATGGAATGGGGCGGAGTAGTGGGATATAGAAATAAGTCACTTAGTGAAAGCTGAGTGATTTTTTATAAGGATATATACAATGCAGCCTCCATATAAAATACCACACTTATGTATTATATAATAATAATTGTGATTAAGGGTATTTGGCATATAAAGCATACTTCATCTCTCATCATCAGAACATAAAAGCCAAGACCACCCACAATCCAATAAATAAAATATGTTGTTATTAAGGCCTGGTGAGTGAGTTAGGTGCGGCCAGTGATATAACACTCTCGGCTCTGTACCGTTTCAGAGTATTTGGCAGGGTCCCAGTGAGCTGATCTATTCTGACTGTTCAGTTTATTATGACTGGCTGGATATCTCATCCGATATTTAATATTATTAATTGTTTGTGTTTTTTGGCCGGGCTATTATTGCCAATAGAATGGTCCTAAAAGGGACAATTCACTTGTTTCTATTTCCTTTTAGTAAGAAATAATAAATGATTTGTTTTCATACTGTTCCACTTTTCACACTTGTTTTCTAGTATTTGTTTTTATGGTTGAGCTTAGAATCACTGATAAATAATGTGCCACAGATTTTTCTGGCTGCTTTCTACATGAAGATACCCCACAACATTCACTCACAGCACTGCTTCCATACTTTTCAACTCTTCCTGCCCCAACTGGTCCTGACATGCTCAGTCTGCTTTATCCATAAGAGAGATCTTTTAAGGAGCTACTTTGTTATCTCCTATGCCAGCAGATGGAGGGTGAGAGATGTAGTCTAGGCTGATGAGAATCTCATAGAATCCATTGTGAGACAAACTCACTGCATTCCAATATCAGAAGACCACAATAGCTGCAGTCTATGGCAGCCATACACTCAAAGACTCAGGGAGATTTAATAAAAGTTCTTAGCATAAAATCGGGCTATTTTGCCCCAACCAATCAGAGTATCTTCAAATGGTTAAAAAGATTAAATGGTTGGGCAAAATTACCATTTGTGAACAATAAGAACTTTATAAAATCTCCCTGTTTGTTCATTAACTTTGGCACCATTGGGACAACCGTTTCTCCTTGAGATCTTAGAGATTGTAACCATAATCCTGCTAATAACTTTAGAGTATTATATTTTATAAAAATTCACGGGTCATGATATTTTTGTTGAAATAAAATGATATTTTGTTATTATAATACTACTAAAAAGGAAATAGGGGGTGGGAATTCTGTTAAAAAATTTTTTTTTAAAAAGCACACACTTGAAATTACTTAGTGGGCTATGAACATTAAATTAACAGGGCTGCAAAAAAGTGCAGATATCTATAAATTATTAAACAATGTCTGTTTAAACCGTAGGGGGCTCTGTCACTGTTTTCATCCTTCCCTATACACAAACGTTACCAACCATTTGTCTGCAAAAGCCAATACAATTTATTCCTGTGCCATGAGACCTTATACCATGTCCCATTGTGCCCAGCCATACATCTTATTAAACAAGTTTTACGGAAAATTATTAGATTGTTATACAAACATACTACAAACACCAGCAAATGTTATCAGGTAGATTCAAGAAAAGTTCTTATCGTTACAAAAGGTGCTAAAAATGCCCCAACCAATCAGAGGTTATACATTAAAAATCTACACGTGATTGGTTGGGGCCAAATTAACCCATTTTAACATAAGAAAATTTTTATTGAAAAACCTATGTTTATACACATTTTGGATTTAATAGAAATCTGGAACAATGCAGGGGGCAGTGTTGGGGTAGATCGATCACTGTCCCATCAGTATTTGTGTCCAGAATTCTAGTTCATTTAAAGGTTTCCCAAACACACACACCATTATATGCTGCTTTTAACCGTGCCACGGATCTTAATTTAAGAGGTGACCTGCCACATGCAGTGGTTATTGGTGTTACTATAGAACAGGAAGAGGCGCTATAAAACCAATACCAATGAATAACCTTACAAACGAAACGAGGAGCTCAGGGAGGGTCACCTGGTACATTATGGGCCTTCAATAATGTTCTTTTTTTTCCCCACTGTTCTTTCCCTATGCTGATACAGTCTCTCCCAGCCACCCCTGTAGATGACGCGGGATGGTGGCCCCATTATAGTTTCTCTGACGGGATCAGTGATTTTCTAGTTACACCAGCTGAACATCAGCAATATCACTGGGTGGATACTATGTGTTAAAATGGTGAACTTGTCTTTTCATTTTGTAAATGCATTTGTAAACCAGTATTTATAATAAGTGACTCCTCCCTCTGCTTGAGCATGTGCAGAGGAGACAGCAGGGAAAAAGCAATCACGGCCTTGAATCCTTGTGCCACCTACCCACTAAATAACTCGGTGGTTAAGTGCATCAATGGAAAAAAAGATTTGGCGGTTCTGTTAGATAACGAACTTAGCCTAGCAAACAATGCCGGTAGCACAACGGCTGAGAGCTAGACAAGATATTGTCTTGTATAAAAGGAATAGACTTCAGAAGATAAAGATATTAGGTCCTCCCTCTTACAAGCACTTTAAGGCCTATTGGAATATGCGGTTGCAGTTTTGGAATCCAATATACAGGGACATTGGAAATTGAGGCAGTTCAGAGACAGGGCAAACTAAAGGTAATAAGAGATTGGAGGGGCTGTGAATATGCAGGCTATTAGACAAGTTAGGGCTGTTTACATTGGAGAACGATGTTTTTGTCGGGATTGATCACTATACAATATATCGAAATGGGCAATACCATAAACTCTCTGGCCTACATGGTTCCACTAATCTGTCATATCAGAGGACATGTGGAGATCCTTTAAGATTGGAAGAAAAGAAAGTTGCATCTTCAGTTAGGAAGGCATTTATTTACAGTGAGAAGAACTGTCACAGTCTTCCAGCAATGGTGGTAATGGCAGTTCAACTGACAAAGTTGTTAAAAATGGGCTGGATAGGTTTTAATACTAAAAAAATATAAGAATAATGATATAACTGATTACTGTCATTCTGGTTGGTACGGGGATACGGTAATATATTGTGAATTACTGGTATAATACATTACTGTGTTCCTGGTTGGTAGAGGATACTATCAGATATTGTGCTAAAATGGTAATAATACATTACTGTTTCTGGTTGGACAGGGGATACTCTATTAATATTGAGAATTACTGGTTAATAATTACTTTAGTTCTTGTTGGTACGGGGATTACTATATAATATTGAAGGAATTACTGGTATTAATACATTATTACCTGTAGTTCTGGTTGGTACAGGGATACTATATAATATGAGAATACTGAATTATGCCTATAACTGTCGTTCTGGTTGGTCGGGGGATACGTGTATATATGTGATTAACTGGTATAATACTCTACTGTAGTTCTGGTTGTGAGGCACATACTAAATATTGTGAATTACTGTATAATACATATACTTGTGTTTCTGGTGGTACAGGTGATCGTAATATATATGAGAATTACTGGTATGTACATACATATACTTGTAGTTCTGGTGGTAACAGGGATACTAATACATATGAGAAGTACTGGTATTAAAACATATACTGTATTATGGTTGGTACGGATTGACATATATACATGTGAATTAGAAACACTTACTGTTGTATTTGTACGAATACTATACTAATGAGATTCTGGTGGTTAGAGATACATATATAGTTGAGTTGTACATGCTACCGTTATATAATCTAGATATATGGTATATACTTAAGTGTTGGACTTGATACTGACGATACTAATATGAAATATGGAAAATTAATGAATGGGTTGTACGAAAAGCTAAGAATTGGTATTAATATATACTGAAGGTTCTGGTAGTACAGGGATACACATAATATGAGAATTACGAGTATTAAAACATATACTGTGTTTTTGGTTGGTACAGGGGTACTATATAATATTGAGAAGTGATGTGTATTAATACTATACCTTGTAGTTGTGGTTGGTACAGGGATTCACTATATAAGTAATTAGATACCTAGTATTATAACAATGCTGTGTATGTGGTTGTTACAGGAATACTATTAATATGAGAACTTATGTATTAAAACAACAATACTGAGTTTTGGAGGTCGGGATACTATATAATATGAGAATTATGGTATTAAAATTATACTGTAATTCTGGTGGTACGGGGATACTATATAATATTGAGAATTACTGATTAATACATAATTGTGTTCGCTGTAAGAGGACTAATAATATTAAGAATTACTAGTTAATAATCAGTACTTATGTCTGGTTGGTACAGGATACTATAGATATCTTGAGAATTACTGGATTAAGACTTATACTGTAGTTCGGTTGGGTACGGATTACATATTAATATTTGAGAATTACTGGTATTAATACACATACTGTATTCTGTTTGGTCCAGGGATACATGTAATATTGAGAATTACTGGTTTAATACTATACTGTAGTTCTGGTTGGTACGGGGATACGCCCGACAAATTTAGGAATAACGAGGTATTAATACATATACTCGGTAGTTTTTGGTCGGTAGCGGGGAACATATAAATTGAGAACTTACGGTCTTAATCCCTATATGTAGTTCTGGGGGTACGGGGATACTATATAATTTGAGAATTACTGATTAATACTATACTGTAGTTTCTCGTTGGTACAGACAGGCATACTATAAATATTGAGAATTACTGGTAGTTAATACACATACGTAGTTCTTGGTTGGTACAGGGATACTATATATATTGAGAATTGATGGTATTAAGACATATACTCAGTTCGGGTTGGATAGTGGATACTTATTAATATTGAGAATTATGGTATTAATAAATATACTGGTAGATTTTGCGTTGAACAGGGATACTTTCCGATTGGCGTTTGGAGTCAGGAAAGGAATTTGTTCTCCTTTTTAGGCTGGGTTCCCTGGAGTTTGTTGCCTCCTCTGGATAAAAATGCTAGGTAGGGTTTTAAAAAGAAGGGTGAAAAGGTTGGACTGATGGAAGTAGGATAGCTTATTCAACCTCAAATACTATGTTAAATGTATAGTAGTTACTAGTCATTACCTGAAGAGGAGAAAAAATACATCACTGAAAAATTAGGTACAGGATCCACCCCCATCCCGGAATCATGTTGTTTGTTACAATTTCCAAAAAATTCCTTTAAAACAGCAGGGCCTGGCATCCCCGGTCCCCACCTTATGTATCTCTGGCAGGGAGCATTGTATCAGCACAATGGTTTGAAGTTTTTTCCCCTTTCTTTTATGAAAATGTTGGCATCTGATGAAGGCAAATAAAGCCAAAATCAAGGACTAAATAGATATAAAATTCCATGATTGAAAGAACATGAAATACAGTAAAAGGAATGGATCTGTAAAAAACCAAAAATAGCTATTAAAATGGCGCAAACATTAAAACCTTAACCTAAACAGATTAAAGGCGCCTATCCATGCTTCTTTCAACATTCTATTCGCCTTCTTCTCACAAAGCTGAAAGCTGATTGGTTTGGAATCCATGAGAAGGTGGCACTAGAAACTAATGTGGTTATAACTGGCTCAATCTGAGTACATCGGTTCAATTTTTTTTTTCGTATTTCTTAAAGGTACAGTGTCCCTTAAACCCTCTTGGTAGGAATTGGCGAGAAGCGAAGAGAGTAGTTGAGGGGATTGCTCCTTCTACAAGATTTTTCTACTTATCAGGCAATTACGGGAACTCTAATGGGCAAAAAAGCTTTTGGATTTTTAAATTCTATTATTACCTTGGTGAGGTAGGAAAGAGTACTCCTACCCGTCCATTAATAAACACTATAAACTTGAGATGTCAATCATGGCAATTGTGCAATGTTCCATAATCCCCAGCCTGCCTATGATCATTCTCTAATAGAGGATCAGTGTGTGCCTAAGTCAGAATTGGAGAAGTGTAAAAGATATGATTGTCAAGGGTTTCCACTTAAATTGCCCCTTTTATGAAGTAAACTTTGGTGAAATTACAAAATAGACGTGAATTTTCTTAAGTAAAGAACAATCAGGGAGATTTCAATAAAATTTCTTATCGTTTAAAATGGTGCTAATTGTGGCCAAACCAATCATAGTGTTTAGCTTCAAATGTTAAATAAGCTCTGATGGTTGGGGCAAAATTAGCACCATTAAAAAACAATAAGAACTTTATTGAATAACCCGCAATATTTTGAAAATCTCTGTGCTGAATTGATTAAGAATCTGATATTCTATGTTGGGAAGCTTTTCGCTTTCCAGGGAAATGACCATTATATCATGTTGTCCTATGTTTGTATAATTGTTATGTAGCCAAGGGAGATGCAGGAAGGCACCTGCATTTGGAACCAGTTGGAGAAGGAGGGCAACAAAGCCACAGATCAGAAATTATCTAAAACTACACGTTTTCCTTGGGCCAGATTATAAATGCTGGGGGTTGCACATAGGGATACCGTGTGTATTGGTAAATCGTACATTTACGCTAATGTTCGTTACTTACGGACCTTTGGTCAAAGAATACTATCGGTAGTAAAGCACCGCAATGGTATTTTATGGGGACCATAAATCTAGAGTAACAATCAGTTTAATGATGTTTTAGCGATTCATAAAGGCACGGTATTGTAAAAGCGAGCTACGTGCCTTATAATATGGCCTCTTATTTTATTAAAAGCATGGATAGGAATTCTACTAGTGAAAAATACCATCCACAGACCATCAGTGTGCCGGGTGGTAAAACCAACATGGCCGCCATGGAACAAGAGGATCAGAGCATAACTATAGGATTAAATGCTTGCTAGATCAAGACGTAGGACATTTTTAGGAAATATAGTCATAAGAGAGATGGGCAAACTTCTAAAAGTTCGTTCCGTTTTTGAAAGTCAAACTCTAGGAAGTTCGAAAAACGGAACCATTAAAGCAATGGGAAGTCAAACAGTTCGGGAAAGTTCGAATCGGTCAGGTAGCCCACAGCGTGGGGGCTGCTAGGGCACCCGCGATGTGGGGCGGGGACTAGGCACCCGCGATGGGTGGGGCCACTTGCGGGCTGTAAAGGAAGGGGCCAAGGGCGGTTCCGCAATGGAGGGACTTGGGGGCGGGCGGGGCCATGAGTAGGAGGGCCAGGGGGCTGCAAAGGGGAGGCGACAAGGGCAGATGACTGACAAATGTTCAGCAGGGAAGAGGAAGGTGCAGTGGGACCTGGTGTGAGCTGTTGCCATATCCACACCAAAAAATAATATCTTCAAAACTATGTAAAAAAAAAATCGAAAATAAACTGCAAAAAAACTCTCAGGGGAAGTCAATTCCTATCAATTTAACTAAAGTATTTGGGACACAGTCCCTTAACTTTTATAACGTTTACTGAGAAACAGGAGGTAATGCACTATTTCATCTCCCGTTCTTCAGTGAACTTGCAGAGAAATAGACACTTGTTACTTGCGGATTCGATGCCGCGTATGGTATAATAGATAATAGGACATTACTTGCGGGAATTCGATACCACGTATAGGTATAATCGACATTTGTACTTGCAGATTCGATACTCGCGTATAGGGTAAAATAAGACATTTATGCCGGTTCGATTACTCGCGGATCGGATAATAGAACATTTCTTGAAGGTTCGATAACTCGCGTAGAGGTAAATAGACATTTTACTGCAGGTTCGATACTAGCGGATAGGTAAGACATTACTGGCAGATTCATACTCGTATAGGTATAATAGACATTTTACTTGGTGGATGGATCCTCGCGTCTAGGTATAATAGACTTTTACGTGCGGATTCGATACTCTCGTTTATATGGGATATAGACATTTACTTTGCGGATTCGAAACTGCGTATAGGTATAATAGACCTTTATTGCAGGTGCTAGGAGGGTGTGTGTAAGAGATAGACTGCAAGAGAGAGAGAGAGAGAGGTTAGAGATTGTAGGAGAATGTGTGTGAGAGATAAAGGATAGAGACTGCAGGAGAGAGAGAATGTGAGAGAGATAGAGGATAGAGACTGCAGGAGAGTGAGAGAGAATGTGTAGGACACATAGAAAGGGCAAAGGGGCAAGATGTAAAGCTTTTTAAGTGGGAACCTAGAAGCATTGCCAGGAAATTCTACTTCCCTGATGGGTGGAGAGAAGGAAAACAATTGCAGTAATACTCCCATTAAGACACACTGTAGATAAATAGGTTGGATGAGTGAGTTGCTTGATTCCCTTTAGCTGCCTTAAAGGAGTTATTATGTGGACAGCTGGTACGCCCCTTATAAGTAAGAAGGGTCTGGACTTTAACCCTATTGATGGGTAAAGGCCCCATGATACTGCAATTTCCATGTGTCTGCCGGGTTCTAAAACCGATTGATCTCAAGCCCATGTTTAAACTGAAGATTATGACTTAAAAACATTTAGGTAGGGTAGGTTATTCCCACATAGAGACCATTCCCATTTACTGCTCGTCACCCTCTGATCCCCATCCCTTCCTCTGTGTTGTCTCAGTCTCCCTTCCCAGGTGACGAGGAGGAAGAAGTGTTTGACAGCATTGTTAATGATGAAGTTCGTTACCACACGTTTCCTCTCAGCGGAATCAATTGCTATCTGAGACGGGTGAGACCATTATCTGCTTCCCCTCTTCCCTGCCAAACTATGTGTTATTCCCCTGGGAGCAATGCATTACCTGGGCTTTCCATTTGCTCCTGCAGCTGCTCGCAGGAAATCCTGAAGACGTTTGGGATCAGGAGAAAGGGACGCCGAAGATGTGAAGAAGCAGCCATTCTTCAAGGTTTATTACAATAATAACATAACATTTATTTAGTAATTGCAGACACAGGTGTGGAACATGGTATTGGCACCTGTGGTATCATTTAGTAATTGCAGGCACTGGGTGTAACATGGTATTGGCACCTGTGGTATCATTTAGTAATTGCAGGCACTGGGTGTACATGGTATTGGTACCTGTGGTATCATTTAGTAATTGCAGGCACTGGGTGAACATGGTTTGGTACCAGTGGTATATTTAGTAATTGCAGGCACGGGTGTAACACGGTATTGGTACCAGTTTGTATCATTTAGTCATTGCGCCACTGGGTGTAACATGGTATTGGTACCAGTGGTATCATTTAGTCATTCAGGCACTGGGTGTAACATGGTATTGGTACTAGTGTAGTCATTTAGTCATTGCAGACACTGGTGTACAGGATTGGTACCAGTGGTAATTTAGAAATTGCAGGCACTGGGTGTAACATGGTATTGGTACTAGTGGTATCATTTGTAATTGCAGGCACTGGGTGTAAACATGGCATTGGTACCAGTGGTATGATTTAGTAATTGCAGCCACTGGGTGTAACATGGTATTGGTACCAGTTGTATCATTTAGTAATTGCAGGCACTGGGTGTACATGGCATTGTTACCAGTGGTATGATTTAGTAATTGCAGGCACTGGGTGTACATGGTATTGGTACTAGTGGATCATTTAGTAATTGCAGGCACGGGTGTAACATGGCATTGGTACCAGTGGTAGATTTAGTAATTCGGCCACTGGGTGTAACATGGTATTGGTTACAGTGGTATGATTGTAATTTCAGGCACTGGGTGTAACATGGTATTGGTACCAGTGGTATGATTTAGTAATTGCAGGCACTGGGTGGTAAACAGGTATTGTTACATTTATCATTAGTCATTGCAGACACTGGGTGTAACATGGTATTGGTACCAGTGGTATGATTTAGTAATTGCAGCACTGGGTGGTAACATGGTATTGGTACCAGTGGTATGATTTAGTAATTGCAGGCACTGGGTGTAACATGGTATTTGTGTACCAGTTGTATCATTTAGTAATTGCAGGCACTGGGTGTATGGCATTGGTACAGTGGTATGATTTAGTAATTGCAGGCACTGGGTGTAACATGGCATTGGTACCAGTGGTATGATTTAGTAATTGCAGGCACTGTGTGTACATGGAATTGGTACTAGTGGTATCATTTAGTAATGGCAGGCACTGGGTGTAACATGCATGGTACCAGTGGTATGATTTAGTAATTGCAGGCACTGGGTGTAACATGGTATTGGTACCTGTGGTATCATTGTATAGTAATTGCAGGCACTGGGTGTACATGGTATTGGTACCAGTGGTATGATTTAGTAATTGCGGCACTGGTGTAACACGGTATTGCTACCAGTTTGTATCATTTAATGCATTGCAGCACACTGGGTGTAACATGGTATTGGAACCAGTGGTTCATTTACTTAGTCATTGCAGTCACTGGGTGTAACATGGTATTGGTACTATGTGTATCATTTAGTCATTGCACACTGGGTGTAACATGGTATTGGTACTAGTGGTATGATTTAATATTGCAGGCACTGGGTGTAACTGGTATTGGTACTAGTGGTATGATTTAGCATTTGCAGGCACTGGGTGTAACATGGTATTGGTTACATTGGTATAATTTAGTAATTTCAGGCACTGGGTTGTAACATGGTATTGTTACCATTGGAATGATTTAGTATGAGGCACTGGGTAAACACGGTATTGGTCCAGTTGTATCATTTAGCATTGCGAGCACTGGGTGTAAAAATGGTTTGGTACCAGTGGTATCATTTAGTGATTGCAGGCACTGGGTGTAACATGGTACTGGTACCAGTGGAATATTTAGTAATTGCAGACACTGGGTGTAACATGGTATTTGTACTAGTGGTATCATTTAGTAATTGCAGACACGTGGGTTAAACATGGTATTGGTACCAGTGGTAACAGTTATTGCAAACACTAGTTGAACATGGTATTGGTACAGTGGTATCATTTAGTCTTGCAAGCCAGGGTGTAATATTGTTTAATAGTCCAGTGGTAAATTAGTAACGACGACACTGGTTTACATGGTATTGGTACCATGGAATCATTTAGTAATGACAGGCACTGGTGTAAATCCTGTACCAAAATGAGTTTGAAATGCAATAAATGTAGTGTTTCACAGAATTTATTAAAGGAGAACTTAATTCTGTTATTAGGTTTAGGTGATCCCCTTGTATTATTTTACATACTAACCACAAACCTTGCAAAAAATCTGATCAATGATTCTATCACTGTTTTTGAGACTCTCCTGAGGTTTGAGGCCAGTTGGAAGGTGTACATGCAGGAAAGGACTTGAATACATTTATATTCACTTTGAACACTGTTGTATTCAATTAGATCAACTGGACTTGAAATGTAGTTCTTGAAGACGTTTTCGCTAGTCATCCGACTGGCTTTCTCAATTCAGAATGATTTGTACAAGAATCTGTGGCAGTTATATACCCTGGAAATCCCAATTAGCATATCACAGCCAGGTGTTAGGGCGGGATTGGATATGGCTAAGAGGTGTTATAATGCCCAGATAAGGTGTCAAAATAGCATTGTACATGCAGACGTTGGTGTCGAACCCCCCCACCTCTATTTAGGCTTGGTTCTTTATTTTCATATAAAGGCTGCCTCCTTGACACCTCTCTTGAACCAGCCATGTTCCTTTCCATATTGTAATGTTACAATCTTTAAGATGCAGGTACACGCCTGAGTCCTGACCCGAGGAATTGGCTCTTCTGTGCTGGGCCTTATGTTGATGCAGTTGCTGTTGTTCTCCCCCCCATACAATCAGAGCATTCTTCACTTGCACTGCACTGCATATATGATGTCGCTTTTCTTGTGTTTTGGTATTGGGTCTTTCGATGACCAATTGGCTGCCTCAGTGTGTTGTTTGGTTTAAGCAGACAGGATACAGTGTTTTTTGAAAAATTACACAAACTGTCTGCCATGTACAATGCGGTTTTGACCAATGTTATACAGTGCCTTATGCACAAACCCAGGTGGGTGCTGACCTCCTGAAAACTCCCCATTTCCAAGGCAGTTAAATTCAAGCAGTTCTGGTTATTGGTCGCACACCTTCAGTGAATTCAAAGTGTTTATTGAAAACCACACATCAGTACCGTTTGATTTGTGGTTTTCAATAAAACACTTTGAATTCACCTAAGGTTGCGACTCCAATAATCCACAATGCTGTTTTGACACCTTACTCTGGGCGTCCTATAACCCTCTTAGCCACTATCTAATCACGCCCTTAACACCTGGCTGTGATATGCTAATTGGGATTTTCCAGGGTACATAATTGCCCAGATTCTTGTACAATTCATTCTGATTGAGAGAGACAGTCGGATGACTAGTGAAATGTCTTCAAGAACTAAAGTTCCAGTTGATCTATTGAATACAACAGTTATACCATGACCTGGATGAATAGAACCTTCACAAGCAAATTCACTAAAAATAGAAATAAAGCGTCCAGGTCCTCATTACATCACCAAACATTATTTATTATACTGTTATTTCCCTTTAAGACACATGAAGAACTTAAAGATACAAAATACTTTAAACTGTATTTATAATCTTCTCTTTCCTTCCTGAAGGATTTGGATTTCGATGCCCTTCTTTCTCGCCGTTTACCGCACCTTTTATCCCTTGTGTGAATGGACCACATGACATCAGTAATTTTGACCCTGAATTTAAACGTGAAGGACCAGAACTGACTCCCACCACAGACACCAACCCCTGAACCCAGAAGAGCAGGATTGTTGTCCGGGGATTGATTATGTGAGGGAGGGGGCATAACTGACTGCCATTGGATACCTGGGTTCATGTCACACCAAATGTGCCTCTGCACTTTTCTCCATCCTTCCTCAGGGAATATGTGAAAATAAAAATATTACTTTTATACATTCTGTGATATTTATGTTGCTATTTGTTTTTACTGGTTTGAGCATTATTACACATTGTAAGCAAAACTAATGGAGTTTGGGAGGTCCCTGAATAAAAAGTTTTTTATAAGGGGTGGATATACCCTTTAACTCACCTACTGCCGCTCCACTTGCGCCACTCTCCAGCAGATGGCGCAATGTCTTGACGGTGCTCTTAAGAGATAGTCATTTACCTCCTCCGTTCTTCAGTAAAACAGTAAAAAGAAAGTTTAAAATACAATGGACATACCTTTTAACTTGCTTTGTTCGCTATCCGTATTTCATTTTCTATTTTAGCTAGTTTAATTGCTTCTTTTTGCACTCATTATTACAGCTTTTGTACTCCCTGTAAGCCTGTTGGTTCCCTCAGATTTAAAAATTCTAAAAGCCTTTTTTCATTACCCTTTTTATCTGAGCATTGAAACCAGGCAGAGAGGACCTCATTTTTTTTACATTTGTTCCCTAAATGTACAAATTTAGAAATGTAATAGTTTAATATCCCTTTAAAATGGTCCACACTCTGCTCAACATCCTTACCTAGGAACAAATCCCCCCAGTCTATGAGCAGGAGTGATTACTCTCAACAGCATAAAATTAGCTTTCCTAAAAAAGTTTTGTTAACCCACCGCACTTTAGTTTTTTGCAAACCTATATAAATGACACTATATGGTCACTGTTCCTATATTAAATGACACTATATCATGGTCACTGTTCCCTATATTAAATGACACTATATCATGTCACTGTTCCCTTATAAATGACACTATTCATGGTCACTGTTCCCTATATTAAATGACACTATATCATGGTCACTGTTCCCTATATTAAATGACACTATATCATGGTCACTGTTCCCTATATTAAATGACACTATAATCATGGTCCCTGTTCCCTATATTAAATGACACTATATCATGGTCCTGTTCCCTATATTAAATGACACTATATCATGGTCACTGTTCCCTAATTAATGAGACACTATATCATGTCACTGTTTCCCTATTTATAAATGACCTATATCATGGTCCTATCCCTATATTAAATGAACACTTATCATGGTCACTGTTCCCATATTAAAGGACTATCATGGCACTGTTCTAAGCTTCCATTACCTACCTTCATCTCCAAAATGAGCTCAGGGTTATTAGATATCACCAGATCCAACAACGCATTCTGTCTAGTAGGAACTTCTACCATCTGTGAAAGAAAATGCTACATATAGGAAAAGGGAAATCTCATCTTTTAATTTGGCTTCAATTCTGGTTTAACAAACTACATACCCCCCTCTCCTTTCTTATTAACTCTGTCTGTCTAAATAAGGACTATGTAGGAGATGGGTTTGGGTTAATAGAGAACTGGGCTGAATTTTCTTTGGCTACAGGCTCTTTAGTAGAGACGGATTGCACCTCAATGGGGATGGTGCAGCTGTTTTGGGGGAGAAAGTTAGGGGGTTGGAGGAGAACTAGGTAGGGGAGGGGAGAGTACATTGAACTACACAGGGGTAGATAGAGAAGTTGGGGATTGAGGGCTAATAACACAACGGGGGAGGGGGGAGCATAGAGGATAAGGAGGCATGTACACCATGTATGGAAGTAAATCAGTGCCGTCTCGCTAATGAGCCAAAATGAGACAATGATGCAGAGCGGCATCATGTCTCAGGCTCAAAAAAGCGGCCTTTTTCTCCGATTTTTTTTAAATTTTTATAGCTGCCCTGCCTCATGCCTGCTGCGGCCTGCCTGCCTCCAGCCAGCAGGTGCAACACCAAGTTGCTTACGTCCCCACCCGCCCGTCCGCACCACGCTCTGGTTACCTGGCTGTGTCTGTGATGTGATGTCTGTGACACTGACAGCCTCCTGCCTTGCTGAGCCAGTCAGCCGAGGAGAAGAAACTGGTGCTGCGCTACTGCGCAGCCGGGCGCCGGCTGTGCTCATGATGATGCACTGGCTCTGGCTTGTCTGGCTGCTAGAGGCCGCCGGTCGCCGCTTGAATGTAGGAGGAGCCGAGGAGCAGTAGTGGTTGTGGGTTGTAGCGCACCGCGCGCGCCAGTGAAAGTGGGGTGGGGCGGGTTGGTGGCTGTGATCAGCTGGGAGCCTAGGACAATAGGATCATAGAAGCACCGAGCACATTAGCACTTGCAAGTTGCAATTGTAATGCAGATTAGGAGCTGCTGCTGGCTGTTGCCAGATCTTCTGTCACCTCACCATATAGAGGTAGTTTTAATTAAGGCATGTGAGAGAGAGAGAGAGAACAGAGACTGTAGAAGAGAGAGTAGAGGATAGAGACTGTAGGAGAGTGGTGAGAGATAGAGGATAGAGACTGCAGGAGAGAAAGAGAATGTATAGAGAGATAGAGGATAGAGACTGCTGAGAGAGGAGGGATTGTGAGAATAGAAAACAGACTGCAGAATAGTGAGATATAGGATAGAGTCTAGGAGGGTGTGTGTAAGAGATAGACTGCAAGAGAGAGAGAAAGAGGTTAGAGATTGTAGGAGAATGTGTGTGTGAGAGATAAAGGATAGAGACTGCAGGAGAGAGAGAATGTGAGAGAGATAGA
>CM033471.1:250077033-250119887 GCA_019447015.1 Hymenochirus boettgeri
AGATAGAGGATAGAGACTGCAGGAGAGTGAGAGAGAATGTGTAGGACCTTTACCATCTGTTCTCACTGTATGGGACCTTTACTATTTGTTCTCACTGTATGGGACCTTTACTGTCTGTTCTCACTGTATGGGATGTTTACTGTCTGTTCTCACTGTATGGAACCTTTACTGTCTGTTCTCACTGTATGGGACCTTTACTGTCTGTTCTCACTGTATGGGACCTTTACCGTCTGTTCTCACTGTATGGGACCTTTACTTCTGTTCTCACTGTAAGGAACATTTACTGTCTGCTCTCACTGTATGGGACCTTTACCGTCTGTTCTCACTGTATGGGACCTTTACCATCTGTTCTCACTGTATGTTGTAACTGTTATTGGTACCTGTGGTATCATTTAGTAATTGCAGGCACTGGGTGTAACATGGTATTGGTACCAGTGGTATGATTTTAGTAATTGCAGGCACTGGGTGTAACACGGTATTGCTACCAGTTGTATCATTTAGTCATTGCAGCCACTGGTGTGTAACATGGTATTGGTACCAGTGGTATCATTTAGTCATTGCAGTCACTGGTTGGTAACATGGTATTGGTACTAGTGGTATCATTTAGTCATTGCAGGCACTGGGTGTAACATGGTATTGGTACTAGTGGTATGATTTAGTAATTGCAGGCACTGGGTGTAACATGGTATTGGTACTAGTGGTATGATTAGCAATGCAGGCACTGGGTGTAACATGGTATTGGTTACAGTGGTATAATTTAGTAATTTCAGGCACTGGGTGTAACATGGTATTGGTACCAGTGGTATGATTTATAATGTAGGCACTGGGTGTAAACACGGTTATTGGTACCAGTTGTATCATTTAGTCATTGCAGACACTGGGTTGTAAAAATGGTTTTTGGTACCAGTGGTATCATTTAGTGATTGCAGGCACTGGGTTGTAACAATGGTACTGTACCAGTGGAATCATTTAGTAATTGCGACACTGGGTGTAACATGGTATTGGTACTAGTGGTATCATTTAGTAATTGCAGACACTGGGTGTAAACATGGTATTGGTACCGTGGTAACAGTTATGCAAACACTAGTTGTAACATGGTATTGGTACAGTGGTATCATTTAGTCATTGCAAGCACAGGGTGTAATATTGTTTAAGTACCAGTGGTAAATTTAGTAACGACGAGCACTGGGTTAACATGGTATTGGTACCAGTGGAATCATTTAGTAATGACAGGCACTGGTGTAAATCCTGTACCAAATGAGTTTGAAAATGCAATAAATGTAGTGTTTCACAGAATTTATTAAAGGAGAACTTAATTCTGTTATTAGGTTTAGGTGATCCCTTGTATTATTTTACATACTAACACAAACCTTGCAAAAAATCTGATCAATGATTCTATCACTGTTTTTGAGACTCTCCCTGAGGTTTGAGGCAGTTGGAAGGGGTTACATGCAGGAAAGGAGCTTGGGAAATACATTTATATTCACTTGAACATCTGTTGTATTCAATTAGATCAACTGGACTTGAAATGTAGTTCTTGAAGACGTTTCGCTAGTCATCCGACTGGCTTTCTCAATTCAGAATGATTTGTACAAGAATCTGTGGCAGTTATATACCCTGGGAAATCCCAATTAGCATATCACAGCCAGGTGTTAGGGGCGGGATTGGATAGTGGCTAAGAGGTGTTTAGGAATGCCCAGAGTAAGGTGTCAAAATAGCATTGTACATGGCAGACAGTTGGTGTCGAACCCCCCCCCTCTATTTAGGCTTGGTTTCTTTTTTTCATATAAATGGCCTCCTTGAACCTCTCTTGAACCAGCCATGTTCCTTTGCCAATATGTTAATGTTACAATCTTTAAGATGCAGGTACACGGCTGAGTCCTGACCCGAGGAATGGCTCTTCTGTGCTGGGCCTTATGTTGATGCAGTTGCTGTTTGGTCTCCCCCACATACAAATCAGAGCATTCTTCACTGCACTGCACTGCATATATGATGTCGCTTTTCTTGTGTTTGGTATTGGGTCTTTCGGATGTACCAATTGCTGCCTCAGTGTGTTGTTTGGTTTAAAGCAGACAGGGATACAGTGTTTTTGAAAAATTACACAAACTGTCTGCCATGTACAATGCTGTTTTGACCAATGTTATACAGGTTCCTTATGCACACAAACCAGGTGGGTGCTGACCTCCTGAAAACTCCCCACTTCCAAGGCAGGTAAATTCAAGCAGTTTGGATTATTGGAGTCGCACACCTTCAGTGAATTCAAAGTGTTTTATTGAAAACCACACATCAAAGTACCGTTTGATGTGTGGTTTTCAATAAAACACTTTGAATTCACCTAAGGTGTGCGACTCCAATAATCCACAATCTGTTTTGACACCTACTCTGGGCGTTCCTATAACACCTCTTAGCCACTATCTAATCACGCCCTTAACACCTGGCTGTGAATGCTAATTGGGATTTTCCAGGGTAATATTGCCACAGATTCTGTACAAGTCATTCTGAATTGAGAGAGACAGTCGGATGACTAGTGAAATGTCTCAAGAACTAAGTAAGTCCAGTTGATCTAATTGAATACAACAGATTTATACCATGACCTGGATGAATGAGAACCTTCACAAGCAAATTCACTAAAAATAGAAATAAAGCAGTCCAGGTCCTCATTACATCACCAGAACATTATTTATTATACAATGTTATTTCCCATTTAAGACACCATGTAGAACTTAGATACAAGAATACTTTAAACTGTATTTAATCTTTCTCTTCCTTCCTGAAGGATTTGGATTTCGATGCCCTTCTTTCTCGCCGTTTACCGCCACCTTTTTCCCTTGTGTGAATGGACCACATGACATCAGTAATTTTGACCCTGAATTTACACGTGAAGGACCAGAACTGACTCCCCCACAGAATCCTCAACCCCTGAACCCAGAAGAGCAGGTTGTTCCGGGATTGATTATGTAGGGAGGGGGCATAACTGGACTGCCATTGGATACCTGGGTTCAATGTCACACCAAATGTGCCTCTGCCCTTTTCTCCATCCTTCCTCAGGGAATATGTGTAAATAAAAATATTACTTTTATACATTCTGTGATATTTATGTTGCTATTTGTTATTTACTGGTTGTGAGCATATTACACATTGTAAGCAAAACTAAACTGGAGTTTGGGGGTCCTGAATAACAAAAGTTTTTTATAAGGGGTGGATAACCCTTTAACTCACCTACTGCCGCTCCACTTGCGGCCACTCTCCAGCAGATGGCGAATGTCTTGACGGTGCTCTTAAGAGTAGTGCATTTACCTCCTGTTCTTCAGTAAAACAGTAAAAAAGAAAGTTGTAAAATACAATGGACATACCTTTTAAACTTGCTTTGTTCGGCTATCCGTATTTCATTTTCTATTTTAGCTAGTTTAATTGCTTTCTTGCACTCATTATTACAGCTTTTGTACTCCCTGTAAGCCTGTTTGGTTCCCTCAGATTTAAAATTCTAAAAGCCTTTTTTCCATTACCCTTTTATCTGAGCATTGAAACCAGGCAGGAGAGGACCTCATTTTTTTTACATTTGTTCCCTAAATGACAAATTTAGAAATGTAATAGTTTAATATCCCTTTAAAAGTGGTCCACATCTGCTCAACATCCTTACCTAGGAAACAATCCCCCCAGTCTAGAGCAGGAGTGATTACTTCAACAGCATAAAATTAGCTTTCCTAAAAAAGTTTTTGTTAACCCACCGCACTTAGTTTTTTTTGCAACCTATATTAAATGACCTATATCATGGTCACTGTTCCCTATATTAAATGACACTATATCATGGTCACTGTTCCCATATTAAATGACACTATTCATGTCACTGTTCCCTATATTAAATGACACTATATCATGGTCACTGTTCCCTATATTAAATGACACTATATCATGGTCACTGTTCCCTATTTAAATGACACTATATCATGGTCACTGTTCCCTATATTAAATGACACTATATCATGGTCACTGTTCCCTATATTAATGACACTATATCATGGTCACTGTTCCCTATATTAATGACACTATATCATGGTCACTGTTCCCTATATTAAATGACACTATATCATGGTCACTGTTCCCTATATTAAATGACACTATATCATGGTCACTATTCCCTATATTAAATGACACTATATCATGGTCACTGTTCCATATTAATGACACTTATCAGTCACTGTTCCCAAGCTCCCATTACCTTCATCTCCAAAATGAGCTCAGGGTTATTAGATATCACCAGATCCAACACGCATTCTGTCTAGTAGGAACTTCTACCATCTGTGAAAGAAAATGCTCTATAGGAGAAAAGGAGAATCTCATCTTTTAAATTTGGCTTCAATTCTTGTTTAACATACATACATACCCCCCTCTCCTTTCTTATTAACTCTGTCTTGTCTAAATAAGGACTATGTAGGAGATGGGGTTTGGGTTAATAGAGAACTGGGCTGAATTTTCTGGTGCTACAGGCTCTTTAGTAGAGACGGATTGCACCTCAATGGGGATGGTGCAGCGTTTTGGGGGAGAAGATGGTTAGGGGGTTGGAGGAGAACTAGGTATGGGGGAGGGAGAGTACATTGAACTACACAGGGGTAGATAGAGAAGTTGGGGATTAGAGGGCTAATAACACAACGGGGGGGGGGAGCATAGAGGATAAGGAGGCATGTACGACCATGTATGGAAGTAAATCCAGTGCCGTCTCGCTAATGAGCCAAATGAGACAATGATGCAGAGCGGCATCATGTCTCAGGCTCAAAAAAGCGGCCTTTTTCTCCGATTTTTTTTAAATTTTTATAGCTGCCCTGCCTCATGCCTGCTGCGGCGCTGCCGCCTGCCAGGCCAGCAGGTGCAACAACAAGTTGCTTACGTCCCCACCCGCCCGTCCGCACCACGCTCTGGTTACTGGCTGTTCTGTGATGTGATGTCTGTGACACTGACAGCCTCCTGCCTTGCTGAGCCAGTCAGCCGGAGGAGAAAGAACTGTGCTGCGCTACTGCGCAGCCGGGCGCCGGCTGTGCTCATGATGATGCACTGGCTCTGGCTGTCTGGCTGCTAGAGGCCGCCGGTCGCCGGACTTGAATGTAGGAGGAGCCGAGGAGCAGTAGTGGTTGTGGTTGTAGCGCACCGCGCGCGCCAGTGAAAGTTGGGTGGGGGCGGGGTGTGTGCTTGATCAGCTGGGAGCCTAGGACAATAGGATCATAGAAGCACCAGCACATTAGCACTTGCAAGTTTGCAATTGTAATGCAGATTAGGAGCTGCTGCTGGCTGTTGCCAGATCTTCTGTCACCTCACCATTATAGGTAGTTTTAATTAAGGCATGTAGAGAGAGAGAGAGAACAGAGACTGAGAAGAGAGAGTAGAGGATAAGAGACTGTGGAGAGTGTGTGAGAGATAGAGGATAGAGACTGCAGGAGAGAAAGAAATGTATGAGAGAGATAGAGGATAGAGACTGCTGGAGAAGGGAGGGATGTGAGAAATAGAAAACAGAGACTGCAGAATAGTGAGATATAGGATAGAGTCTAGGAGGGTGTGTGTAAGAGATAGACTGCAAGAGAGAGAGAGAGAGAGGTTAGAGATTGTAGGAGAATGTGTGTGAGAGATAAAGGATAGAGACTGCAGGAGAGAGAGAATGTGAGGAGATAGAGGATAGAGACTGCAGGAGAGTGAGAGAGAATGGGTAGGACTTTTACCATCTGTTCTCACTGTATGGGACCTTTACTATTTGTTCTCACTGTATGGGACCTTTACTGTCTGTTCTCACTGTATGGGATGTTTACTGTCTGTTCTCACTGTATGGAACCTTTACCATCTGTTCTCACTGTATGGGACCTTTACTGTCTGTTCTCACTGTATGGGACCTTTACCGTCTGTTCTCACTGTATGGGACCTTTACTTTTGTTCTCACTGTAAGGAACATTTACTGTCTGCTCTCCTGTATGGGACCTTTACCTCTGTTCCACTGTATGGGACCTTTACCTCTGTTCACTGTTGGGACCTTTACCATCTGTTCTCACTGTATGGGACCATTACTATCTGTTCTCACTGTATGGGACCTTTACCGTCTGTTCTCACTGTATGGGACCTTTACCATCTGTTCTCACTGTATGGGACCTTTACTATCTGTTCTCACTGTACGGGACCTTTACTTCTGTTCTCACTGTATGGGACCTTTACCGTCTGTTCTCACTGTATGAGACCTTTACCATCTGTTCTCACTGTATGGGACCTTTACTTCTGTTCTCACTGTAAGGAACATTTACTGTCTGCTCTCACTGTATGGGACCTTTACCATCTGTTCTCACTGTATGGGACCTTTACTATCTGTTCTCACTGTACGGGACCTTTACTTCTGTTCTCACTGTAAGGAACATTTACTGTCTGCTCTCACTGTACGGGACCTATCCATCTGTTCTCACTGTACAGGACCTTTACCATCTGTTCTCACTGTATGGGACCTTTACCGTCTGTTCTCACTGTATGGGACCTTTACCGTCTGTTCTCACTGTATGGGACCTTTATTATCTGTTCTCACTGTATGGGACCTTTACTGTCTGTTCTCACTGTATGGGACCTTTACCGTCTGTTCTCACTGTATGGGACCTTTATTATCTGTTCTCACTGTATGGGACCTTTACTGTCTGTTCTCACTGTATGGGACCTTTACTGTCTGTTCTCACTGTATGGGACCTTTACTGTCTGTTCTCACTGTATGGGACCTTCACTGTCTGCTCTCCTTGTATGGGACCTTTAATGTCTGTTCTCACTGTATGGGAAATTTACTGTCTGTTCTCACTGTACATGTGTTAGATATTGTTAAAAGGCATTTCATATGGTTAGATTAGCTTTAGATAGTTTGTTAGGTTAGGCTAGGTTAGCCTAGTTAGGTAAGTTCCCTATTAAAAGGAACCTTGACATGGTGGCAGGTTATTTTGGGCAAAATTGTTATTCTTCTTTGTTATAGGTGTTGATTATTGTCTATTTATAGAAAATGTACAAATAAATGGTGCCAAGTTCAAAATGAAAATGGCTAGCCACACTCCACCGACAAAGACACACCCCCACACAAGCCACGCCTACCACAAGCCACGCCCACTTTGCTCCGCCGGAGGCGCGCTGCGCGCGCCGCATATAGGCGCCAGTCAGGGTTTGGCTCAGGTGGCAAAATCCCTAGAGACACCCCTGAGTAAATCAATTGATAATCTAAAATGTATGTTTACAAATGCAAGAAGTCTGGCTGGAAAAACCGGGAACTTGAAATATAGCTTTAAAGGAAAGGTATGATGTGATTGGTATACAGAATCATGGCTAAATGATTCACACGACTGGACAGTAATATTGAGGAAAGTCCTTATTTAGACATGACAGAGTTAATAAGAAAAGAGGAGGAGTATGTATGTATGTTAAACAGGAATTGAAGCCAAATTTAAAAGATGGAATAGATGGGGGTGTAAAAGATACGGCAGAAACAATATGGGTGGAACTGTGTACAGGAAGCAAGAAGGTAGGTAAATTAATTGTTGGAGTATATTATAAACCGCCAAATGCCGGGGAGGAGGTGGAAATGAATCTCCATATACAGTTGGCGAAGGCTGCTGGTATGGGGCATGTTCTGGTTATGGGGGATTTCATCTACCCTGACATAGATTGGAGTAAGGGAACTGCCAGCACCTCAAAAGGTATAAAGTTCTTAAATTTCCCATATGAGCATTTTCTTATGCTATATGACCCGGAAGAAGGGGAAAGATAGCCCCGAAACGCGCGTCGGTCGTTAGGTGCTTTTAACTAGGCTGAGCTGTTGGACCCACACACGATATATGAGGAAGCTGTGCTGATTATTATCGCTGCGACTACATTCTTGGTTCCCTGCTCGGCTCTCTGCCTGGAGCGGGAGGTGGAGACTTTGTCTGGGTTTGGGCTAGGATCAGTTCAGTGCCGGAGTTTGTTACCTGCCCCTGGCCACTGTTCGCTACCGAACCATTTGTTTCATCTACGTATAGACGACACTGCTTAGGAGTTTACAGCTGACTCACGGAGGAGAAGAGCAGGATCATCACCTGGAGCAACTTACCAGCATATGATCGTCATGGATTAGGGACTCCGACGAGTTCTATACTGCTGGTGATATTGTTTTCATCTGACTTTGAATATAGTAACTTGCCGCTTTATTGTCTACTTGTTTTCCACTTACATTTGAGTCGTTATTGACTTCCATATGTGTGCATAGACTTACCTGCTGGGACATTTTTTCATTCTTTTCCTTCAGCTCGCCTAGTATCATATTTATTGTAATTGTATATATGGTTCATTATGTTTCTATATTGGTATTTTATTGGGGATTAGTCTAGGATACATGGTTTTAGGTATTTTTTTTGAATAAAGCTCATATTTTAACCCATTGCGCCTTGCATGATCGTTTAGATCACCCTATTAATCCATACGATTTTTGTTCCATATAGCAGCATGAGTGCCCCTATCATATGCGATTGGGTAAAGAATGGTACTAGGGCACATTTGTTGCCTATTTGTTAGTTTGTACATTATGTATACCATTCTTAGCAACGGTACTATGTGTACTTAGCTGCGCCTGAGTACTACCCAGTTTCTGAGTATCGTCTATTTTTGTTAATAAGCATTTTCTTTCACAGATGGTAGAAGTTCCTACTAGACAGAATGCGTTGTTGGATCTTGTGATATCTAATAACCCTGAGCTCATTTTGGAGATGAAGGTAATGGGAAGCTTAGGGAACAGTGACCATGATATAGTGTCATTTAATATAGGTTGCAAAAAACCAAAGTGGGTTAACAAAAAATTTTTAACTTTAGGAAAGCTAATTATATGCTGTTAAAGGAATCGCTCCTGTTCATAGACTGGGGGGAATTGTTTCTAGGTAAATATACAGAGCAGATGTGGACCACTTATAAAGGGATATTAAGCTATTACATTTCTAAATCTGTACCTTTAGGGAACAAGTGTAAAAAAATTAGGTCCACTCCTGCCTGGCTTAATGCTCAGGTAAAAAGGGAAATGGAAAAAAAGAAATCAGAGGGAATAGAAAGGGAAAATGTTTTTTAAGTATATAAATGGTAAAAAGATAAGGACTGAGAATGTGGGACCATTAAATAATGGAGCTGAGATGGTTGTAGAGGATGCCGAAAAGGCTAATCTGCTAAACTGTTTTTTTACATCGGTTTTTACTGTTGAGAATCCTCTGCCTTATAGCAGGGATTGTAATAATATGCAGGGGAGAAATTAGGAGTATTCACATTGGCTGAAGGAGGATATGGTACGGAAACAATTAGACAAAGTTAATATCAATAAAGCCCCAGGACCAGATGGATTGCATCCTAGGATTTTAAAAGAGCTTAGTTCAGTTCTATCTAGACCACTGTTTCTCATCTTTTCAGATTCACTTTGGTCTGGGGATGTGCCGCTGGATTGGAAAAAAGCCAATGTAATACCAATATTCAAAAAAGGTAGTCGTTCACAGCCTGGTAACTATAGACCTGTAAGCCTAACATTGGTGGTAGGGAAGGTGCTGGAAACTTTGTTACGGGATCATATCCTTGACTTTGTCTCCAGAGCTTATCTTATTAGTAGTAGTCAGCATGGATTTATGAGAAATAGATCATGCCAGACAAATTTAATTGTTTTTTATGAAGAAGCGAGTAAGAATTTAGATTCAGGATGTGATATACTTGGATTTTGCGAAAGCTTTTGATACTGTGCCACATAGGCAACTAATGTATAAACTGAGGACTGTTGGCCTTGAAGAAAACATTTGTTCACGGATAGAGAAATGGCTATTGGATCGCAAACAGAGTGGTGGTAAATGGAGCTACATCTATGTGGGCCTCAGGGTTCTGTAATGGGGCCTCTTCTGTTTAATCTGTTTATAAATCGCAGCGAAAATAGCGCCATTTGGGGCTTCGTTTCGCCTTATTTATAAAAAAGCGAAAAAAACACACTTCGCGGCTGAAAAAGGCGACGGGCGCGATAAAGAGCGAAAAGTATCGCAGCGAAAACTTAACGCATCTATGAAGACTGCATTGTGAAAACCATTCGAAACCAGAAAAGCCCACTAGAAAATGATGTCAAGTTCAAAATGGCCACCTCACATTTACCAAGAAGTCAGCCATGTCTTATTTAGTCAATCTTCTTAGAATTTCTCAATTGGAATACAATTTTCTTTTGCACTGCACATTCGCCTTTCTAATGCGCGTTCGCCTTTCTAATGTGCGTTCGCCTTTCTAATGTGCGTTCGCTTTTCCAAGGCATATTCCATTATAATGTGCGTTCGCCTTTCTAATGTGCGTTCGCCTTTCTAATGTGCGTTCGCCTTTCTAATGCGCGTTCGCCTTTCTAATGCGCGTTCGCTTTTCCAAGGCATATTACATTCTAATGCGCGATCGCCTTTCTAATGTCGCTTTTCCAAGGCATATTACATTCTAATGCGCGTTCACCTTTCTAATGTCGCTTTTCCAAGGCATATTACACTCTAATGCGCGATCGCCCTTCTAATGCGCGTTCGCTTTTTCAAGGCATATTACCCATTAGAATGCCTTTTCGCTCAAACAATGACTTTTCACCACCTTCAGGGTCGCGCTAATCTTTCGCTCTTTTTAACGCAAAAACCACCTTTCGCTCTTTTATAGATTGCGTTATGCCTTTTTGCTCCTTTTTCGCTAAAATTACCATTGCGAAGTTAGGCGAAAAGGGTTTAGCGATAGCTCGCGGAAACGGTTTCGCCATTCGTTAACGCTACCTTTATAAATAGCGTTAACTGTCTTTTTGGCGAAAACCCATGCGAAAAGCGAATGCGAAAACATTTCGCTACTTTTCGCTCTTTTATAAATATGCCCCATTGTCTTGTATAAAGAGAGGAATAGATTCAATATTATTCTCCCTCTTTACAAGGCACTGGTAAGGCCTCATTTGGAATATGCAAGTTCATTGAATAGCTTTAAAAAAGGCCTGGATAAGTTTCTAAAACTAAAAATATTGAGAATTACTGGTATTAATACATATACTGTAGTTCTGGTTGGTACAGGGATACTATATAATATTGAGAATTACTGGTATTAATACATATACTGTAGTTCTGGTTGGTACAGGGATACTATATAATATTGAGAATTACTGGTATTAATACATATACTGCAGTTCTGGTTGGTACAGGGATACTATATAATATTGAGAATTACTGGTATTAATACATATACTGTAGTTCTGGTTGTACAGGGATACTATAATATTGAGAATTACTGGATTAATACATATACTGTAGTTCTGGTTGGTACAGGGATACTAATAATATTGAGAATTACTGGTATAATACATATACTGTAGTTCTGGTTGGTACAGGGATACTATAATATTGAGAATTACTGGTATTAATCATATACTGTAGTTCTGGTTGGTACAGGGATACTATATAATATTGAGAATTACTGGTATTAATACTATACTGTAGTTCTGGTTGGTACAGGGATACTATATAATATTGAGAATTACTGGTATTAATACATATAACTGTAGTTCTGGTTGTACAGGGATACTATATAATATTGAGAATTACTGGTATTACATATACTGTAGTTCTGGTTGGTACAGGGATACTTTAATATATTGAGAATCACTGGTATTAATACATATACTGTAGTCTGGTTGGTTACAGGGATACTTATATATATTGAGAATTACTGGATAATACATTACTGTAGTTTCTGGTTGGTACGGGATACTAATAATATTGAGAATTACTGGTATTATATATATACTGTAGTTCTGGTTGGTACAGGATACTATACAATATTGAGAATTACTGGTATTATTGCATATAGATCTGGTTGATCCAGGGATACTTTCCGATTGCCGTTTGGAGTCAGGAAGGAATTTTTTTCCCCTTTTCAGCTGTTTTTTTTTTCCTTCCTCTGGGTCAACTGTTAGGTAGGGGTTAAAAAAAAAAAAAGGCGGGTGTATAGGTTGGACTTGATGGATGTATGTTTTTATTCAACCTTAATTACTATGTTACTATGTAGAGATGGCCATCCCCTGGGTGCTTAAGGGAATGGCCCGCTCCATACATGCTACTTCTGAGCCATCGTCATCCACATCTTCACCTAACACAGCAAATCTGTTGGGAAACTTCAGTGTTGCAAGGCATCATCACAGCTGCCCATGTGTAATACAGATAAATAATTTACACAGTAATGATTTCTTTCAGTATACTTCCCCTTTAAGAAACTGTTTCCTATAATTCTAAATCACAAGGAACTAAACAAAAAGCTCACATTATTTTTGTTTTTATTATCCAGTTCTCCATGTAGCTACATTAAGTGTAGGGGAGTTTATGGTAAAGAGCTCCATCAATTCCCTGTTAATATTTTATGTTTTAGATGTAGAACAGATCACATTCAGAGCCTTATGACTTTTAAAGCTAGTCACTCCATGGACACAAGGGGGCATATTTTAAAACCCACGGTACCGAGAATTTGTGCTCCAGCCATAAAGGGTGTGGATCCTTATACTGATGGTGATAAGAAATTAAACTCAATGTCCAATTTTGACAAATCTGGGCCTACTGGCCTGAGATCCAGCTTCATTGTGTACCCAGTAAATCAATATTGGTACTTTTATTATAAAAAGACACTGTGCATGGGTTAAAGGCAAAGCTCTGTATAGAAATACAAAGTTCCAAGGCATAACACACTACCTACAGTGTAATATAAGGATATTACACCACCGAGCATTTCCATGACCAGAAGCCCGAGGCTGCAGGACTGAACATCGTCTGTCAACACTAAACAGGGCTTCCTATATAAATGACTAATACAGGGAAGGGGAATACAGGAAGTCACTCAGTGACATCACTGAGTGACTGTAATAAGGATTCTTGCCACTGCACCTCCCCATTCTAAATCCCTAGCTTTTTATATTATATAAGGGATAATGCGCCCCTTACAGTGTAATATAAGGCTATTATGCCACCGAGGAGTTCCCTGACCATATAGAAGCATGAGGCCGGAGGCCGAGTGCTTTTATACAGGACAGGGAACTCCAAGGTGGCGTAATGTCCTTATATTGTGAAGGGGCGCATTATTTCTTATACTACATTAGTATTGGATTCCTTCCCCCCATTCACATTTTAAATTCTAGTCTTGTCCCTATTTCCACCTTAAATCCCCCAAGCTACCTTCTGTAGTTTAAACCCAGTAGAAAGAAAAATACCAGTCCAGCATCTATATGGTTAAACAAATCTTTGTGGAGGAGGAGACATTGGTTATGAAGTGACAGGAAGCAGCTCCAGCAGGTTCTGTTAGTGAAGTTAAACACGGCAAAAAATGCTGAGTCATTGTCCAAACATGAACACTGGAATGGGCGGAGTAGTGGGATATAAGAAATAAGTCACTTAGTGACATAGCTGAGTGATTTTTATAAGGATATATACCACTGCAGCCTCCATTATAAAATACCACACTTATGTATTATATAATAATAAATTGTGATTAAGGGTATTTGGCAATATAAAGCATACTTCACTTCTCATCATCAGAACATAAAAGCCAAGACCACCACAATCCAATAAAATAAAATATTGTTTGTTATTAAGGCCTGGTGAGTGAGATTAGGTGCGGCCAGTGAATAAATAACACTCTCTGGCTCTGTAACCGTTTCAGAGTATTTGGCAGGTTTCCCAGTGAGGCTGAATCTATTCTGATGTTTCCAGTTTATTTATGACTGGCTGGATATCATCATCCTAATATTTAATATTATTTAATTGTTTTGTTTTTTTGCCGGGCTATTATTGCCCAAGAGATGGTCTTAAAAGGGGAACAATTCACTTGTTTCTAATTTCATTTTTAGTAAGAAATAAATAATATGATGTATTGTTTTCATACTGTTCCACTTTTCACACTTGTTTTCTAGTATTTGTTTTATGGTTGAGCTTAGAAATCACTGATTAAAATAATGTGCCACAGATTTTTCTGGCTGCTTTCTACATGAAGATACACAGCACACACATTTCACTACAGCAATGCTTCCAATTACTTTTTCAACTCTTCCTGCCTCCCACTGGTCCTGACATGCTCAGTCTGCTTTATCCATAGAGAGATCTTTCTAAGGAGCTACTTTGTATCTCCCTATGCCTAGCAGATGGAGGGTGAAGATGTAAGTCTAGGCTGATGAGAATCTCATAGAATCCATTGTGAGACAAACCTCACTGCATTCCAATATCAGAAGACCACAATAGCTGCAGTCTTATGGCAGCCATACACTCAAAGACTCAGGGAGATTTAATAAAAGTTCTTAGCATTAAAAATCGGGCTAATTTTGCCCCAACCAATCAGATGTTATCTTTCAAATGTTAAATAAGATCTAATTGGTTGGGGCAAAATTACCATTTGTAACAATAAGAACTTTTATTAAATCTCCCTGTTTGTTCATTAACTTTGGCTACCATTGGGACAACCGTTTCTCCTTGAGATCTAGAGATTGTAACCATTAATCCTGCTAATAACTTTAGAGTTATTATATTTTATAAACATTCACGGGTCATGATATTTTTGTTTGAAATAAAATGATTATTTTGTTATTATAATTACTATTACTAGAAAAGGAAATAGGGGCGTGGAATTCTTGTTAAAAATTTTTTTTTAAAAAAGCACACATTGAAATATTCTTAGTGGGCTATGAACATTAAATTAACAGGGCTGCAAAAAGTGCAGATATCTATAAATTATTAAAACAATTCCTGTTTAACACCAGTAGGGGGCTCTGTCACTGTTCATCCTTCCCTATACACAAACGTTACCAACCATTTGTCTGCAAAAGCAATACAATTTATTCCTGTGCCATGAGACCTTATACCATGTCCCATTGTGCCCAGCCATACATCTTATTAAACAAAGTTCTTACAGGAAAATTAATGTAAGATTGTTATACAATATAATACAACACTCAGCAAAATGTTATCAGGTAGATTCAAGAAAAGTTCTTATCGTTACAAAAGGTGCTAAAATTGCCCCAACCAATCAGATGTTATTTAACATTTAAAATCTAACACGTGATTGGTTGGGGCAAAATTAGCACCATTTTTAACTATAAGAAATTTTATTGAATAACCCTATGTTTTCTACATTTTTGGATTTAATAGACCATCTGGACCAATGCATGGGGGCAGTGTTGTGGGTAGGATCTGATCCACTGTCCCATCAGTATTTGTGTCCAGAATTCTAGTTCTATTTAAAGGTTTCCCAACACACACACCAATTATATTGCTGCTTTCTAACCGTGCACATGGATCTTAATTTCAGAGGTGACCTGCCACATGCAGTGGTTATTGGTGTTACTATAGAACAGGAAGAGGCGCTATAAACCAATACCACATGAAATAACCTCTACACAACGAAGAGAGCTCAGCGGAGGTCACATGGTACATTTATGGGCCTTCAATAATAGTTCTTTTTTTTCCCCCACTGTTTCTTTCCCTATGCCTGATACAGTCTCTCCCAGCCACCCACTGTAGATGAAGCAGGGATGGTGGCCCCATTATAGTTTCTCTGACGGGCTCAGTGATTTCTAGTTACACCACTGAACATCAGCAATTAATTTCTTACTGTGTGTAAATACTATGTGTAAAACTGGTGACTTGTCTTTTATTATTTGTTAAATGCATTTGTAAACCAGATATTTAATAATAAGTGACTCCTCCCTCTGCTTGAGCATGTGCAGAGGAGACAGCAGGGAAAAGCAATCACGGCCTTGAATCCTTGTGCCACCTACACCATAAATAACTCTGTGTTAAGTGAATCTCTAATGGAAAAAAAGATTTGGCGGTTCTGGTAGATAACAGACTTAGCCATAGCAAACAATGCCAGGTAGCAACGGCTAGAGCTAGCAAGATATTGTCTTGTATAAAGAGGGGAATAGATTCAAGAGAGAAAGATATTAGTCTCCCTCTTTACAAGGCACTGGTAAGGCCTCATTTGGAATATGCGGTGCAGTTTTGGAATCCCATATACAGGGACATCTTGGAAATTGAGGCAGTTCAGAGAAGGGCAAAACTAAATTAATAATGAGAATGGAGGGGCGGAATATGCAGGCAGATTAGACAAGTTAGGGCTGTTTTACATTGGGAAGCGATGTTTTTGTCGGATATGATCACTTTATACAAATATATTAAGGGCCATACAATAAACTCTCTGGTACATTGTTCACTAATCTGTCATATCAGAGGACATGTGGACATCCTTTAAGATTGGAAGAAAAGAAAGTTTCATCTTCAGTTTAGGAAAGATTTCTTTACAGTGAGAAGAACTGTACAGTCTTCCAGCAGATGTGGTAATGGCAAGTTCACTGAAAAGTTTTAAAAATGGGCTGGATAGGTTTCTAATACTAAAAAATATTAAGAATTAATGATATTAATGCATATACTGTCATTCTGGTTGGTACGGGGATACTGTATAATATTGTGAATTACTGGTATTAATACATATACTGTAGTTCTGGTTGGTAGAGGGATACTATATAATATTGTGAATTACTGGTATTAATACATATACTGTAGTTCTGGTTGGTACAGGGATACTATATAATATTGAGAATTACTGATATTAATGCATATACTGTCGTTCTGGTTGGTACGGGGATACTGTATAATATTGTGAATTACTGGTATTAATACATATACTGTAGTTCTGGTTGGTAGAGGCATACTATATAATATTGTGAATTACTGGTATTAATACATATACTGTAGTTCTGGTTGGTACAGGGATACTATATAATATTGAGAATTACTGGTATGAATACATATACTGTAGTTCTGGTTGGTACAGGGATACTATATAATATTGAGAATTACTGGTATTAATACATATACTGTAGTTCTGGTTGGTACGGAGATACTATATAACATTGAGAATTACTGGTATTAATACATATACTGTTGTTCTGGTTGGTACGGAGATACTATATAATATTGAGAATTACTGGTATTAATACATATACTGTAGTTCTGGTTGGTACAGTGATACTACCGGTATATAATACTGAGAATTACTGGTATTAATACCTATACTGTAGTTCTGGTTGGTACGGAGATACTATATAATATTGAGAATTACTGGTATTAATACATATACTGAAGTTCTGGTTAGTACAGGGATACTACATAATATTGAGAATTACTAGTATTAATACATATACTGTAGTTCTGGTTGGTACAGGGGTACTATATAATATTGAGAATTGCTGGTATTAATACATATACTGTAGTTGTGGTTGGTACAGGGATACTATATAATATTAAGAATTACTAGTATTAATACATATGCTGTAGTTCTGGTTGGTACAGGAATACTATATAATATTGAGAATTACTGGTATTAAAACATATACTGTAGTTTTGGCTGGTACAGGGATACTATATAATATTGAGAATTACTGGTATTAATACATATACTGTAATTCTGGTTGGTACGGGGATACTATATAATATTGAGAATTACTGGTATTAATACATATATTGTAGTTCTGGCTGGTACAGGGACACTATATAATATTAAGAATTACTAGTATTAATACATATACTGTAGTTCTGGTTGGTACAGGGATACTATATAATATTGAGAATTACTGGTATTAATACATATACTGTAGTTCTGGTTGGTACAGGGATACTATATAATAAGAAATTACTGGTATTAATACATATACTGTAGTTCTGGTTGGTACGGGGATACTATATAATATTGAGAATAACTGGTATTAATACATATACTGTAGTTTTGGTCGGTACGGGGATACCATATAATATTGAGAATTACTGGTATTAATACATATACTGTAGTTCTGGTTGGTACGGGGATACTATATAATATTGAGAATTACTGGTATTAATACATATACTGTAGTTCTCGTTGGTACAGGGATACTATATAATATTGAGAATTACTGGTATTAATACACATACTGTAGTTCTGGTTGGTACAGGGATACTATATAATATTGAGAATTACTGGTATTAATACATATACTGCAGTTCTGGTTGGTATAGGGATACTATATAATATTGAGAATTACTGGTATTAATACATATACTGTAGATCTGGTTGAACCAGGGATACTTTCCGATTGCTGTTTGGAGTCAGGAAGGAATTTTTCTCCATTTTTAGCTGGAGTTTTTTGCCTTCCTCTGGATCAACTGCTAGGTAGGGTTAAAAAGAAGGGTGAAAAGGTTGGACTTGATGGACGTATATATCTTTATTCAACCTCAATTACTATGTTACAATGTTACTATGTATGTTACTAAGTCATTACCCTGAAGAGGAGAAAAATATACATCACTGAAAAATTAGGTACAGGATCCCACCCCCATCCCCTGAATCATGTGTTTTGTTCACAATTTCCCATAAAAATTCCTTTAAACAGCAGGGCCTGGCATCCCAGTGTCCACACATTCTGGTGTATCTGGCAGGGATTGCATTGTATTCAGCACAATGTGTTTGAAGTTTTTCTCTTATGAAATGTTGGCATCTGATGAAGGCAAAATAAAGCCAAATATCAAAGGACATAAATAGATATAAAATTCCATGGGATATGAAAGTAACATGAAATACAGTAAAAGGAATAGATTCCTGTAAAACCAAAATTAGCTATTAAAATGGCGCAAACATTAAAACCTTACCCCTAAACAGTATTTAATAGTAGCCTATCCAATGCTTCCTTTCAACATTCTATCTGCATTATTCTCATCAAAGCTGAAAGATGATTGGTTGGAATCCATGAGAAGGTTGCACTAGAACTAATGCTGGTTATTAACTTGCTCAATCTGATGTACAATCGTTTCAATTCTATTTCTTAAAGGTACAGTGTCCCTTTAACCCTCTTGGTAAGGAATTGGCGAAGAAGAGTAGTGATGGGATATGCTCCTTCTACAAGATTTTTCTAACTTTATCAGGCAATTAAGGAGAACTCTAATGGGCAAAAAAGCTTTTGTATTTTAAATCTATATTATCCTTGGAGGTAGGAAAGAGTACTCCTACCGTCCATTTAACACTATAACTTGAGCTGTCAATCATGGCAATTGTGCAATGTTCCCATAATCCCCTAGCCTGCCTATGATCTTCTCTAATATAGGATCATGTGTGCCTAAGTCAGAATTGGAGAAGTGTCAAAAGAATATAGATTTTTGTTAAAGGGTTTCCACTAAATTGCCCCTTTATATGGAAAGTAAAACTTTGGCAATACACAAATAGACTTGAATTTTCCTTTAAGTAAAGAACAATCAGGGAGATTCAATAAAAGTTCTTATCGTTTAAAATGGTGCTAATTTTGGCCCAACCAATCAGATGTGTTAGCTTTCAAATGTTAAATAAGATCTGATTGGTTGGGGCAAAATTAGCACCATTTTAAACAATAAGAACTTTTATTGAATAACCCTCAATATTTTGAAAATCTCTGGTGCTGACATTGATATAATGAATCTGATAATTCTATGTGTGGAAAGCTTTTCGCTTTCCAGGAAATGACCATTTATTATCATGTTGTCCTATGTTTGTATAATTGTTATGTAGCCAAGGGAGATGCAGGAAGGCCACCTGCCTTGGAACCAGTTGGAGAAGGAGGGCCCACAGATCAGGAAATTATCTACAACTAACACGTTTCCTTGGGCCATATTTCTAAATGCGTGGTGTTGCACATTAGGGATACCGTGTGTTATTGGTAAATCGTACATTTACGCTTAATGTTCGTTACTTTACGTACCTTTGGTCATAGAATACTATGCGGTAGTAAACCACCGCAATGGTATTTTATGGGGACCATAAATCATAGATTAACAATCATTTTAATGATTGTTTTAGCGATCATTAAAGGCACGGTATTGCTAAAAAGCGATACCGTGCCTTTATAAATATGGCCTCTTATTTTAAAAGCATTGATAGGAATATAATAGTGAAAAATTTACCCTCCACAGACCTCAGTGCAGTGTGGTAAAACCAACATGGCCGCCATGGCACCAAGAGGCATCAGAGCACTGAACTATAGGATTAGATGCTTGCTAGTATCACGACGTAGGACATTTTTAGAAATCTAGTCCTTAATAGAGATGGGCAAACTTTCAAAAGTTCGTTCCGTTTTTGAAAGTTCAAACTATATGGAAAGTTCGAAAACGGACCCATTAAAGTCAATGGGAGTCAAACAGTTCGGAAAGTTCGAATGGTGTCAGAGTAGCCCACAGCACTTGGGGGGGGCTTAGGCACCCGCGAGTGGGCGGGGCCTAGGCACCCGCGAATGGGTGGGGCCACTTGGGGCTGTAAAGGAATGGGCCAAGGGGGTCCTGCAACTGGAGGGACCATGGGGTCCATGAGTAGGAGGGACCAGGGGGGCTGCAAAGGGGAGGAGACACAGGGCAGATTGACTGACATGGTTTCAGCAGGAAGCAGGAAGTGCAGGGGACCTGGTGATGCTGTTGCCATATCACACACAAAAATATAAATATCTTCAAAACTATGTAAAATAAACAATGAAAATAAACTGCAAAAACTCTCAGGGGAGCAATTCCTATCAATTTACCTAAAGTCATTTTGGACCACAGTTCCCCTTTAACTTTCTAACTGTTTTACTGAAGACACGGAGGTAAATTGCACTATTTCATCTCCCGTTCTTCAGTGAATCTTGCAGGAGATAATAGACATTTTACTTGCGGATTCGATACTCGCGTATAGGTATAATAGACATTTTACTTGCGGATTCGATACTCACGTATAGGTATAATAGACATTTTACTTGCAGATTCGATACTCGCGTATAGGTATAATAGACATTTTACTGGCGTATTCGATACTCGCGTATAGGTATAATGAACTTTTACTTGAGGTTCGATACTCGCGTATAGGTAAAAAAGACATTTTACTTGCAGTTCGATACTCGCGTATAGGTATAATAGACATTTTACTTGCAGATTCGATACTCGCTTATAGGTATAATAGACATTTTACTTGTGGATTGGATACTCGCGTATAGGTATAATAGACTTTTTACGTGCGGATTCGATACTCGCGTATAGGTATAATAGACATTTTACTTGCGGATTCGAAACTCGCGTATAGGTATAATAGACATTTTACTTGCAGGTTCGATACTCGCGTATAGGTATAATAGACATTTTACTTGCAGGTTCGATACTCGCGTATAGGTATAATAGACATTTTACTTGTGGATTGGATACTCGCGTATAGGTATAATAGACATTTTACTTGCAGATTCGATACTCGCTTATAGGTATCAATAGACATTTTAACTTGTGGATTGGATACTCGCGTAGGTATAATAGACTTTTTACGTGCGGATTCGAACCGCGTATAGGTATAATAGACATTTTACTTGCGGATTCGATACTCGCGTATAGTATAATAGACATTTTAACTTGCGGATTCGAACTCGCGTATAGGTATATAGACATTTTACTTGCAGGTTCGATACTCGCGTATAGGTATAATGACATTTTACTTGCATTCCATATCGCCCGCGTATAGGTAATAATAGACATTTTACTTGCAGGTTCGATACTCGCGTATAGGTATAATAGACATTTTACTGCAGATTCGATACTCGCTTATAGGTATAATAGACATTTTACCTTGGGATTGGATACTCGCGTAGTATAATAGACTTTTTACGTGCGGATTCGATACTCGCGTATGTATAATAGACATTTTACTTGCGGATTCGAAACTCGCGTATAGGTAATAATAGACGATAGCATTTTACTTGCAGGTTCGATACTCGTGTATAGGTATAATAGACATTTACTTGCAGGTTCGATACGTCGTATAGGTATATAGACATTTACTTGCAGGTTCGATACTTGCGTATAGGTATAATAGCCATTTTACTTGCAGATTCGATACTCACCTATAGGTATAATAGACATTTTACTTGCAGATTCGATACTCCGCGTATAGGTATAATAGACATTTACTTGCGATTCGATACTCGCGTATAGTATAATAGACATTTTACTTGCGGATCGATACTCGCGTATGGTATAATAGACATTTTACTTGCGGTTCGATACTCGTGATAGGTATAATAGACATTTTACTTGCGGATTCGATACTCGCGTATAGTTATAATAGACATTTACTTGCGGTTCGATACTCGCGTATAGGTATAATAGACATTTTCTTGACGGATTCGATACTCGCGTATAGGATATAGACATTTTACTTGCGGTTCGATATCGCGTATAGGTATAATAGACATTTTACTTGCGGATTCGATACTCGCTATAGGTATAATAAGACATTTTACTTGCGATTCGTACTCGCGTATAGGTATAATAGACATTTTTATGCGGATTCGATACTCGCGTGAGGTATAATAGCATTTACTTGCGGATTCGATACTCGCGTATAGGTATAATAGACATTTTACTTGCAGGTTCGATACTCGTTGTATGTATAATAGACATTTAACTTGCGGATTCGATACTCGGTATAGGTATTAATAGACATTTAACTTGTGGATTGGATACTCGCGTATAGGTATAATAGACATTTTACTCCAGATTCGATACTCGCGTATAGGTATAATAGACATTTTACTGCAGGTTCGATACGCGTGTATAGGTAAATAGACATTTACTTGCGGATTCGATACTCGCGTATAGGTATAATAACATTTACTTGCAGGTTCGATACTCTGTATAGGTATAATAGACATTTTACTTGCGATTCGATACTCGTGTATAGGTATAAAGACATTTTACTCGCATTCGATACTCGCGTATAGTATAATAGACATTTTACTTGCAGATGTGATACTCGTGTATAGGTATAATAGACTTTACTCGCAGATTCGATACTCGCGTATAGGTATAATAGACATTTTACTTGCAGATTTGATACTCGTGTATAGGTATAATAGACATTTTACTTGCGGATTCGATACTCGCGTATAGGTATAATAGACATTTTACTTGCAGGTTCGATACTCGTGTATAGGTATAATAGACATTTACTTGGATGGATACTCGCGTATAGGTATAATAGACATTTTACTTGGGATTCGATACTCTGTAGGTATAATAGACTTTTACTTGCGGATTCGATACTCGTAAGGTTAATGACATTTACTCGCAGATTACGATACTCGCGTATGGTATAATAGACATTTTACTTCGGATTCGATACTCGTGTATAGGTATAATAGACATTTTACTCGCAGATTCGATACTCGCGTATAGGTATAATAGACATTTTACTTGCGATTCGATACTCGTGTATAGGTATAATAGACATTTTACTGCGGATTCGATACTCGCGTATAGGTATATAGACATTTTACTTGCAGTTCGATACGGTTATGGTATAATAGACATTTTACTTGTGGATTGGATACTCGCGTATAGGTATAATAGACATTTTCTGCAGATTCGATACTCGCGTATAGGTATAACTGAATGAAAGGAACATTATATCTGAGGGTGACTGCCAATGAAAGGAACATTATATCTGAGGGATGACGGCAATGAAAGGAAACATTATATCGAGGTGTGTTGACACTGCAATGAAAGGAACATTATGATGGGGTGGGACTGCAATGAAAGGAACATTATATCCAGGGGTGACTGCAATGAAAGACATTATATGAGGGTGACTGCAATTGAAAGGAACATTATATCCGAGGGTGATGCAATGAAAGGAAATACTTATAATACGGAGGGTGACTGCAATGAAAGGAACATTATATCGGAAGGGTGATGGATGACTGGCAATGAAAGGAACATTATATCTGAGGGTGACTGCAATGAAAGGAACATTATATCCGAGGTGACGCAGAAAGAACATTTATCGAGGGTGACTGCAATGAAAGGACATTATATCGAGGGTGACTGCAATGGAAAGGAACACCTTATATCCGAGGGTGAGACTGCAATGAAGGAATTTATATCGAGGGTGACTGCATGAAAGTAACATTATATCGAGGGTGACTGCAATGAAAGGAACATTTATCGGGGTGACTGCAATGAAAGGAACCATTATATCGAGGGTGACTGCAATGAAAGGAAAATTATATACGAGGGTGGACGCGCAATGAAAGGAAACATTCTATCGAGGGTGACTGCAATGAAAGCGAAACATTTATCCGAGGGTGACTGCAATGAAAGGAACATTAATCCGACGGTGACTGCAATGAAAGAACATTATATCCGAGGGTGACTGGCATGAAAGGAACATATATCGAGGGTGACGTGCCAGAAAGGAATTATATCTGAGGTTGACTGAAGAAAGGAACATTATATCCGATGGGTGACTGCAATGAAAGGAACATTATATCGAGGGTGACTGCAAGGAAAGGAACATATATCCGAGGGTGACTGCAATGAAAGGAACCTTAATCGGGGGTTGACTGCAATGAAAGGACATTTAATATACCGAGGGTGACTGCAATGAAAGGAACATTTAATCGGACGGTACTGCAATGAAAGGAACATTATATCCGAGGGTGATGCAATGAAAGGAAAATATATATCGCGAGGGTGACTGCAATGAAAAGGAACTATATATCCGAGGGTGACTGCAATGAAAGGAAAACATTATATATTCGAGGGGTGGACGCAATGAAAGGAACATTATATCGGAGGGTGACTGAATGGGGAAAAAAAAAAAAAAAGGAACATTATATCGGAGGGTGACGCAAGGAAAAAGGAAACATTATATCGGAGGGTGACTGAATGAAAGGAACATGATATCCGAGGGTGTGACTGCAATGAAAGGAAAATTATATCCGAGGTGACTGTCCAATGAAAGGAACATTATATCGAGGGTGACGGCGCAATGAAAGGGACATTTATTCCGAGGGTGACTGCAATGAAAGGAATTATATCGGAGGGTTGACTGAATGAAAGGAACATTAATCCGAGGGTGACTGCAATGAAAGGAACATATATCCGAGGGTGACTGCAATGAAAGGAACATTATATCCGAGGTGACTGCAAAAACATGAAAGGAAACATTATATCCAGGGTGACTGCAATGAAAGGAACTTATATCCGAGGGTGTGACTGCAACTGGAAAGACATTATATCCGCGGGTGTGACTGCAATGAAAGGAACATATCATCGAGGGTGACTGCAATGAAAGGAACATTATATCCGAGGGTGACTGCAATGAAAAGAACATTATATCCGAGGGTTGGACTGCATGAAAGGAACATTATATCCGAGGGTTGACTGAATGAAAGGAACATATATCAGGGTGACTGCAATGAAGGAACATTGATATCGAGGGTGACTGCAATGAAGGAACATTATATCCAGGGTGACTGCAATTGCTGAATGAACATTATATCCGAGGGTGACTGCAATGAAAGGAAATTACTATCCGAGGGTTGACTGCAATGAAAGGAACATTATATCTGAGGGTGACTGGCAATGAAAGGAACATTATATCCGGGGTGAGCTGCAATGAAAGGAACATTTAGTATCCGAGGGTGACTGCAATGAAAGGAACATTATCCAGGGGTGACTGCAATGAAAGGAACATTATATCGGAGGGTGACTGCAATGAAAGAACATTATATCGAGGGTGGTGACGGCATGAAAGGAACATTATATCCGAGGGTGACTGCAATGAAAGGAACATTATCGGAGGGTGACTGCAATGAAGGAACATCGGATAACATAGAATATTCAAATAATTAGCAAAAATAAGTGTGAGGTTCAGAAACTGAACTAGTTCAAAATATTCTATGTCTGATTTCATAAACTCTACTACAGGGGTTTGGGTCCATAACATGGCAGCTATATAAATCCACAATAATAATAGTCTGATTGTGAACCCAGTAGCTACACGTAAACATACCATTGTACACATGTCGGATCAGATAGATCAGTATGAGTAAATATTGTTGTCCTGTATAAGTGGGTGTCCTCTGTTCTTCCTCTTGCGCGGTCCCACCTAACAATCCGCCAACCTCCTTGGGTGGTTTTGTGGGACCTCTTGTTTTATCTTTCATATCATTATTTAAAGGTCCGAGAGTTATTCAAGTAGACTGTGAATTAAACACATTTTTCTTTTATAAATTAAGAAACAATCCAATGCACCTTTTATGGGGACAATAAGGCCCAGCATTAGTCATAGCAATGTTTTGAAAAAGAAAAAGCATCTTCCAATAATCTGTGGATCCGACAGATTTTAAAATTCGAAACTTTTCTTGAAAAAAAATCTAAAAATTCCTTTTGGAAATTGGGCATCTTCTTACTTGCTGGGGGCCATTGACTTTACTCACCACTGACACAATCCCAGGTGGTATACCAATCAAAGATCCGATGGGGGGTTGATTTGGTAGAATGAATCTATGTGCGTTCAAGCGCTTAAATCTCTCTCACCATTGGATCCCTCCCAAATCTCTCAACAGGATCCTCCATAAATCTTCACAAGGATCCCACCATAAATCTCTCAACATTGGATCCTACCCATAATCTCTCACCACTAGATGCCTCCACTATTTGATCTCCTTACCATTGGATCCCTCACTATTAGATCTTCACCATTGGATCCCTCACCATTAAATCTCTCACCACTGGATCCCTCACTATTTGATCTTTCACCATTGGATCCCTCACCATTAAATCTCTCACATTGATCCCTCACCCATGGATCCCTCACCATTAAATCTCTCACCATTTGGATCCTCACAATTAATCTCTCACCACGGATCCCTCACCATTTGATCTTTCACCATTGGATCCCTCACCATTAAATCAAATTAAATCAAAAAGCTAAACAGAAACTCACAGCCAATGACTGAATTCTATTTCCCTAGCTGCTCTCGAACGAGGGCAAGTTGTTGAAAAATGCTTGGAGAGCTTGAAGAGAGAAGGCAGAGGGGAGAAGAACATTTCACCGCATAGCAGGTATTCTTACATCTCTCAGTTTCTAAAAATAGTGTGGTTTTTTGGGGCCTGATTTACCCAAAATACTTTTCCATTGAGTGGTGATATGCCCTTAACTTCTAAATCTAAGCTAATGTTGTGAAGATCAGTGATGAAGTGTAACAAACACATAAAAATAACTCATACCCCTTATACATTATTTATTTGTGTTGTGTACACTTCTGTGGTTTTAATGGTATCTAATAAAATGGATGTTTTTAATGACTTAGGTGCCACACCTTACGGCCATTGTAGCTTTCTCGTATTGGGTGGTTTTTTCTTACCCTTTCTTATGTTTGCCACTATATTGCAGTGGGAGAGCCTGGAGGGCTTTGCGCCCCACATCTAGTCTAGTCTAGTCTAGTCTGGGGTTCTTCCCCCCCTTTCCATTGTACTAGTATGTCTAATATATTTTACTGCAACTGACACTGATGTACAATCCGCTACATACAACGTCCTCTGTAGCTGTAATGCACTCTGGAATACAAATGGGGCCTTGGGAAACCACCCAGGAAAACTCCATCTACCCATTAGGGAACACACACCATTGAGTCGGAAACACAGCAAAAGCCTTCTCACTATATGGCCGGTTTGTAAGTGAGATCTGTCTATATAAAAACCCATGGCCAGTTAACTTACCACTTTCTATTCCTCTCTAATACAGAGCACATCAGATTGCCCACATTGAACTTATAATTAAGGATAGTAAGATGGACTAGAACTCGAACCTAACCCGACAGTTCGAGCCGAACTATTCGGTTAGAACAGAACTCGGACTTCTCAAAACTAAAATCCAGGACCCCGATTTTTCGAGTATTTTCCGGACTTTCGATTAATTATCAAATGTTCGAACGTTGAATGTTTGAGGCAGCGAATGTCATTTAACCTATACACGAAGTATCGAATCCGCAGTAAAATGTCTATTATACCTATACGCGAGTATCGAATTCGCGCCCAAGTAAAAATGTCTATTATACCTATACACGAGTTATCGAATTCTGCAAGTAAAATGTCTATTATACCTTACGCGAGTATCGAATCGCAAGTAAAATGTCTATTATCCTATTACAGAGTATCGAATCTGCACAGAGTAAAATGTCATTATCCCTATACACGAGTACGAATCTGCAAGTAAAATGTCTATTATACCTAATACGCGACGAGTATCGAATCACGCAAGTAAAATGTCTATTATACCTATACCGCAGTATCGATCCGCAAGTAAAATGTCTATTATACCTATACGCGAGTATCGAATCCGCAAGTAAAATGTCTATTATACCTACACAGTATCGAACCTGCAAGTAAAATGTCTATTATACCTATACGCGAGTTTCGAATCGGGCAAGTAAAATGTCTATTAGAAACAATACGCGAAGTATCGAATCCGCACGTAAAAGTCTATTATACCTATACGCGAGTATCGAACCTGCAAGTAAAATGTCTATTATTACCTATACGCGAGTATCCAATCCACAAGTAAATGTCTATTATACCTATGCAAAAACTCTCAGGGGAGCAATTCCTATCAATTTACCTAAAGTCATTTTTGGACCACAGTTCCCCTTTAACTTTCTAACTGTTTTACTGAAGAACAGGAGGTAAATGCACTATTTCTTATCTCCCGTTCTTCAGTGAATCTTGCAGGAGATAATAGACATTTTACTTGCGGATTCGATGCTCGCGTATAGGTATAATAGACATTTTACTTGCGGATTCGATACTCACGTCTAGTAATCGACATTTTATGCGATCGATACTGGTTATAGGTATAATAGACAATTTTACTGCGAGGTTCGTACTCGTCGTATAGGTATATAGAACATTTTACTTGCAGATTCGATACTCGCGTATAGGTATGAATAGACTTTTACTTGCAGGGTCGTAATCGCGTATAGGTATAATAGAACATTATTGCAGATTCGATACTCGCTTTATAGGTATAATAGACATTTTACTGTGGGATGGTACTCGCGTATAGTATAATAGACTTTTTACGTGCGGATTCGATACTCGCGTATAGGTATAATAGACATTTTACTTGCGGATTCGATACTCGTGTATAGGTATAATAGACATTCGCTTGCCTCAAACATTCGAACGTTCGAACATTTGATAATTATCGAAAGTCCGGAAAATATCGAAAATCCGGGTCCGGGATAGTTTGAGAAGTCCGAGTCTGTTCTAACTCGAATAGTTCGGCTCGAACTCGGGTTCAGGTTCGAGTTCTAGTCCATCTCTAGTCCTTAATTATAAGTTCAATTTGGGCAATCTGATGTGCTGATATTAGAGAGAATAGAAATGTGTAGGTTAACATGGCCATAGGGTTATATAGACAGATCCTACTTACAAACAGGGCCATATATAGGAGAAGGCTTTGCTGTGTTTCCGAGCTAATGTGTGTTGTTTCCTATGGGTAGATGGAGTTCCTGTGTGGTTTCCAAGCCCCCATTGTGAATTCCAATGTGCATTACAGGCTACAGAAGGAAGTGTATGTAGCGGATTGTACATCAGTGTATAGTTGCAGTATAAATTATATTAGACATACTAGTACAATGGAAAGGAGGGGGAAGAACCCCAGACTAGACTAGACTAGACTAGATGTGGGGCGCAAAGCCCTCCAGGCTCTCCCACTGCATATAAAGTGGCAAACAATAAGGAAAGGGTAAGAAAAAAACCACCCAATACGAGAAAGCTACAATGGCCGTAAGGTGGGCACCTGGAAGTCATTAAAACATCCATTTTATTAGATACCATTAAAACCACAGAAGTGTAGCAAACACAAATAAATAATATGTATAAGGGGTATTGGTTATTTATATGTGTTTGTTACACTATCACTTGATCTTCACAACATTAGCTTAGATTTAGGAAGTTAAAGGGCATATTCACCACTCAAATGGAAAAGTATTTATGGGTAAATCAGGCCCCAAAACCACACTAGTTAGAAATCTGAGAGATGTAAGAATAACCTGCTATGCAGTGAAATGTTCTTCTCCCCTCTGCCTTCTCTTCAAGCTCTCCAAGCATTTTTCAAGCTTGCACGTGTTCAGAGAAGGCAGCTAGGGAAATAGAATTCAGTCATTGGCTGTGAGTTTTCTGTTTAGCTGTTTTGATTTAATTTGATTTAATGGTGAGGGATCCAATGGTGAAAGATCAAATGGTGAGGGATCCAGTGGTGAGAGATTTAATGGTGAGGGATCCAATGGTGAGAGATTTAATGGTGAGGGATCCAGTGGTGAGGGATCCAATGGTGAGAGATTTAATGGTGAGGGATCCAATGGTGAAAGATCAAATAGTGAGGGATCCAGTGGTGAGAGATTTAATGGTGAGGGATCCAATGGTGAGAGATCTAATAGTGAGGGATCCAATGGTAAGAGATCAAATAGTGAGGGATCTAGTGGTGAGAGATTTAATGGTGAGGGATCCAATGTTGAGAGATTTAATGGTTATTTCACTATGGCTCTAGACATAGTTGTATTCCGAACCCTACCAGTTTATATATGAGCTGTGTGCTGGATATCATCATCCTCTAATTATTTAATATTCTTGTGAATTTGTTTTGTAATGTTGTTTTGTAGTGCGCGGGCTATTATTGCCCCAAGAGTTGGTTCTATATAACTGAAACCAATAGAACATGGGGAACAATAATCACAATCTATGTTATTTCGTAAGTTTCATTTGCTAGTAAGAAAGTAAATATATAGTGAAATGCTATTGTTGGTGCATACTGTTTCCACTTTTCAATCACACGTGTTTTCTGTATTTGTTTTATGGTTTGGCTTAGAATCACTGATTAAAATGGTGTGCCTGGCCACACAAGATTTTTGTCTGGCTGCTTTTCTACATGAAAGTACAACACACACGCACACACATTTCACTACAATTTCAGTCAAGACAAACAGACATCACGCTTCCAATTACTTTTTCAAAACATCAACTCTTCCTGCTCCCCTCCGTCCTGCCCTCCTACTTCCTGCCTCCCCTGGTCCTGACATGCTCAGTCCCTGGTCTGCTTTATCAAGAGAGATCTTCTAAGGAGCACTTTTGTATCTCCCTATGCCTAGTCAGATGGGGTGAAGATGTAGTCTAGAAAGGCTGATGAAATATCTCATATAATCCATTGTGAGACAACCTCACTGCATTCCAATATCGAAGACCACAATAGCTGCAGTCTTTATTGCATGCATACACTCACCAGACTCAGGGAGATTTAATAAAGTTCTTAGCATTACAAATCGGGCTATTTTGCCCCACCAATAGGATTTTATCTTTCAATGTTAATAAGATCTAATTGGTTTGGGCAAAAATTACCATTTGTAACAATAAGAAACTTATTAATCTCCTGTTTGTTCATTAACTTTGGCTACCATTGGGACAACCAGAGTTCCTCCTTGAATCTCGAGATGTAACCTTAATCCTGCTAATACTTTAGAGTTATTATATTTTATAAACATCACGGGTCATGAATATTTTGTTTGAAATAAACTGTTATTTTGTTATTATAATTTACTATTACTATGAAAAGAAATAGGGGGGCGTGGATTCCTTGTTAAAAATTTTTTTTAAAAAAGCACCGACATTGAAATATGCTAATGGGCTTGAACACTTAAATAACAGGGCCTGCAAAAAGTGCGATATCTATAAATTATTAAAACAATTCCTGTTTTAACACCAGTCGGGGCTCTGTCACGTTCATCCTTCCCTATACACAACGTTCCAACATTTGTTCTGCAAAAGCAATACAATTTATTCCTGTGCCATGAGACCTTATACCATGTTCCCATTGTGCCACCATCCCTCTTATTAAACGAAGTTCTTACATGGAAAATTATGTAAGATTGGTTTATACAATCTAATACAACAACGCGCAAAATGTTATATCAGTAGATTCAAGAAAAGTTCTTATCGTTACAGAAAGGTGCTAAATTGCCCCACCCAATTCATATGTTATTTAACATTTTAAATCTAACACGTGATTGGTTGGGGCAAATTAGCACATTTTTAACTATAAGAAATTTTATGATACCCTATGTTTTCTTCTTTCCTTTTTCTTTTTCTTGTTTGCTTTTCTACATTTTTGGATTTAATGACCATCTGGACCAATGCATGGGGCCTGTTGGGGTAGGAGCTGATCCCCACGGGTCCCATCAGATATTTGGTGTCCAGACTTCTAGTTTCTAATTTAAAGGTTTCTCCAACACACCACCAATTATATTGCCCAATTATAATTGCTGCTGCTTCTCTAACCGTGCCTGGGATCTTAATTTCAGAGGTGACCTGCTGCCCATGCAGTGGTTATTGTTGTTACTATAGAACAGAAGAGGGGGCGCTAATAACCAATACCACATGAAATAACCTCTACATAAGCCTCTACACAACGAAGAGAGCTCACGGAGGTCATGGTAACATAGTATGATGATTTATTGCCCTTCAACAGGTAATAGTGGGGCCAGCTGGTGAATTACTGTTAGCGGACAGTCGCTAGCTGGGGATAGTCGGGGATGCATAAGGCGAAGAGGAGAGCACAGAGGAGAATGGCCGTCGGATATTCTCCACCCACTGTTTCTTTTTGTCGTGATGCCGGAGCTGTGTCGCGTGTTCTGGGACAGGTAGTAGTGTAGTCCCGGGCGGGGCGGTCGGGGGGGGGGGGCGGGGGGCACTGTAGATGAAGGACAAAGATGGTGGCCCCAATTATAGTTTCTCTGACGGGCCTCAGTGATTCTAGTTACACCACTGAACTCAGCAATTAATTTCCCGTACGTGTATTAATACGATGTGGAAATAACTGGTGACTTGTCTTTTATTATTGTTAAATGCATTTGTAAACCAGATATTTAATAATAAGTGACTCCTCCCTCTGCTTGAGCATGTGTAGAGAGACAGCAGGGAAAATCAATCACGGCCTGAATCCTTGTGCCACCTAACACCATAAATAACTCCTGTTGGTTTAATGAATCTCTAATGGAAAAAAAGATTTGGGGCGGTCTGGTAGATAGACAGACTTAGCCATACAACAATGCCATGTAGTCAACGGCTAGAGCTACAGATATTGTCTTGTATAAGGAGGGGAATATATTCAAGAGACGAAAAGATATTATCTCCCTCTTTCTCAAGGCATGTAAGGCCTATTTGGAATATGCGGTGCCGTTTTGGAATCCATATACAGGGACATCTTGGGAATTGAGGCAGTTCAGAGAAGGGTCAACTAATTATAATGAGAATGGAGGGGGGCTTGAATATGCAGGCAGGATTAGACACAGTTAGGGCTGTTCATTGGAGAAGCGCTGTTTTTGTCGGATCTATCACTTTATACAAATATATAATGGGCCATCAAAAACTCTCTGGTACATTGTTCACTAATGTGCATATCAGAGGACATGTGGACATACTTTAAGATTGGAAGAAAAAATTTCAGCTTCAGTTTAGGAAAGATTTCTTTTACATTGATAAGAACTGTACAGTCTTCCGGTCAATTGGAATGGCATTCCTGAAAATTTTTAAAAATGGGCTGATAGGTTTCTATACTACAAAATATTAAGAATTAATGATATTAATGCATTACGGTCATTCGGTTGGGTACCGGATACTGTAATAAGATTGTGAATTACTGGTATTAATACATATCCTGTTAGTCTGGTTTGGAGAGGGATACTATATAATATTGTGAATTACTGTAATTAATACATTACTTAGTTTCGGTTGGTACAGGATACTATATAATATTGAGAAGTACTGGTATTAATATCTATACTGTATTTCTTGTTGGTAACGGGGATCTATATAATATTGAGAATTAACTGTATTAATACATATACTGTAGTTCTGGGTGGTACAGGGATACTATCTAATATTGAGAATTAACTGATATTAATGCATATACTGTCGTTCTGGTTGGTACGGGGATCGTATAATCTTGGTGAATTACTGGTATTAATACATAATAACTGATTTCTGGTTGGTAAGGTCATACTATATAATATTGTGAATTACTGTATTAGCTCATATCCCTGTAGTTCTGGTTGGTACATGGATAACTATATTAATATTGAGGAAACAAATTACTGGTATGAATACATATACTGTATTCGGTTGGTACAGGGATACGATATAATATTGAGACTTAACTGGTATTAAAATATACTAGCGTTCTGGTTGGTACGGAGATACTATATAACATGAATTACTTGTATTCATACATTACTGTTTTGTTCTGGTTGTACTGGATACTATATAATATTGAGAATTACTGGTATTATACATATAAACTGTAGTTCTGTTGGTAACAGTGATACTACCGTATATAATACTGAGATTACTGTATAATACCTATACTGTAGTTCTGGTTGGTACGAGATACTATATATATTGATAATTCCTGGTATTAATACATCATGAGTTCTGGTTAGTACAGGGATCCTACATAATATTTGAAATTACTAGTATCTAATCATATCTGTAGTTTCGGTTTGTAACCGGGTTCCTATTATATTGATAATTTGCTGGTATATACATATACTGTTAATTTGTGGTTGGTAACAGGATACTATATAATATTAAGAATTACTATATTAATATAGCTGTATTCTGGTTGGTACATTAATACTATATAATTTGAGAATTAACTGTATTAAAACATATACTGTAGTTTTGGCTGGGTACAGGGATACTATATAATATTTGAGAATTACTGGTATTAATACATATACTGTAATTCTGGTGTACGGGTATACTCTAAATATGAGAATTCTGGTATTAATACATAATTGTTTGTTCTGGCTGTTACAGGGACACTCTCTAATATTAAGACTTACTAGTATGAATACATATACTGTAGTTTCTGGTTGGTAAAGGGATACTATATAATTTGAGAAGTATACTGTATTAAACATATACGGTAGTTCTGGTTGGTACAGGATACTATTATATTGAAATTACTGGTATTATACACATCCTGTAGTTCTGGTTGGTACCGGGAATACATATAATATTGAGATTTCTGTATTAATACATATCTGTAGTTCCTGGTTGGTACGGGATACTATCTAATATTTGAGAATAACTGGTATTAATCCATATACTGTAGTTTTGGTCGGTAACGGGGAACCATATACTATTCTGAGAATTACTGGTAGTTAATACATATACTGTGGTCTGGTGGTACGGGCTAGCTATATAATATTGAGAATTACTGGTATTAATACATTACTGTAGTTCATCTTTGGTAAGGGGATACAATATAATATTGGAAGTTTTTTACTGGTATTAATCCACATACTGTAGTTTCTGGTGGTACAGGGATACTATATAAATTGAGAATTACTGGTATTAATCATATACTAGCAGTTCTGGTTGTATGGGGATCCTATATACATTGAGAACTTACTGTATTAATCCATATACTGAGATCTGGTTAACCAGGGATACTTTCCGATTGCTGTTGGAGTCAGAGGAATTTTTCTCCATTTTTCGCTGGATTGTTTTGCCTTGCCTCTGGAATAAACTGCTAGGAGGGTTAAAAGAAGGGGGAAAGGTTGACTTGATGGACGTTTATCTTTTATTAACCTCAATTACTAATGTTACAATGTTACTATGTATGTTACTAAGTTCATTACCCTGAAGAGGAGAAAAATAATACATAACTGAAAACTCTACGGTACAGACCCCCCCATCCCCTGACTCATGTGTGTTTGTTCCAATTTTTCCCATAAAAATTCCTTTAAAAAAAGCAAGGGCCTGGCATCCCAGTGTCCACCATTCTGGTGTATCTGGCAGGTTGCATTGTATTCGAGCCCAATGTGTTTGAAGTTGTTCCTCTTATGCTGTTGGCATCTGATGAAGGCAAAATAGCACCAATATCAAGACCTACAATCAGTATAAAATTCCATGGGATAAATGAAAGTAACATACTACAGTAAGAAGATAGATTCCTGTAAACCAAATGAGCTATTAAAATGGCGCAAACATTTAAAACCTTAACCCCTAAACATATTTAATAGAGCCTATCCCAATGCTCCTTTCACATTCTAGTCTGCATTATTCCTCATCAAAGCTGAAAGTGATTGGTTGGAATCCATGAGAAGGTTTGCACTAGACTAATGCTGGTTATTAACCTTGCTCAATCTGAAAGGTACAATCGTTTCATTCTATTTCTGAAAGGTACAGTGTCCCCTTTAACCTCTTGGTAAGGAATTGCGAAGAAAGTAGTGATGGGATATGCTCCTTCTGACAAATTTTTCTAACTTTATCAGCCATTAATGAGACTCCTAATGGCAAAAAAGCTTTTGTTATTTTAAATCTATATTATCCTTGGAGGTAGGAAAGAGTACTCCCTACCGTCCATTTAACACTATACTTGAGCTGTCAATCATGGCAATTGTGCAATGGTTCCCATAATCCCCTAGCCTGCCTATGACTTCTCTAATATAGGTCTCACTGTGTGGCCAAGTCAGAATTGGAGAGTGTCAAACGAATTATATTTTGTTAAAGGGTTGTCCACTAAATTGGCCCCCTTTTATATGAAAGTAAAACTTTGGCAATACACAAATAGACTTGAATTTTCCTTTAGTCAAGAACAATCAGGAGATTCCCATAAAAGTTCTTATCCGTTTTAAATGGTGCTATTTTGGCCCACCAATCGATGTGTGAGCTTTCCAATGTTAAATAAGATCTACCTTGGTTTTGGGCAAAATAGCACCATTTTCCAACAATAGAACTTTAATTGAATAACCCCGATATTTTGAAAATCTCTGTTGCGGACATGATAGAATGAATCTGATAATCATGTGTGGAAAGCTTTTCCGCTTTCCCTCAGGAATGACCATTTACATCATGTTGTCCCTATTTTGTATAATTGTTATTAGCCAGGGAGAGCAGGAAGGCCACCTGCCTTGGAACCAGTTGGAGAAGAGGCCCACAGATCAGGAACTTATCTACAACGAACACGTTGCCTTGGGCCATAATTTTCTAACTTCGTGTTGTTGCCATTAGGGGATAAACCGTGGTGTTATTGGTAAAAATCGGTCATTTACGCTAATGTTCGTTAACTTTTAACGTACCTTGGTCATAGAATACTATGCGGCTAGTAACCCACCCGCAATGTATTTTATATGGGGACCATAAATCATAGATTAACAATCATTTTTAATGATTGTTTTAGAGGAGCGATCATTAAAGCACGGTATTGCTAAAAACGATCCGTGCCCTTTCTAATATGTGGCCTCTTATTTTAAAAGCATTGAAGGAATATATAGTGAAAATTTACCCTCCACAGACCTCATGCAGTGGGTTTTTCAACCAACATGGCCGCCATGGCACCAAGAAGGCTCAGAGCACTGACTATAGGATTAGATGCTTCTAGTTCACGACGTAGGGACATTTTTAGAATCTAGTCCTTATAGAGAATGGCAAACTTTCAAACGTTCGTTCGTTTTTTGAAATGTCAAACTATATGGAAATTTCGAAAACTGGACCATTAAAGGTCAATGGAGTCAAACAGTTCGGAAGTCGAATGGTGTCAGAGTAGCCCACAGCACTTGGGGGGGGTTAAGGCACCCGCGAGTGGGCGGGGCTAGGCACCCGCGAAGGGGGCCACTTGGGGCTTTAAAGGAATGGGCAAGTTGGTCCTGCAAGCTTGAGGACCATGGGGTCCCATGATTAGGAGGGGACCAGGGGGGCCTGCAAAGGGGAGGAGCGAAGGTCAGATTGTGACTGGTTTCATCAGCAGGAAGCAGGAAGTGCAGGGACCTGGTGGTGCGTTTGCCCATTCACACCACAAAAATATAAATATCTTTCAACTATGTAAAATAAAACATGAAATAACTCAAAACCTCTCAGGGGAACAATTCCTGTCAATGTTTTTTTTACTAAAGTCATTTTGGACCACAGTTCCCCTTTACTTTCTAACGTTTACTGAAGAAAGCAGGAGGTAAATGCACGGTATTCTTAGCTCCCGTTCTTCAGTTGAATCTTGCATGAGATAATAGACATTTTACATGTGCGGATTCGAATGCTCGCGTAGAGGTATAATAGACATTTTACTTGCGGATTCGATACATACTCACGTATAGGTAATAATAGACATTTTACTTGCAATATCATCCTCGCGTAATAGGTATAATTAGACATTTTACTTGCAGTTCGATACTCGCTATAGTTATAATAGAAACATTTTACCTTGCCGGTTCGATACTCACCGCGTATAGTATAATGACATTTTACTCTTGCAGGTTCGCTACTCGCGTTAGGTTAATATAGCTTTTACTTGGCAGATTCGATCCCCTCCCGCTTATAGGTATAATAGACATTTTACATTGTGGATTGGTACTCGAGTAAGGTTAATAATAGACGGTTTACGTGCGGATTCGATACTCGCAAGTATAGTAATAATAGACATTTTACTTGCGGATTTCAACCTCGCGTATAGGTTAATAGACATTTTAACTTTGCAGGTTCGTCCTGCGCGTTAGGTATAATGACATTACTTGCAGGTTCGATACTCGCGTATAGGTATAATAGACATTTACTTGTGGAGTGGATACCGCGTATGGTATAATAGAACTTTTACTGCAGATTCGATACTCTCTAGGTATACAATAGACATGTTAACTTGTGGATTGGATACCGCGTATAGGTATAATAGACTTTTTTACGTGCGGATTCGATACTACGCGGTAGGTATAATAGCATTTTCTTGCGGATTGCGGATTCGTAGCTCGCGTATAGTATAATAAGACATTTTAAGTGCGGATTTATCGAACTCGCGTCTAGGTATAATAGACATTTTACTTGCCGGTTCGCTACTCGCGTATAGGTATAAATAGACATTTCTTGCCAGATTCCATACCGCGTATAGGTAAATAGACATTTTACTTGCAGGTTCGATACTGCGTATGGTATAATGACATTTTACTTGCAGATTGATACGGCCTTATAGTATAATAGACTTTTACTTTTGGATTGGATACTCGCGTATTAGTTATAATAGACTTTTTACACGTGCGGACTGTCGATACCCGTCGTATAGTTATATAGACATTTTACTTTGCTGATTCGAAACTCGCGTATAGGATATAATAGACCTTTACTTGCAGGTTTCGATACTCGTGTCTAGTTAATAAGACATTTTACTACTTGGCATGTTTCGATACTCGCGTATAGGTAGAATAGACATTTACTTTGCAGGTTCGATACTTGCGTATGGTATAATAGCCATTTTACTTTGCAGGATTCGATACTACTCACCTATAGGTAATAATGACTTTTTTACTTGCAGATTCGATACTCTCGTCTAGTATAATAGACATTTTACTTTGCAGATTTCGATACTCGCGTATAGGTATAATAGACATTTACTTGCGGGATTCGATACTCGCGTATAGGTTATAATAGACATTTTACTTGCTTGTCGTACTCGTATAGGTATAATAGAAGACTTTTACTGCGGATTTCGATACTTCGCGTATAGTTATAATAGACCATTTTACTTGCGGATTCGATACTCGCGTATAGGTATAATAACATTTTTACGTGGTTTCGATCCTCGCGTAAAGGTATAATAGACATTTTACTTGCTGATTTCGATACTCGCGTATAGGTAGAATAGACATTTTACTTGCGGAATTCGATACTCGCGTATAGTTATACTAGACATTTTACTTGCGGATTCGATCTCCTCGTATAGTATAATAGACATTTTTACGTCTCCCCCCCGATTCCATACTCGCATAGGTATACATAGCATTTAATTGCGGATTCGATACTCGACGTATAGTAAATAGACATTTTACTTGCGACGGATGTCGTAGATGAGAAACATTACTTGATCGATACTGGTTTAATAGTTATAGACATGATTTACTAGCGAGTCGATACTCGTGATAGTATACATAGACATTTACTTGTGATTGGCATACTCGCGCTATAGGTATAATGACATTTTACTCGCAGATTCGGATACTGCGTATAGGTATCATAGACATTTTACTTGCAGTTCGATACGCGTGTTATAGGTTAAATAGACATGTTGACTTGCGGATTCGATACTCGCGTATCGGTATAATAGACACTTTGACTTGGTTCGGTATCGTTATAGGTATAATAGACATTTTACTTGCTGATTCGATAACTCGTGGTGTAATGGTGACTAGAACATTGTATCGCAGATTCTATACTCGCGTATAGGTTAATAGACATTTACTACTTGCCGATTTATACTCGTGTATGGTATAATAGACATTTTACTTACTAGCAATTCGATACTCGCGTATAGGGATAATAGACATGTTTACTGCAGATTTGATACTCGTGTATAGGTATAATAGACATTTTACGTTGCGGATTCGAGACTCGCGTTATAGGTATAATAGACATTTTAACTTGCAGTTCGATACTCGTTGTTATGGTATAATAGGACATTTACTTGTGGATTGGATACTCGCGTATAGGTATAATAGACTTTTTACGTTGCGGATTCGATACTGTGTATAGGTATAATAGACATTTTACTTGGCGGATTCGATACTCGTGTTATAGGTAAGGATAATAGACACTTTTACTCGCAATTCGATACTCGCGTATGTATAATAGACATTTTTACTTGCGGATTCGATACTCGTTGTATAGGTATATATAGACATTTTGCCTTACTCGCAGATTCGATACTCGCGTATAGGTATAATAGGACTTGTCTTGGCAGATTTGGATCCTCGTGTATTAGGTATAATAGACATTTACTTGCGGATTCGATACTACGATTATAGTGTATAACATCACCATTTTACTTGCAGGTTCATACTCGTGTATAGGTATCAATAGAGACATTTTACTTGCTGGATTGGATACTCCGCGTATAGGTTATAATAGACATTTTCTCGCCGATCTCGATATTGCGTATAGGTATAATAGTACAATTTTTATCTTGTGGATTGGATACTCGAGTATAGTTATTAATAGACATTTTACTATGCAGGTTCGATACATCGCGTATAGGTTAATAGACTTTTACTGCGGATTCGATAACTAGCGTATTGTTTATAATAGACATTTCTTGGGATATCGAAACTCGTCGTATAGGTATACATGACATGTTTACTTGGCAGGTTCGATACTCGTTGTTAGTATTAAAGACATTTACTTCGCGGATTCGATACTCGCGTATAGGTATAATAGCATTTTTACTTGCGGATCGTACTCGCGTATAGGTATAATAGAAGTTTTTACTTGCGGACTATTCGATACTGCGCGTTATGTTATAATAGACATTTTACTTTGGCGATTCGATACTCCCGTGTATAGGGGATATAGAACTTTTACTGGCAGATTCGACCTCGTGTATAGGGAAATTAGACATTTTACTTGAATCGATTCGATACGTCGCGTATAGTATAATAGACATTTTACTTGCAGATTAGACTACGCGTTTAGAGTACTAATAGACATTTTTACTGCGGATGGATATCGATACTGCGCGTATAGGTTAATAGACATTTACTTGCGGATTCGATTTCGTGTATAGGTATTAATTAGGATTCGCTTGCCCTCAAATCATTCGAACGTTATGTCATCGAACATGTGATAATTATCGCAAAGTCCGGAAAAATATCGAAATCCGGGTCCCGGGATTGGTATTTGAGAAGTCCTGAGTCTGTTCTAACCGTCGAATAGTTCGCTCGAACTTCGGTTCAGTTCGAGTTCTAGTCCATCTCTATCCTTGAATTATAAGTCAACTTTGGGGCAATTGATGTGATCTGATATTAGAGGAGAAAGAATGTGTAGGTACAGGCCATATGGTTATATAGACAGATCTAACTTACAAATCAGGCCATATATAGGAGAAGGCTTTGCGTTTGTTTCCGACTAATATGTGTGTTGTTCCTATGTGTAGATGGAGAGGTCTTGCTGTTGGTTTCCAAGCCCCCATTGTGAATCCAACTGTTCACTTTACCAGGCTACAGAAGGAGTGTATTAGCGGATGTAAACAGTGTAAGTGTCGTATAAATTATATTAGACACTACTAGTAAATGAAGAAGAGGGGGAATGAACCCCAGACTAGACTAGACTAACTAGGATGGGCCAGCAAGCCTCCAGGCTCTCTACCACGAGCATATAAGTGGCACAAGCAGCAAGGAAAGGGTAAGAAAAACCACCCAAGACGTAGAAGAGCGACATGGCCAAGGGGTGGGCAACCTGGAAGGTCGGGGATTAAAAATCCATTTTAATTAGATACCGATTAAAACCACAGAAGTGTATCAACACAAATAAATAATATGAAAAGGTAGGTGGTATTGGTTTATTTATAGTGTTTGTCACTATCACTTGATACTCACACAACATTACTTAGATATTAGGAAAGTTTTTAAAGGGCATATTCACCACTCAATGGAAAAGTATTTGGGTAAATCAGGCCCCAAACCACACTAGTTAGAAATCTGAGAGATGTAAGAATAACACTGCTATGCAGTGAAATGTTTCTTCCCACTCTTCCTTTACTTACAAGCCTCCACGCATGTTTCAAGCTTGCACCCGTGTGCAGAGAAGACATAGGGAATAGAATTCAGTCATTGGCTGTGAGTTTCTGTTTAGATTGTTTGATTTAGATACCTTCAAAGATTTACTGGTGAGTGCTCCATGGTGAAGATCAAATGTTGAGGGATCCAGTGGGTGATAGATTTATGGTGAATGGCTCCAATTTTGAGAGATTTATGTGATGGGATCAGTGGGTGCGGGATCCCAATGGTGAGAGCTTTAATGGTTGAGGGTCCAATGGTGAAGATTCAAATGTGAGGATCCAGTTGTGAAAAGAGATTTTATGGTGAGGATTCCCATGGTTAGCGATCAATAGTGAGTGGATCCATGTAAGAGATCAAATAGTGAGGGGAGCATATTGTGAAG